>JACXVL010000118.1:0-24608 GCA_014898675.1 Athelia sp. TMB | reverse complement strand
AGGGACTTCATTCCTCTTTGAACGCCGGTGTGACTGGTACCTGCCACATCCCAAAAATCAACCGCTTCTCAGAGCGACCATCGTCATTCTGCGTTCGCAGCCCGATAGCTATCCTTTTCTCGGCCTTCCGGTTTCTCAAAGTAGCACTATCAACATCCCCGGAGCCTTCAACATCCGAGCCCCCATCTTCGGAGCCCGCCTCAAAAAGTGCCTCGACGAGCGACGACGGCTGAGAGATGTGCCACTGTGCTCGCCTCGTCAGATCTTTCGACAGCGTCCCCTCACCATAATCCTGGCCGGGGCCCAGTTTGGAATATCTGTGCTGCTGTCCCACACTCGCGCCTTGTCCAAAGCCATATCCCGTCGAGGACCACACAAATATGCCCAGCGCCAGAAGTGCATACAAGTAAACCAAGACCAGGTAAATGACGAGGGGCACGAGCGGGTACCGCGTGACAGCGCCGTCCGCCATGACCTCCGTGGCCGACGCCGGCTGCAGCATCCCCGCAGAGAACGATAATACAAGACGGGCAACATTAGGAGAAACAGTCGCGCCGAATTCCGCCGCAGTCGGGTTCGCTCGCTGCAGATCGTTGAGGAAGCGCGGAAGGATAGGGTACGTCTCGTTCATGGTGATATCAGCTCTGTAGTTCATCCCCGTCGTAAACTCTTTCAGTGGGTATGTCGCAAACGCGGCGGTTCCACCCGCTGCCACCGTCTGGTTTAGCAGCGTGTAGCTGCCGTTGGTGTAGTGCAAGAAGACGTCGTACACTGTGATGTTGCACGCCATTACTATATATGCGCCTTTGTTGGATATATTGACGAGCAGGTCGCTGAACTGATACTCGTCCACCGGGTTTCCGAGTGTGCTCTGCCAGAAGGCCATGAACGGGTTCTTGACGCTCCTGTTGCCCGTCCACTGGTCGTCGTGGACAGAAAACTGCGTCTCGGTCCAGAGATCGCTGTAGATCTCGGGGTACCCAGCGCCACTGCAGTCGAAGCCCGTACCATTCGGCGATAGCTGAGTGGAGTTGAAGCAGGCCGGCGTGATGCCTTCGCACTGCGCAGACGTGGCGATGGTAGGCGCGATGAAAGACACATCCACAGGTATCAGGCCGTTGACTCTAGTGATGTAAGACAGTTCGCTAGAACCGAGTGTGAAAACTGAATTTAATGCAGACCGGTTGCTGGAGGTCAGCATGCCCTCGAGACGCGTGGCATAGGATCCATTTCCGCTGGGCTGGACATTGTAATCAAATGGTGCAGTATATGGTGCGACGACGCTGCCATATTGATAAACCGGGTTTGATGCATCAAGTGCGTTCACAGAGGAGAGGGGCACCGTCGTGGTTGTCGAGTGCAGTGCAAGATCGGCCAGGCTAGTTGGCGGAATGTCAGCTCGGGTTTCGTGGCCGGTATTTCAACATACCCGATACCATGACTGAGTGAGAATAAAATAGCTGACATAATGAAAGCTTTCATAAGCATGCGAGGAGCGACGTTGCGGTTCTCGCGGTGCTTGAGAAACCCGCCGAGCTCTAGTAACACGTTGAGGCTTCCCACAGAGAACAAATCGATGAGCAGGCCGTATCTGTGGGGAGGAGCATTATGTAGCAGCAATAACCAACTCTGTGATGATAACCTACTGGTGAGGAGTAGGTAGGTTGCGAAAGTCAGTGCTCTCTGACGATCTCAACCAGTCGATGCCGAGTCGAAACGCCACCGAAGTCAGAAGGAAAGAGGCCATCAACGACACAAACTGGGTCTGGTAAGTGGGCGTAGATGAGCAGGTGCCAGAGATGAGCATAGATAGTATGACTTGCCGTGATAGATGATATCAGCAACCCCACCAGCACTGTATCATCGGAATTGACACTTGAGCTTCTCGATGGTTCTTTGACCGTTATATATGGATAGAGGGTGTCGAGCGGTTTCAATCGTCTGATATAATATAAGTCATACGCGAAAATCGATTGTATGATAGCAGCATGAAGACTTGCCTGAAGTAGATCCAACAAATCAAGCCAGTGGCTAGCACGCCTGACCCAAGGAAGATCAAGATTGCAGATAGATGTGACCTAAATGACGTGCCGTATTGTGGGGGTGCGGCTCCTTGCCCGGGGGCGTCTTCTGTTGACGAATCCACCACAACGCGCAGCCGGGCTGTCCCGTCACCGCGGCCCATTGATGGTTGGCTAATCGCGAGCCTCTTGTAAGCCTGCTCTCCCTCGAACAGCTCCATTTCCTCCTGTAGAAAATATCCATCTGGGCGCGGAATTACATGTGCATCATGCGCAGCTCCAGATGCATATAACGCGTGGACAAGGCTGGAGGGTCGAGATAGTCGGGATTGCACATTGCGCACCAGACCTTGTCCTGATACCGCAGCTGACTGCTCCTGGGGAGCAAGGCCTATGTAGGAGACATCCTCGAGTCGTGCAGAGGATGCCCAGCCAAAAACAAACAAAGCCAGCAGAGAATAGAGCAGGATGAGCCCAAGCGTGATGATGAGTGCTGCCTTATTGTATTGGGTTATGACACCCGCGTATGCAATGGCGTGAGCTGGACCGGCGCTCAGATAGCCAGCAGAATACGACAAAAGAAGGCGGGAGAGATCAGCGGAGATGAAGTCTCCGAGTTCTTGGCTATCGTTTGCCGCAGAATACCGGATGTCGTCCGTCAGTGTAGTGAGAAGGGTGTTCTGTTCGTACTCGTAGCTTCCTTGGTCTGGGTAGTCGTTGCTGTAATAGTTCGCATATATGGATATGCGTGAGGTGACAAAAGAGGAGGTTTCTGGGGAGCTCAATGTCCTGTTCACCATTGCATAGCCCCCCTGGGAGTATCGCAGCACAGTATCATAGACGGATATGTTGCAAGCTACGATGATGTAATAGCCTTCTCTTGCGATTGCGGGCACCATTGCATTCTCCTGAAACTTGTCAACTTCGTCGTCGTTCACATCGCGAATGAAGTGGATGAAAACCAAAGGGAAGGGATTGCGATTGAGGGAAAGAATGCCGTTCAGGTTATTTGCAACAGCGAGAGCCTTGTCAGGAACGGCAAGCACGTTTGCTACTGTGGAGTTCATCGACTGGTGATAGTCATCATAACCCGCCGGAGAGCAATTGAATGCGGTCTGTGGTTCGTAGCCTGAAACAGGCCGCGTGAATTGGCTGAAGCATGGCAGCGTGATGGGGGCACATTGCGACTCGATTCCTAGTGTAGGCGCGATGAAAGACACATCGTTGGCCATGTTGGCAGTGAGCCTGGAAACATATGCCATTCGCGATTGGTTGTTCAATGTGAACACTTGGTTGATCGTAGATTGATTAGCAGATGCTAATACACCTTCTTGCGTTATGGGCAGGGATGAGCCTTCAGCAACCGCAGACTGATTGACAAATGTCCCGAAGGCTATGCTATTTGCATCCTGAGTATGGACTGCCGGCAGGACTATCGACGAAGTTGTCGAATGCAAAGCCAGGTCGGCTAATCTGATATTTCGATCGAGTTCAGCGACAATGCTTCGTTCGGGTAAAATCAACAAATTACCCCACCAATCGAGTCAAGGAGAAGACGACACATGAAAGTAAGAACCCTTGTAAAAGGATTTGAGGTGCCTTTGCGCGCTGGTTGTTCCGCTGCAGCAGGTGTACGCCCGTGTGCCATATCCGAGTCACACCCACACTAGCAACGGAGAACATGTTCACGATGAGACCATATCTATCATACATAGTGAGTGATATGCCTCTGATGGATCAATGAATGCTTACTGCTCTTGCGTCGGCAATCTTTCGTGTTTGAGCTCTTGGGATGCTTTGAACCAATCAAAGCCTAGGCGATACGCAACTGTGCCGATAAGGAAAGGTGATGTAAAGGCCACAAATTGAGTCTAGAGAGATAATCGACAATCAGTCGTTGCAAGTTGGCATGCGAAAGATCGACTGACGGCAACTGACGAGATGATCAAACCCACTGCTAAAGTTCCATTGGGATTATCGTCAGATCGAGTCGCAGGCTCGCGAGCCAATACGTCCGAGGGGGTGAAGTGGCTTGGGACAATGGATCCTTGAGGGTCATACTTCCTGTAGAACGTTTCAGTGAACTGGCAGGCATATTCGAATGATCTTATCTTACCGATACAATAGCCACAGTAAAACTGATAGGCCGAGGAGCAAACTCCAGATAGCGATCAAAAGGGCGGACATTCGTGCCATAAAGGGTATAGCAGAATGTCGCGAATGCTTTGGTGTAGCTGCAGTGGGTCCTCTCACACTCGTTGGCCTTGCTCCCATGTGAGCCACTCGGGATTCCTCGATGAGGTCAAGAGGGTTAAATTCCTCGTCTACGTGATTCTGGTTGGCCAAAAGAGGTAGTAGATATGCATGGCTGGGGTCCAATATGGCAGACGGAGGCCTCCAGGGCTTGCCACTGTAAATGTCCGTCATTGGGGGTGAATGCAGAGAAGCGATGCATGTCAGGTACTGATCACTAGGTGACTAAGTACCATGAGCCGCCGTAATTTGATGATCAGAATTTGTCTGGATAGATAGCGAATCTGCATTCATGAGTCAATGTCAGACACGTCATGCGCTTGGCAAACAATGGGTATTGTTGATCGTGATCCAACATCGTCGTGGACCAGTAGCACTGCCTAGGTGTAGCGTAACTTGTTGCAAGGAGACTCGGCTTCGTTGAGTCATATCACCGTGACCGCTCTCTGTCGTGTCCTGCGGAGTCCGCCAAAACTACGTGCGCTTGGCATTACTGTAACAATCAATATTAATCAATACTTCAGTGGGCTGTGTTCTCTCCTCTTGAGTGTCCATCACTAGTAAGGATATAGCATGCAGTATCAGAGACATTTCGAGCAGGTTTTCCAGATCCAGTGTTTCTCGCTGAGCAGTCGATCGAGAACGGGGATGTCGAAACAGGTCGAAACGTGTAGATGCCGGAGTCTGTAAACACTGTCCGATTTCGGTCCACACGTACGTCAGGCTGGTCCTCCCCTTTTGCTCAACCCTCTCCCTCGTCCTAGCGTAATATAGTGTATTGGTGGCATTTTCTTGGGACAGCGCCGGAATTTCCAGATCTCATTGGACATCATTCTCGAGGGGTCTTCAGTGCCGTCTGCGGGCCATATGGTACAAGTCCTGTGCCCCAAATCGGAAACGCTTGCAATATGCGGTCATGCACGAGGACGAGGTGCGCTTCGAGCTGTGGGGGGCTAGAAGGCTCTGAAAAAGTTGGCGCGGCGGGGTGACATGATGCCGCCTGCCCTATCTGACCGCCGCGCATCAATTTGCAGGTCAGTGCAAATTCGACACCGTCTAGAAGTCGGCCTGTGACGCAAATGTGTTCGGCCGACCCTTCACGGTCTTCGCGGGTTCAAAAATTCGTTCAGTATCGATATTTTTACTCACACTGGTTACTAGTCTAGGATTTTGAAGAAATTCCCTCCCACTTTCGACACCTTAAGGTCCAACTCTCCCTGTTTTGCCAACCCATCTCGCTCGTCCTACTATAATCCATCTGGCAGCATTTTCTTGGGTCATGCAGAACCACAAGGCTGAGCCTTACTCTCGAGTACTTGGGCATCATGTTGTCTGGTGGTCATGTACCAACCATGTCTTCGAAGCGCCACATTGCGCTGGGCAGTGCTATTTTGCTACGCACATTGCTGCCTCCTATCCGAAAATCTATGCTCAATGGCGATGAGCCCACTGTAGAAACCTTAAATGCGCCTGATGCTGTCTAATCACTGCTCAGGTGGCCGCATCTATGATCCGCCGCCCTATCTAGAAACACACCTAAACCGCGTTGCATAAACCATCCCGACAAGAAAGTTCCATCATTGTTACAAACATGCTTGGTCGATCTTACTAGATCCTCTAAACAGAAAAACATCGGTCTGGAATCGGAGTCCACCATCAGGTTTGCTTGAAAGAGCCTGATATATTTATATTTGCTAAGTATATCAAGTGTGGATCTAGATCGTTTACCCAATAATTCCACACAGAAATCAAAGCTTACTAGATGTGATATCCAAAGGTGCGCGCTCCGCAAACGTTCGGAGCATGCTTTCCTTTCTTGGTTGGCTAGGTCAGCTATCGGCGGATGCCTTATGCCGCATCTCCTGTATGTATACCTGGGCAATCACCGGACATGGCCTCCAACTGCAACCTCGTTGCTCGGCTTGCTTCGGCTTGCTGGTCACCTGCTATATATGTTTCGTTAGAACCATGGAACTCTATTGGAAGACCGAGTACGACCACCTATTGGTGCCTCCCTGGGCGCCTACTTCACGATGGTGGTCACAATTTTTACTGCCCTGCACACTATCCAGCCATGGTGCTTGATTCTCGGACTTAGGAGATGCGCCACACACACAATGCAACAATTACTGTCCTCTCTTCACCGTGTCTTCCATTATCTTGGAAGCAACATGCAGTGTATCTCAGTCGGGCGCTTGCGGCGGCATTTGCACTGGCTCATACTGCAGCCTGCAGGCGCATTGCCTGTGCGCTAATCTTCTCTGCGTCCGATTTCGTTCCCCCTGAATATTTGTATCGACTTGTTCCGACGCAATATAAAGGCAAACCTAAAGTAGGATTTTGATAGTAGGAGCCCCCTACATCGCAACCATGGTTAGCTCTATTAGATCTGCCATTTCACTATATCGCTAACACGTTCTATTTAGGTCGTCCTACGCCTTCTCGAGGGTACCGCTTGGGCCGATGCGACTAGCTTTATCAAGCACCATAAGGCTCCACCACCAGCCGAAGAGATTTCCAAATGCTATGGTATACCATACGGCGCTTTCGGCTTCATCTCCCACGTCATCACCTTCTACACCTTGGTGTGCGCTATAACTCATAAACGGTGGTATGCGCCATGGAAAGATTCTAGCGAGGACAAAGACATGGGTTGTTGCTTTGGTTGCCTAGACGTGCCCTTCCGCTTCATGACACTGATCTTCAAGCTCATGATCACAATAGCCTTGTCCGCCTACACCATCTACGAATGTCGCGGCGCCTATCGACTATTAGCCGTGTGGAAGCTGCTGATTACATGCTTCGATGGTGCCACCGAGAAATGGATCGTTAGACATGAGAACCCCGGTGCTCATATGCTGTATGCCATCCAATTTGTGCTGCTATGTGCGTATAACTTGCTATCGTGTTCGCAAAAACCATTCTGACAACATGTTATAGTCATTCCAGGGGTCGGGGTGGGGATCGCTGGGATCAAAGACCTCGCAGAGAAATATTGGCACTCCACCCATAGTCTCCATACATTGACATGGGTATTTGTCGGAGTGTTTTCCTTCCTGGTGGTCATCGGTATCATCATCACGATACTCGATGGTTTCAGGGGGATTCCTGTGCTTCTCGGTTTGACATTGCTCTTGGCGTACCTTCTTGGAACAGCTTACGCCGATTGGGTGATTGGTATCGTTGCGAGGAATGTAGTGGGTGTGCCAGACGACGAAGTAACTAAAGTGGTGTCTGGGCTGTATTTTGCGGCAAAGCACTTGGATATGCTGGCGGGCTAGATTTAGACTCCTCAAATATTTGTTCCTCGCTCTGGGTAATCTGGTCATTATACACATATATCAGCATATATCCTAAGTACAGTCGGGGATCTTAGTGCTTGTAATATTGGAATAAACTTAGTTGTGGCAATATCTACTCGGACTGAGGACTCGGAGCTCGGACCATTATGTACAGATCTAGACTCCGATGCATGCTGTGAAATTTCTCGCTGCTTTTCTACTCATCTTGCTTCGGCTATGCGCTGGGCGCCTACCTGACTAGGGTGAACACGTTGGCATCTGCCCTTCGCAACTTTTCACAACTGTGGCCCAAGCCCCTCAGCTCTTGGGTGCCTCTCTTCACTTGAGCGTACAGCATGGATATAAACTGTACAGCCAACTTGACTTATAGAAAGGTGAGCGTTTTGAGTATCTTTCTCCGTCACGATCGATAAATCCAGCCCTCAGCGCATCTTGCTGTCGCATATCCTTTCCACGACTCGCTGAACCCTGGCCACTGGGGATCCATATTTCATGAGGGTAGACACATTTTTCCTCGAGTATCTCTAATTATGACCTTTGATCCTCGGCTCTGGGGCTGCACTACACATCACCACGAGCTGCAGAATACGGCTTTTGCATCGACCTCTAGAAAGTTCTCCGATTAATAAAGAAACTTGTGCATATCAGAAGGGTAACTTGCCGGAAGGTTGAGCGCCCAAAATCCAACAGCAATGCCTAATGGAGAATTTCAGGGAGGTGCACAAATCCTACTACTTCTCAGCAAGCTGGGCGTCAATCAATTCCAATCCACTTCGCTTTTTGAATAGACGATCGGTTTTGAGCGCTGCTGATTTGTGCTTCGGTCCACGGCACTTGGTTTCTAATTTTTCCAGATCTACATCCCAATTTGGATCGAGAGATCCCGCCCCTCCCTTTGTTCTACCTCATGGTAGGAATCACACCGACGAAAAAGGTACGGAAAATAATGTTCTTAATCAAGTCGAGCGGTACCCAGCGAAAGATGGACACCTTCGGTCGTCTGAAAAGCAGTGACATGTTGTCTCTTCTTCCCTTCTCCCGCCGTGTCTCGACTTGCCACAGGTCAAAGCCTAAAGTTTTGATGCACGTGTTATGCGCCACACGGTCTTCGAGACGAACCTGAAATCAGATCAGGATCATGGGAGGTGCGGTAACTTCACTGCGTCTGTACCAAATGTCTCACCTATTTTGTCCTGTAGATGTACAGCAAGCTTATCCAGGGTAAGGAAGCAATGTGAAGGCCAACAGGCGCCAATGCACTGGTTGCGGATGCTGCCATTTCCGACTGGTAATCTCTATCCATGCGGCATGTTCTTTATCCAAGAACTCTCGCTAGTTTTTCCCAAAGCGTTTATAACGCAGTCTCGCACCGTGCATCACTCAAACATCTCCCTATCGTCTGGATATACTCTTCACTTTGGGCCAGTCAAGCTAGCAAATCATGGATCAAGTCAATCGCGACGATTTTAGCGACAGTCCTCGAAGACCTTTAATGCAGCCCGCCAGTGCCACTGGCACCTTCGGCGACGACTGTCATAGATCTTCGTTCCTAGACTCTGGAGGTACGTTGTTGGTGTCGTGATCACAAATCAGCAGTCTTAAAATTTGCACGCAGTGGAGAATTTCGATAAGGGAGCTGTTTCTCGAGCATTGGCCTTCCTGGGCCTAGGCATATCAATCACATTCGGTGTTGTTTGCCTCGCGGGGGGATATTACGCCAGCTCTCACGCCAGACACCATCCAGATCCCGACCCTTCAACATACCAATTTGGATGGACGATGGATGATCATTCCATGGAGCGGGAGTATATCGGTCTAGTAAGCTTGACTCTACTAAGGTTTCGATTCTAATCTCATGGTCTTGATACATAGGCACTCAATATTCTGGTCACAATCTGCACTGAAGCTATTGGTTTTGTGCATAGCGTGTCCCTTCGAACGACGCTGGTTGAAGAAAAGCGGTTACATTTCGCTACCAACCTGCGCTTGTTGACTGCTGCACGCGGGAACTTTGGAAATGGCACGATCATGAACATGATCATGGCGTTCCTACTCGTCACGTCTTATGCATCGTCCTCCATGATCATTCTCCAAAGTACCTGGAATGAGAAGGCTCAACAGCCTACCACACAAACCGCGCTTGCCATCTGGCCCATTCCTCTTATTATCCTTGGTGTCGTGTTGCTCCTCCAATCCATCATTGCTATTGCAGGTATTCTAGCCATCCCTACCGGTATACATACCTGGAGTAGATCCCAGCTCGACCTCACGGCTGCCGCCATCCATCACAGAGTCATTTACCATAGACCGGGGAACTGTTTGAGGAGCGTTTGTGATCAACATCGACCCGATGGCTCCCCTCCGATACAGCCTGCATCCCATCAACCATCTCCATGGAACTCGCATCCCCGTGTTCAGAAGGTTATCTGGTTCATCTGGGTGTTGTGGCCCGTGTACTTCATCAGTGGTGCAGTTATCATACAACTAACACGCCCAGCTCCGAGCTTCAAAGGCCTGAGTTGGAGCTTTCCTCCCAGCCCGCACACATCATATACATATTCCTGGTATCCTACTACGAGCAACTCGACCGGGGGAGTCATTGTCGCCTTCATTATGGTCATCATTGCCCAGAGCCCTCTCACGATGGTGCTTCATGGGTGCGAAATTATCACGAGCATCGTGCGAGACGAGAAGGCGTGGCAGCAGGCATCAAGTTCTGGGGCACTCATGTCGAGCAGCCCTGTTACCATTGCTAAGGACTTTATGTCTCATCCAGGCGCCGGGTTTGCTGCTTGGTGGCCGACTATATGCTTGCTCATGGTGAAGCCATTCTTTCGTGAGCCCCCCTCTCCATAGCCCGAAATCATGCTTACGATGGCTTAGACTGGACATTCGGCTTGGCTTTCGAAAGCAGCGGAATAATCGTGGTAGTAAGGCCCGAGCAAGTACGTGAACTCCCCTCTTGTCTATGAGTCTTACTCAAGCGTTTAATTTAGTTCTTCTACCTCGCTATTTTCATGGCCATATTCACCTGTATCATATTCTTGCTCGCCTACCATTCCCCGAAAAGCCTTCAGCCTGCTGCATATGGACACCTCGAAACCCTCGCGGACCTCATTGATTTTTGGCCGGCACGAGATGGTAAGATGTTCTGGGGGGACAAGTCCATCATGATGGGCATCCCCTATAATGAGGTTGGCCACGCTGGTACGTCTCAACTACTATGTAAGCGGTTGCGATACCAGAATCTCACCAACCAAATCTTCAGGCACCTACCATAAACCATTGCCCCTTGTCCAGATACACCGCAGATACGCGGGACACAAGCTACAAAGGTTGGATTAATCCTCAAGTACATGGTGTATCTTTTCTAGGGCCAGGATACTAATTTGAATGTACTGGTTCGAATCTACAGTTCAGGTGATATAGGATAATGGATTAGCATAATATGTATTGACTTACTACGACGACGATGGAAAAGGATGGTTATCAACAACGCTCGAGGCATGTCTCCCGTCCCCACGCATTAGCGATTCCAATTAGTGTCATCTCCAACCGCTTATTTTCCGGTCTGCGCTGGATTTATTGAAATGCACGATGACTTTGATATGGTCACCCGCCTAGGTCCAGGTCTACACTTCACGTTGCAGCTCTACATCACCCTGAAGATCGAGGCTATCCGCAGTCGTACTTGTGCATGATGCCTGTCACTGGCACCTTGGAGTCCATCCGAGTCAGAGCATATGGACAGACAATATATGAGCTCTCTGCCGTGCGACGTCGTCAGACAGACTTAGTAGATCGTTCTGGGCAAACGATGAGTTCTATAAGACTATGCTGTGTGCGACGTTCAAGTGTGAACGTACTAAGTAACGGAGGCCCGCAGTTCCGAATGGATGGGGGCTTTACGGGCTGGCAAATGTTGCAGCTGGACCATCAGCTAAACCCTCGCTTGCGCAGCCTTCCATCCTTTTCGACTGCAGTCACAACAGAAATACGGGCAGAAATCAGCATCTGATTGCCGAATGCGCCTACTACTAGCAAAACATATGTACTACCCTAAATATACGACGCGGACCCAAGTATACAGCGCGCAGCGCGCGGGGGGGCCAAAGAGAGTGGGGAAAGATAAAACTTTTAAAGGTCGGCGCGCTGCTGGATGTGCCCGCCGCTGATGAACTCCTCGTCGGGGTGCCCCGCGATGCCGGTGACGAAGCCCTCCTGCTCCTCGTTCGACAGCTCCTCGAGCGTCTTCTGCTTCGTCTCGGGGAGGAGCATCGTCGAGAAGATGCCGGTCAACATGAAGAACGCGAAGATCTCAAGACTATAAGGCACAATTAGCTGGGCGCGTAGTCAGAGAGATAAGCGGGTACGCACATATGCTTGAGGAAGGCGTTAGGGCCGCCGATGTTAGCAAGACGGGCGAAGCCGACTTGCGCGACGATCGCGCCGAGCTTGCCCGAGGCAGCGGAGATACCGTGCGCGGTGGACCTGTAACGTGTGGGGAACGCCTCACCGGGGATGACGAAGGTCGTGACGTTAGGGCCGAAGTTCTGGAAGAAGTTCGCGAGGCAGTAGAGGAAGATGAACGCCTTCTTTGCGGACGGTGTCTCGTTGAGCTTCTCGTACCCGAAGCCGAGGACGCAGAACAGGATCGTGAGCATGCCGAAGCCCATGTACTGGATCGGCTTACGGCCCCAAGAGTCGATGAGGAAGAACGCTGCGTAGTAACCTGGGATAAGACCGCCCGCAGAGAGGATGAGGTTGCCGACGGAGACGTTGTACAGCGACTCGTACACGCCGAGCGAGCCCTTGGTGACGGGAGAGCCGAAGCCGATCGCGGTGAGGATGATGCTGGAGTTGAGCCCGAGGCCGTAGAATGCAATCTGCAAAACGAGTCAGCTCCATATCACAGAGTACGCAACGGGCGCTTACGTCGAGGGCGAACCAGGACCAGCACGTGCCGAGGAGGATCTTTCCGTTCTGCCACTTGGAGAAGTGAGCAATGAAGTCGCGGCGCGACGCCTTGGGTGCCTGCACGCGCTGCACAACGGCGTCGGGGTCGACGGTGTATGTGCCGGTGGTCATCACGTCGTGGATATCGGCTGAAGCCTGACGGATGTTGCGCTCAACGTCCATGGTGAAACGGGGCGTCTCAGGGATGGTGAGACGGAAGTAGAGGGCGATGGTGCCCGGCACACAGCCGAGACCAATGAGGAGACGCCACATGTAGTCGACGTGGATGTAGTCGGGGGCGGGGTCGTTGACGACCTGGTGCTTGTAAGCAGCGACGATAATGAGCGACACGAGGGCGGCGGCTGCGGTGCGGTCAGTAATGGGCGGCAGAGAGTGCGGCGGGGGACGCACCGAAATTGCCCCAGCCCTGGGCAGAGAAGACGGCCGTCATAAGACGACCACGGATGCGGGTGGAGGCGAACTCGGAGGAGATGGTCGCGGAGAGGGGGTAGTCACCACCGATGCCCACGCCCATAATGAACCGCCAGACGATGAGGACACCGATGATGCTGATAGCGTGTCCGGCACCAGAGACAGCCTGTGCGAAACATCCGACGATGATAATCATGAGCTCAACACCGTCTGCAGTTTTCGTGAGCTAACTAACATAATGGGTCAAGATGGAAAGACTTACACATGCGCTTACGACCGACCACATCAGCGAGCCAACCGAAGAGAAGCTGACCGACGAGTGTGCCCACGGGAGTTGCGACCTTGATGCCGAGATCCTGGTTGGCGGTGAGCTTATTGCCCTTGCCGTAGACGTAGCCAAGCATGGAGGAGGCAATGTTGATGGCGAAGATGTCGTAGGCATCAGTGAAGAAACCGACACCAGCGACCAGCACGATCTTTACGTGCCACCACGAGAACTTGGCATTATCGACTTCTGCGAGTGCTGCGCGACGGCGCTCGTCGAGGATAGCGCCGGCATCGTCGCCGCGAGTGTTACTAAGCTTGTTGATAGCAGGAGCAGGGTAGGACTCGGTGGAGGACTTTTCGACGTTCGCCATTGCGTACTCGACTCGGGGTGAGGAGGAGGAGGTGGGCGGTGCGACTAGTAAAGTTGCGATAAGAGACGCCGTCCCTTATAAGGAGCATCGAAACCCCATATGCAGAACAATCTAGCGAGGCGCGCGCTCTGCCCTTGGGAATATGTTGAGACGCCCTACGACCTCGCACGTTCGTGCATTGACGAAGAGCGATTGGCTCTTAAGCACGGGATGTGTTGCCGGATTAGGAAATAGAAGAGCAACGTTCATTAAAAAGAACGTCCGTGCGCCGTGATTCCAGGCACATCTCGCTAAGCTGCGCTGATCTATTCCCCTGAAGGTCCGAAACCCAGCTGAGCCAAGCTAGTCGTGTGCAACCCTGCGGCGCCGGCGGCAAGTGCCACCATGGGTGCCTGAGCCTGGCCGGAGACACGGAAATCGACCACTTTGACGCAACAACGTGGGTCGTCCGACGCGGCGGGAGCGCGATGCATTTGAAAATCGAAAATTGAAAGGAGTACGGGCAGCGCAGTGCCCGGTCCCGACAGGCGGCGGATCTCAGCAACGTTCGGTGCTGTGCTGATAAGTAAAGCCGTTGGGCACTGTTAAGATGCTACATGCCATCTGTTTGTGACAGACTGATATTGGATAGTTGGCCTGGCTTGAGACCCCCTATACGCATATACGCGGCCGACGGACATGCAAGTGATGTGACAGCTAGATATGTCCACCTAATTCCCGTCTAACACAGGGTTGCTGAAGAGAAAGAGCTGATGATGAGAAGGTATGTCTGTATCTGGCGCAAACACGTACTGCGCACTGCTGTGACCCAGCCAGCTTCGACGCCCTCAATGATTCCATCTGATACTTGTGATTGTGCCGTCCATTCGAGCGGGTTCAGCAGAACTGCTCCCTAACTGGCAGTGTTCCTGTGCACATGCAACATCAACATCGCAACCTGCCAAGCATTCCGGACGTCCCCGCCGCCTGCGGCATGTGCAGCTCGGAAGCACCTGGAATCCACCAACCAGATGACCTGTAGTGCAATGATTACATCAGAGGCCTCGATAAGCCCTGTGCGAGCTCGTGCGAGGCAACCCGAAGCCCTTTGACCTGCATATCTTAGCATACATAGATGTGCACAGATTGGGTTGCAGTTCCGGAGGACCGGAACCTTGTCAGACACACAACTCTCCTCGGCAGCGAGGCAAACGGGCAAATAAGAGATCCGCTTTTGGCAACGATCTTCGTGAACTTTGGCAATATGGTGGAGTTCGGCCGAGGAGCTGTGGAATCAATGTGTATTGAATGGAGGTTTTCCCGGGAGAGGTAGGGATGTGCCCAGAGACGACGCGACCTCGAAACGTGGCGACTACCTGCGTTCGTATGATAGTAGATGATAGTATCGGTGCGTCCAAGACACATGCATATGAACGCACAAGGGGCAATTTCGGATCCTTCTTCACCTCTCGCGACGGTGCAGTTTAGCAGCAGGCTCGATCCAGTTTGGCAGTTTGGAACAGTGATGTTCGCAGCATTATTGATGAGGCCATATGATCGTGCAATGTAGTCGGTGCGGGTAGTTAGCTGATAATGATATGGATGCGGTGAACGGAGAAAGAGGAAGAGCGAAGATCTTTGAGCGATCGAGTGTTCGCGTCCACAAATTGGAACAGGGGTGATGTCCATTTTGACTTATCGTCGTATCTTGTATTACTCTGCGTCTCGTCGCACTTCACCTGAAGAGAGTGGACACTGGCTACGCTCGTGATATATTTTCTCATGATTTACCATTATTTGCGGATCCCTAACGGCCAAAGCCACCACAAGTGCAACACAAGTTCGGGACTTGTCTCCGAGTATCACACCGATTCATTACCGTGACCACTGTCGGCTCGACATGACCTGGCCGACCCCCCAGCGCCTGCGCGCGCTCGCGCTGTACAAGGAGCTCCACAGACTTGGCCGCGACTACCCCGATCCCAAGTGAGCCCCTTCCCGCGTGTGTCGCGTGCAGCGTTGACATGATACGCAGCTACAACTTCCACGCGAAACTGCGGAAGATGTACGAGCGTGAGTTCTACTCACCCAGGCGCGCATGATGGGAGCTGAGGCGTCGCAGGGAATCGGCACCTCACAGAAGAGGCAGACATCGAGAAGGCGTTGAAGCTGGGGGAGTACATTCGGAACGGTATGTCCCTGCCCCCTCCTTTCTCCCATCCGGGTTCCATCCTCAGTTTGAGGGGCTTGTGCTGATGGGGGCGCAACAGAGACCCTGGCGCTGTACTCGCTGCGGAAGTACCGCCATTTGAAACGATCGTACCCCACAGTGACATTGCCACTTGACTCTTAGAAGACCGGGACACAGCACGAGCGACTGCCTGCTGCTTATCCCTGAGTATGGCAGCCAAATGGAAAGGGCGCTTCGACATTGCTTCGGCGCGGAGTATTGAGCTGGATGGGAGAAGGGGATTCAGAGTGGAGTGCCCAGCAGCTGAAGGCTCTTGCACAAATGTGGATTCCGATCGGATGATCAGTAGATGAGGAACTTCTGGCTCTGCCTATTCACCCTCAATCTTTGACATACCACTGCAGAGTTCACCCATTTCCTATGAAGAAATGACTCTATCTTTCTCTTTTCCCTAGCTTTTTCTTTCACGAAATGTCATGATGGAGCATGGGTTATGTAAGCGCTAGTGCGAGGAATCGACCTGCAGCGACGCCTGCCTGCAACCTTCATCGTTTTCAATAGCCATGGTGAACTCAAACGCAGTCTGGACGAGAGAGTGTCATGTCACAATGGTACAACCTCAGAATAACCTATAGGCTCGTTGATGGTGTATCTACTGCTCAGGTATGCTCCACTCCTTGACCGCCGATGCTTTGGCCAATGTCGGCCCAAACCCGATAGACTTAACAACTTCATCGCTGGCATTTTTAGCTCACTGTTCAAATCATTTTCCAAACTCACAACGAAATCAAGCGGCAACCCCAATGGCGCGTATTGGAGTCAGCCAGCGACACGCTTTGGCTCTCACACAGCATCCACAGTCTGCATTAACGCTGACGCTTTGGCCCCCTGCCTCTTCACCTCCCTTCACACTAAGCCACCGCCCAAGACTTGCTTTATTGAGAAATTTACAGGCCCGCCGAAAGCAATCAGTGCCTCCCGCCGCCCAGTTTCTGTCCATTCGTCCTGTGGCTCAGAGAACCGATTGCCGCCCTCGAGGGCCCCGCTATGGCAGAATGCGCGACCGCTTTGAAGCAATGAACCTCCGCCCCGCCCAAACGAGCAGGGGAGAGTAAAGTATAAAGGCACGTCCACTGATAGCCAAGAGAGCAGCATCTCAAGTCGCTCTACTCTATTCTCACCCAAGAACAACCATAGCGATGCCTCGTATAGCAGCCAACGCCGTATGTGAACAGCTACGTTCTCGGTCACATGCTTGTGGATTAACTCGTGGCTTGTTTGTGCAGGCCGACCGGGTGAAATGTCCCGAGTGCGTCAAGAGACTGGTGGTCAAGTCGCTCAAGCGACATATAGAATCAATGCACCGAGGGATGTAAGTACCTCTTGCTCCATCATTCTCTAGGATGTTTGCTGACGTCGCACCTCCCAGTGAGTATTCGTGCCCTCACTGCCTGAAGGCATTCTCCCAGAAGAGCAACCGAGATGCGCACGTAAGAAGCCTGCACCTGGGGATCCTGTTCACATGCGATATCTGCAGCTGGACGACCAAGTTCGGCTCTGAGATGACGCGGCACAAGCAGGGGAAGCACGGCCACCCTCGCGATGGGGAGGAGGGAGTGAAGATCACACACACGACAGTCAAACAGGACGAAACCCCGAAGCCAAGGATATATAGGACCACGAATGCGCGCAAAGATGCTCGCAACAAGCTGGCAACCCAACCTTATGAAATACCTGCATCATCCGTGCATGAACTTTCTCGTGCAGCTCCTTCTACGAGTGTCCTCCCTACTGAGGCCGACAATGCATCTACACCATCATCTGCACGGCCTGGGTATGATTTTGATAACTCGCTACCGTGGTCCTCTTCTGCGAGCTTTGTTTCGACTCCTGGATACTCATGGTTCGCAATGGCACCGTCTTCCTCTGGGTACGGTTCTTCTCCTGCGACGACTTCGTCTTCAAGTCATCTTTCGACTCCAGCGTATCCCCAGCTCACAATGTCAGCATCGCCGGCCTTCGCAGCCCCGCCTGAGCTCCCATGGGAGCAGGCTCCCTACGCCCCGTTCGACAGCTCCATTCAGGGACTCCAACTACCAAGCTCCTGCTCCGATTACAACAACTGTTTGCTCTTCGGTCTCTCGGGGACGTCCATTTCTGACAACGGGTTCAACAAGACTAACGGCTTGCAAGAGACAATTGCGAACATCGCGGACGCCCAGCCTCCTAGCCCACTGGCTGACCTTCTCGCCCCAGGATGGATTCCCTCAATGGCCTCGCCGTCCGTTGGCACCTCACTGCATGCGGACCCCGTCGTCTTATCTGATCTCAGCCTGGGGCCTCATTCGTCGCCATTACAAGATGACTTTAGGCTAGGACCCGAGGTAGACTCGACGGAGCAGTTCGATCTGTCACAGTACCTTTGGCCCGGGCTCAATGAATCATCACTCTTTGTCGACCAGAGGCCCGCGCTACAGCTTGCACCTGATATACAGCCGCACTTGGCTGGTTCGCTGTTCTAGTCCTCAAGTTCGCACAACTGCTCTGTCATACTCTAGTAATTTACCCTTATCCACCTCACCATTCCCCTAGCATCTCTGCCTTTATTCCATATGTATATACTTCTCAGCGTTCTACGCACGTCGCACACACATCATTCTCCGCTATGTATGTTGATGTGCGTTGTATCTTGTAGCATTCTTTCATTAAAGCTGGGTTGTTTCACAGCTGGCTCATCGGCTCACGCGTTGTCTATAACAAAATTAAGATCTCCAAAAATAAATTGATAGTAAATAAGCGCAAAGTAAATGAGGCGTATGATCATTAAGTAGTACATATTGTGCAGTGTCCCACAGCTTTAAATACGAAGACGCGTGCCATGTCAAGCCAAGTCATCTTTCACCTTGCTATCCGTACGCTGAGATGAAGAAAGAGGCCCTAACTGCAGCACGTCAGCGATTCTTGTGCTGCTCATCCCGAGCTGAGTTGGAGAATCCTCTAGGCCTCCCAGTGCAACGCCACGAAACACCCGACATGCCATCATGTTCGTAAAGGCAATGTAACCGGAGAGTAATGCTATCTGTGAGCTGCCCAGGGCTGGCGAAGTCTTTACGCCTAGATAAACAAAGTAGGCGATGATAGTCGTCCTGTGGCACTGAATGTTAGCAAACCCATGCCAGAAATTTCTGAAACGGCCCACGTACAAGTAATAAAGTTGGCCGCTGCGCATTAGGGACTTCGAAAGGCTGTACAAGCCTTCGCCAGAAATGATAGACATGAGGCGAGAGCGGAGGTTTGGACCAGTCATGGAGTTTGCCGCTAAACGATAGGAAATGGCGAGGCAAACCAATGTGTCGTACACAAAGATGGACACGATTGGCAGCTCAGAATATCGAGTTGTACAAACGGTAAAACCATAAATTTGCGCTGGAAGAACGAAAATTGAGCCATCAACAGCGAGCGGGATGATAGTTACACTCACTTGGGACAAGCGAAGCGGATGCGAGAATTTGCATCGCGGCCATGGTAGCCCATAGAGTGCCAAAGGCAAGCGTGACGTATTGCGACTTAAAATAGACAGCACGGACGCGGAGAAGGAATAGATAAGCAGAAGCATCTCCTGAGATGTTGCCGCATATTTCAACGATTATTTGAGCTGGGAGACAGTGTTTGGTGAAAGGAGGGAGTGTTTTGGCACCGGACGTCACGCAGATGAGCAAGCTGATGAATTCTCCAATACTATGCCCTTTGTGAGCTCATAATACCAGGCAGAGAGGACATAAGATACGTACCGTGATAAAAAATAGATGGCCACAGACACTTTCTGTCCACCTTTCGAAGCAATCTTGACTTCCTCCGATACGGACAGAAGCCAGTCGTAAACGTATAGCTGGTGGGGCGGAAGAGGATCAGTTAGGTAAAGTTCAGCTTGCACCCAATTCTTGACACGCACCGTAAAAATTATAATGAATATTAATGTCTCGGTGCCCGAACCGTCAAAATTGGACGCATGTGCGACAAGGGAGTCTGGCATCATCAGATCCTGCCGTGCAAGTAACGTTCTAGCGAGAATATTGTCTCTGCTTGTGTCGGGGGGCTCTCCGGTGACCTTGGATTCGTCGGAGGGTCTGAACACCTGCTGGGCAGGGGCGATGATTCTCGAGGAGGCCCCGAGCACGGGTCTGAATAAACCTCGAAATCGTTGGAGCCAACTTGAAGTCTGGGAGGAAACGACAGTTAAAAATCAATGTTCCTGGCAAGTTACGGGGGTTTAAATGAGGTTGTGTCCAGGGCCAAAATGGCGAGAACATGAGTCCTGATTAACGTTTACATAAGATCGTGCTTATGTATAAATCTTAATTGCACGTCTGGTAAAGTTTTGAGTTCGCCAACTTGCCGGCGCGGAAGAGCGCACGTGGCGTACTCCGAGCGTTGATTAGTAATACTGATTAGTATCAGGCGCTTGTGAGCTTAATTATCGCTGTAACGACCTTCATCTATTTCATGCCTTCCTCTCTGAATCATACCCATCTTAAACTCGTCGATTCAAAATCCAAGGTTGAAGCAGAGATTCAAATTGCCACCTAATACCTCAGCAGTTGATCTGAGCTTGCAGCGGTCCGCGACGGCGTGACCTCACCGAGGGCGCTTCACCTGTACCTTAACGACGAGCGCTAAAAGTTTACCCAATCTTGACCCAATCCAACGACCTTCAATTCTTGTTCAATTTTCAGCTTCATCGATGCGTCATTCCTGGCATTCTTATGTTCTCAACGTTCTCAGCGAATACTGATTACGATTACCCATCCGAATAATTCACGATGCATCCAGCCAGCGGCGCGCTTTGAGTTTCGCCCTGAACGCGTGGCTAGGCTGTTCTACTATGTAGCGCTTTGGCCCCGAGCTGCTATTTCACCTCCCTTTATATCTCGCCGCCGCCGCCGTTCAGGACTTGCTCTACTGAGTAATATCGATATCCAGGGCAAGCAACCAGTGCCTCTCGCCGTTGGCTAGTGGTTCGGCAACCCGATTGCCGCCACCGACGAAACCACCATGGTAGAACCCGCGACCGCTTTGCGCGACCGCTTCAGTAGACCCTGCCAGTTTAGTTAACTGCGTACCAGCAGTTGCTGAAAAACTGTAGTGTACAAGGCCCAGCAACTTGCTGGGCCTTTCAGTTAACTACTACCCAGCACGTTGGTGGGGCATCCAGTTGATTTTTACCCAGCAGCGGGTAGCTGGGTGGCGGGGGGGGATTGGGCTGGGCGAACCGGGCGGCGCGGGCGTTTATTGGTAGGGGGCGTTCGATATTTTGCCGCCGGCTAGCTGGCGCGACTGGAAATGAAATTCCGAATTGGGATTCGTTGCTCGTGGGCGTTTTCGGGCTCCCAAATCTGGTTGGGCACATTGCCATACCTGGGGCAGCACCCGAATGGCCGCATTCGGAATCCGACCTTTCCCGCTGCTGCCGCCGCCTCCCCCGCTTCTCCTGCTTCCCCCTGCTCCTCGATCGCGACCCTCGACCTTCCTCTGGACCGCTTTCCACGCGCCGCCTTTCTCACATTTACAATCTTCTCTCCTATACTCCGTCCGTACTCCCTGCCTGCCGCTACTGCACCCTGCCACGCCCTCGCTGCTTCCTGCCCTCGCTGCTTCCTGCCCGCCTCCGCTTCACCCCGCCTGCTGCCAGCACCGTTCCCTGCCCTCGCTGATTCCCGCCCCGCAACCGCTTCAATTTACCTCTATCTCTTTGCTCCTCACCTAGCTTGCCATTTCAATCTTGCATACTCACTATTTGCACTACAGAGACTCCAAGGACGGTTTTGAGCGATCAAAAGCATATATTGGGGGTGTATAGCGTTCATAACGGGAGTAGGTAGTGTATGTATGCAACTGTGAATGGAATGTGATCATTTATGACAAACTTATGGCCTGTTGAGACGACTCGGTGAGCAGCTAGGTAGGCTTCGTCAATGAATGAACTCACTTGGTATTTCTCTGTCGTTTTGATGGAAGAGGACGATCACTCTCGTTACTGGTTCTCTTTCCGAGCAGAGAAGTGCTCCCAGAGGTTAGCATCTGATTGAGAACCCACTCAACGTCGTTCATAGCGCTCCCACACCACCACTTCGATCCCTTGTCGTTTCGAAGCCCATGCAGCCATATTCCCAGCGAAACAAGAACCACGAAGAAACCACTGATAGATCCTTTGCGTGTCTCATCCCAGGTATAAGCACCAGTGCCACGCAAGTCGAGCGATAAGGTAGCGGTCCGTCGGCGCCAGGCGGGCTGCAACGATCGCCACCACAACCACCAGGACATCGAGTAGTCCTCGGCGGTGCCAGAGTAAATGCGTGGTAAGTCGTTCCATGGGCGCCCTTTGTTGATCCATATCCCAAGCTCGGCAGGGCGGTTGATCGACGAGAGGACATTCATCTTTCCCTGTCGATATGGTAAGCTCATCAATTAGCCATAAGGAAACAAGTTCACTCACCCGTCCCTTAGGAAACCCCAGCACTCTTTCCAGCTCAACCCATTTTGATAGAATATTTTTCCACTGCGAGTTCTTGTCACCCATGCGATCCAAATGCGGCAAAACTTCTTCCACCCAATCGGGGAGAGTGTCTGGGTTAGGTGGGGCACCAAGTTCAGGGGCGAAGGCGACAGCGACGGCGGAGTTACCAAAGCCATGAGTGGAAGGCGTGTTGAGTGCAGGAGTATCACTGGCGCTGGCAGCGTGGAGGGTGGGAATGAGTGATGTTTGATCATTGGCAGCGTGTGCAATGTCGTCAACGGTACGTGCTGCCGAGGCTCTTGTCCTCCTCGTTTGGGCATGGACATCTTCAGGCTCCGACGTCGACCTTGCTTTCGTCTTGCTTCTGCCCCCCTTCTTTTTTTTCTCTTTTGCTGTATCTGGTACCGGAATCTCGACAATAGGAGGAAGATGATCGATCGTCCCGTCTGAGAGCAAATCGAGATCTCGACGTCGGACACAAAGTAAACGTGAACGCTCAGTGTCACTCATGGCCATGAGCACTGCGCGTTCTTCGGGGGATATTTTAAGGTCGGTATCCCATGTATCATCAGGTCTGGGTGGAGCGCTCTCAGCAGGCGGCTTTGTGATCTCTCCGCCAATGGCCCTACGGCCTGCCTCTTCTTCCGCGGGCCTATCGTCTTCCTGTGGCTCTTGGCGGGGCTCGAAATTCTCCTCGTGTCTCCCCTCTGTGACCACTGGCACGCTGGTAATAGCTTCTTGCTGTGCATGCGAGTTCAAATTTTCGTCGTCATCGTCGTCCTCTCTGCCACCCTCTTCGTTGCCTCCAGTGTATTCATCGTCTCCGCCGTATTCGTCGTCCTGTTGGCCAATGTGTTGATCTTCGTCGGACTGAGCTTCTGTTGATTGCTCTGGAGCTCCGTCGCGGTGGGGAGGCTCTTCGAGCTCGGCCACGGGGCCGGTATTGGATGGATTGGATGGGAACAAACTTGGTGATCGTGAATTGCTACTTTTAACGGCATTCGACATCTGGTTAACACCTCCTAAAGCTCGCTCTCGACAAACGGACTCTGCTGCAAGGAAATTAACTGGTTAGTGATTATTTATCGAGCTAGGATGTAGCATTGACTCACAAAACATAGTTGCTCCAAATTTCAGAAGCGGGACCTCCACATTTTCTTTCCATTTTTCGGCAGTGTACACGTCAGTAAAGTCTTGCCCTAGGTAATTCTCTCCATAGACGATGCTATACATTGCGCATAAGTGAGTATTTGACTTGGAGGGCGTCACGAGAAATATCACTAACGTTGTGACTCCCAAGTTCCCTCCACGAATCGGCTGCGGCCCGACGAACATGAATAGTCCCATAACGCCAGCTTGCTCCCAGACATTTTCCAGGAGACGCTGGATGGTCGGCGAAAGCGCTTGTTGAGCTCTTCCCTACACGTCAGTATAATCTTAAAAACCTGAGAGTGACCTGACTGACCTATGATAACGCTCAGGAATAGACAGCTCCTCGTCCTCGTCCTCCCCACCTTTATCCTGCTTGCATCTTCCATTCAACTCCGCTATTCTCCAGGCCTCGACCTCCGCCTTGACCTCGTCTGACTCAAGGCTTAGGAGTCGCTTCACGACAGTGTTTCGGAAGTCAATAGGCACCATGGATGGAATTGGTGCGTCTTTCTCTCCGTTAGCAACCCTTTTTGCTTTGACTGACTCCACCCATTCTTTCTCGACGACGGGATCCACGCGCTCTTTGAATAGCTTGCCGTATGCATGATACATTGCCAACTTCCTTCCTTTTGACTCTTTCAACAGATTCAGCTGGGTCCGTCTGCCGGTTCCGGCAGTTGTATCACGACTGTGGTTGTTAAACCATTCGCGTACTCTCTTCAAAACATGGTAAGCCACTTCGCCTTCGGAATTTTGTGACTATATTACTCACTTTCTTAACCAGTTCCCGCTGTTGAGTCTCGTCCATTCCTGCTGCGACTTCTGCCTCTGTCAAGGGCTTGGAGGCGTGAGTTGTGAAGTATTCTGTCCAGAGCGGTTGCCAGAAGCCCTCATATTTCTTGCCGTGCACTTTCTTGAGTTTCAAATATGCGGGCAGCCATCGCTCCAGTGTCTGGACTTCCTCAAGTGTGAATGTGCCGCGCAGCTTCTGCGAGCCTTCTTTGGGTGAATTTTTCTTTCTTGACTTTGCCACATTCGGAGTCGTTGAAGGCATGTCGAGTTCGAATCAAGCGATGCTAGGATTGGAAAGTGTTGTGACGGGACGGGAAGTCGTGTGAGGGCGGTGGCTTAGTACAAGCAATAAACACACCAAAACATTTGAATCCCACA
>JACXVL010000117.1:54776-171702 GCA_014898675.1 Athelia sp. TMB | reverse complement strand
GTGCCGCTAGCTCTCAGTGGGCGCTGAATCATGTTCTCCGTCTGTCAATGAGATATAATCATTGCGCTGCCAGGGAGGTTGACAGGATCAAAATGGACGAGTTGGGACGCTTGAATTTGTCTTGCGGCGCTCTGCATGCGTGTTCTGCGGGTCAATGGCCATGCCAGCAAAACACAACAGCGGCATCATCACTTTTGCTTACCCCCGGACGCGCTCGGATCTTCTGCCAGCACATATTCTTGTTTGCGGCTGCATCACCATGGTGGGCGAAGGCTATACATCGTTCTCTAGCTCTGTTGGCGACCGCATGGTACATCTGTAGCGGCGCGCTTGGACGCTGCATAATAATTTCAGAGGTTATCTCCGTGAAAAGGCGATCCGACTAATGGCGGCTTGACTGGGGCTTCTCGCAACTTCTCGGAAAAGAATCTGACCTGGTTTTTGGCAGGCCTGTCTGACTTTCTCCGCTGTGGAGCAGCACTCAGTCCTCGAGATCACGCTTCAGGGGATATTCAACACCGATTTTGAATTGGAGATCCTAGAGGTTCTATGCACTCGCAGCTTCTATGCAGCTACTTCTCGCTTCATCTTTCAGGTGCATCTAACCACGCTGCCATCAATATTTTCATGTCCTTAACAGGACGTGATCCGTCTACACAAGCCGATTTCACTTGGCTCCTTGTCGCGATGCCAGGGCCTCCCCGTGATTCTCAGTGTTAGACTCGCGTTTACGAAACGTAATTCACGAAGACGGTATTCGTCCGCAGCAAGACCGCTACCAGCGCGCTCACGTCAGGTACAGAGCTCACTGGTGATCCGATAGATCATTGTCTGTGTCTGTCTGACGAACAACCTGGATTTCTTGGCTGAACTAGGTTTGAGTGACCATGCGTACGAAGCGGTATAAAAGTCGGCCTTCGACTCTCCACTCCGACATCCTATATCCAGCTCCCACTCTCCCACCTCAGCTCTCAATTTAAGATGTTCGGCAGTGCTTTAATATCTCTCGCTTTGTTCACCGTCGCTGCTCAGGCAGGCAAACGTGGTCTCGCGTGGCCTTGGTACAACTCCCCCCTCAACCCCGGTGTGTTCAACAACGGTGATGGAGAGGTCGTAGCAATATACGACTGGGGTGAGCTTGAGGACACTGCAACTCACGTGCATAAATAACTAAATTATCGGGTATCAATGCAGAGACCTACGCGCCCCCTTCAACTAACGGTAATGGCGGCCTGGGCTTCATTGGAATGCAGCGCTGCCTTGATTGTTCTTCGAGCCCTATTGCGGATCTCGCTTCTCGCCACGCTGCGCAGGGCTGGGCCAGTAAGTGCTTTGTCCGAACAGGATGTAACAGTAAATTAATTTTAAACACAGCCGTGTTCACCTTGAACGAGCCAGATATCAACGGCATCTCACCCTCACAGGCTGCTTCGTGGTACAAACAATACATCAACCCGCTGGTTAGTACCAACCTTGTAACGGCTTCCTGGCTAAGATTAATAACTCTTCTCCAGGCCATTAAAAAGGCTTTCCCTGCCGTCACAAATTCTGCCGCATCCGGCCAAGGTCTAAACTGGCTTGCACAGATGATCAGCGCCTGCGCTGGACAGTGCTATGTTGACTACGTGAACTTGGTAAGCCTTTTTACCACACACAAAATGGATTGATACTTACGACCCTTTTCTAGCATTGGTATGGGTGAGTTAATGTACTGTAACAGCCTATTTTACCGTTCACGAACCGTTCACCTGCAGAGGTTCTTTCTCCGACTTCCAGTCCCATGTTCAGGCTGCCCATTCCCAATTCCCGCAGTACCAGATTGTTGTGACAGGCAAGTTCCACCTTATCAAAGGTTGCCATCGGCTAATGTGGGTGCAGAGTTTGCGCTTGACAATCCTTCTGGTGGGCAAGCCGCTCAGTAAGTCTTCAAAGTTTTCACCATCCCAATTCGGAGCCAGTGGCTCATTGCTATCTCAGAGTTGCCTTCTATAAGCAAGCGTTCGCCTTCCTCGATGGTGCCAGCTACGTCCAGCTTTACTTCCCATTCGTCGCCACTTCGCCTGCCCTGCTGCAAGCCAACGATGGTGGTGCCGTTTCCACCGTCGGTACTGGCTCTTGCCTTTTCAACAACGACGGATCGCCGTCCGCCGTTGGCAACCTCATGTACTAATATATTGTGGCGCATGGATAGACGGGCTGTTATTCTATCATTATTAGGTTATACGGGTACATACAGGAATTTGTCTCTATTTTTATATTCAAGCACTTCTTGCTTAGTACCAATGCGACTTGCAATTGTTCTCGAAAAAAGTGAAAACTTTAGTGATTACTGATAGGTCCTATGAAGTCCAAGGTACTGCAGAGCGTAGTCTAATCGCAGTGTAGATAGCTGTCCAGAATCTCCGGAGGTATACATGTAGATTCACGCAAGGATAATGGTTTTGTTCTTCGATTCAGACCGGATCCCGGAAAGTCGCGATGACTTCGCGTTCCCCGGTTTAAGGCGCGCCAAAAGCAACATAGCAAACGTCTCACTCACAACGAACTTCAACATCCGAAACAGAACCCTGGGGATCCATTAAGCACCTCAGAAGGGCGCAAAGTCCATACCAAGACACTAAGAGGGGGTGAGATACAAAAGCCGCTTGGGCTCGGAAGCTGGTCGATGACAGTGATGGTAGGGGTAAGAGAGGGGATGCAGGTTCGAACAAGCAAAATAGTCCATGTGTATATCTAATTGTCCGACGTGCGATGGAAAAATATGGGGGAATGAATATGAATATAGCTTAATATCTCAGTGCTTCGATGTATCTCGGGCCATCCCACGCAGGTGCGCCTGCTGGGCTCTGAATTCTCGACGCAGCATACGGGCCATGCCACGCCACTACTCGCCTTGCCTCGCTCGCCCGTGCTTGTACGGGCCGTCGAGGTAAGTCGAGCTCGCGTTCCACGCCATGCTCGAATTATCCTGTAGGGGCGGAAACACACTCGAGTCAGAACTGTGCAGATCTCGGGCCCCCGCCGCGCCACTCGTCCCGTAGGCGGTGGAAGCTGGCTGGACGTGTGCGGCGCGGCGGCGTCGGGCCATGAAAATACTAAAAAAAACGCACCAAGAATTCCGAAGACCGCGACCGCGCCCGCAATCGCGCCGATAAGCTCCACTTTGTGACTTGAGCCGCTATTGGGGACGGTGGTGTTCGACGAGTTGGCGCCGCTTCCGCCGCCGGATCCGGACGCCGACGCGAGCTGCACGCTTGCCGGCAGGACGCTCGCAGCGCTCGTGGGCTGGGTTCCGATTTGGCCGTTGCCAACCTGCACCATGGTGCCGTTGCTCGGGACGCCGTTGATGACGACCCAGAAGAGGCACGGGCCGGGGGTGAGGAGGTTGGGGTTGGGGGGAACCTGCGCGACGTGCAGGGTGAGGGAGCCGTCGCTGTTGACCGTGTACGTGTTGTTCAGCTGCAGCATCCGCTGGCCCATGTTCATGCCGTGGGTCGTGAAACCGCCACGGGTCAGGACGACGGTCGTGTTGGCGGCGGCGGAGTTGCTGGAGCCGGAGTACGAGCTCGCGGGGACGGTGACATCGAAGGGGTTCCCGCCGTAGCTCAGTTGAGAGGGGATGCCAGAGGGAACGGGGCGGGAGGTGGCAGAGAAATAAGGAGGGTAGAAGATTTCAGCTTTGTAAGTGGTGGGGTAGATAGTGGACGTGTTGACGTCAATGTTGGGGTTCGAGCCAGCGATCATAACAGAGGCGTCAGGGAGAAGCATGGCAGAAGAATGGTAGAGTCGCGCGATGTTGGACGTGGCGAGCCCGGCGTTAGACCAGCGACTCCCTGCGGGAGCGTTGGGGTTGTAGATAGCCGGCTGACCGACTGGGCCTGCAGCCAGCGATTCGCCGTAAGGCATCAGGGCCAGGTCCGGGGTCAAGTTGGTTGCAGTGGCATATCCAGCGGTGCCGTTGGCCCCTCCGTTGACCATCAACATGGTGCCATCAGGGAGCGTGATGAATTGACCCATTGTTCGTCCACCGAACATGTCGTCATCCTGGACGTACGTGGGCGAGGATCCGTCAGTGGGCTCGGGCGTGATGCGTTGACAGTCGTTGGATGCAGGGTACTCCCACGTGTTGATTGCAGGGTAAGAGTAGTTGCCGTAGTCGTCAGCTGACATGTTGGAACCACCGCAGAAGATGATAGTCGGCGTGTAGTTGTTGGCAGGAGTCAGCGGGAGCATAGCAGCACCACCTGATGCGGGGTAGACGCGAGCGACGTTGTTCGGCATGCCAGGAAGAGGGGTCTCGACATTCTTGGTGTAATCCCAGAGGACTAAGAAAGCATTTAGAAGCGACTTCCCAGTGGCGTGCAATAAACTCACTGGTCGACACGTTGGCCTGCACAAACATCTTCCCGGAGGGCATGAGGAATGCGTGTGCGTAGGCGTTCAGTCCAGAGGTGGTGATCATGAACTGCATGACCTCCGCGGTACCCTTGCTCGGGAAGAACTCGTATGTGGGCTCAGCCGCACCACCTTCGTAGGCCGGGTCAGTGTTGGGGAAATTCCGGTTCACGTAGCCTCCGTTGACGAAACCACCGATGAGGACTATACTGCCATCTGCCAACGCTTCAGCGGTAGAATACCAGCGCTGCTTTTGCATTGACAATTGGGCCGGGTTGTCGTACCACTGGCATTTTGTGGAGTTGAAGTCATCGCTATTCGTGCAAGGATTGAGAATTCGGATGGCTTTGGTGCCATCGTAATCCTCGTATACAGCATCATATGCACCAGAGCCCGCCGAGTTCCTTACTGAGCCGATGTTGCCCCCAGGGCCGATGGCTCCATTCCCGCCAAAGGTCACGTACGAGCCGTTGGGAAGATGCATCCCAGACGCGCAGAAGGTGTTGGTCAGAACTTCCATCGTCTCTGCTGTTCTAGAGTTGATATCCCTTGGATAACACTTCAGCATCGCGCGGGGCACGATCCTTGATCGCCACTCACCAAACTGCTCCCCACGCCGGATGTCCATTGAGTTGAACGGCGTTTCCCTCTGCCTTATCCAGCATATACATTTTTTCTTCATTACCCAGGAACATCTGTCCTTGCGCTTAGAATACATTGCGCGATTCCTCGTAATTGGTAGGGGCGTACCATCATACTGCTAATGAGAGTGTCTCCAACTTCGACGATAGAACCCGGGGTCTGTGCGGCAACTGAAGTGGCCAGGCCAACGGCCAGCCAGGGAAGGTGAGATAACATAGTCGCCGCAATCTAGAGTGAAGTAATAGACGAAGATAAAGGTACTGGAGGGGGCGAATGAATTAGAAAGAACGAGCCGGGGCGTAAGGAATGTGGAGGGTGTGGTGGAGAAGGCCAAGGAGCGGAGCAACCTTGTAAACCAAAGGAAAACGGAACTTTTACCAGCCGCGGCCGGTCTTTTGCCGCACCCCCGTCACAATAATTTTTTGATGGCATTGTGCAGGAACCGCCCTTGGCTTGGCTCTTGGCCAAGTACACACCTAATTCCTCGGACATAAGGATCCGAGTGGTGGGAAATCCGAATCGGGTCCATACGGAAATCCGGTTGGCGGGCCAGATTGGCGGCCCCCTGGACTCAAATGGATCGGCACCACTGGACTTTCGTTGGTTGTACTTTCGGGCTGAGTCCTGCTCTCGAGTGGGCCCTTATCAGGATATTAGGGTCTGCATATGTCCCTTTGGAAAAAATCATATATGCTCTAATTGCATTGATTTGGTCTAGCTTTTTCAACCAATATTTAATATGCTTCTTTTGATAGCAAGCAGCAGAGAAAATTCAAAGCTCTGGGGGGCGCTGCCGTGGGTTCGGACTCAATGTGTGGACTTGTCGAAAATTTTGAAAGACTTGAGCGTGGGAATTGCGTCTAAGTTTGGTTGGCCACGGTAAGCGCCTGCCAGCGCACCTCCTTCCACCATCTCTCGTCGCATTCGTCTCGTCTCGTTGGGCTCAAGCATGACCATCTCTTTCTCAATATATCATCACACTCGGGAACGCGCATGACACAAGGGACTCTGTTAGCTTCACCAACCCTTACAGTCTGTGGGACGAGCATTGGGCAGAAAGGTGGGACACTTTTTTTGTTTATTTGTTTGTAAATTCCGTTCCTCACCCGCACACACTTACTGACCCACAGTTGCAATCATATCATTCCACAACCGCCAACCCCATGGTTTTGACGGCGCACACACTATCCAGTTCACGGTTTTCGCCCCCCACCCGCACGCACACTCACCAACCCACAGCTGCCAGCACATCACGCTATGACCGCCAACCCCCGGTTTCGACGGCATACGCACTATCCAAGCCGCGCTATCCTGTGCGTATCCGGCGTTGCCCACCGCGCCATTACACACCCGATCGCCCAAACGCTTCAGTACTCGTGTAGTTGCTCGGGTTGCAGTTGTCATGGGACACGGAGAATGGGCATTGGGGCACTAGGTAGTAGGTATAGATTGTGCGCACGCATGCATAGTCATACATTATTAGTTATATTGTATTTCTATCAAATATGAACCCATTTTACTATTTCATTTTACCAACTGCAAGACGTGCAGAGTGCCAGCCATTTCAGTACAGCTTGAATATGTGACCATATGGCAGCCAACTCCATTTGAGCTGGATTCCAGCGGGATTTCGCGCTGGCCGCCCACTGGACATCCGACAGGATGCCAATGAAATCTCACCATTGGAAGCCAGTGGTGCCGAACCGTTGGGATTAAGGGCGGCCTCCGGTCTGAAACCATTCCCGATCACTCCATTCGGATCCCGGCGTCTGGCGAATTAGGTGTGTAGGTAACCCTGCTGTACACGTCAAACAAACATCAATATTCGCGCATACATCCCTGGCACTCATCCTTCAATTGGTCTGCAGCAATCCCGATTTTGAACGACACTTTTGGATGCTCCGGGGCCTCACTCAACATGTACAGCTTCGCGAAATCAACGCATGGACTTGCGGCTGATGACGGGGGCTTGGTGCCGTTCGTCTTGGCCTTCGGTACCGTCGCTACGCACCCTTCGGGTTCATAAGCTAGCGCATGCGAGCGGCGGGCAGCGGCAGCACGCAAGTCTCAGCAAGTCTCAACAAGTCGTTGACCACTATTCTATTTTATGATATATGATCTGTTCGATGGCAGTCGGCATTACCTACACTGCTCTCCGGCATCAAGAGCGTTTTTGGTGTGGAAAAGGGTAGAACAGTTTATCAGGCGAGCGGTTCAAGTTGGACGCGACATGCTGACGAAGTCCGAAAGCTCGCTGGTCGTGCAAGAACAGGCAAGAACCAAGCGAGAGCGTGGATCGCACTCGGTGTAGTTTGAATTAACAAAGATTCAAGGAATAAGAATCACTTAGGGACACAGAAATTTTGTGGTGGGTCCCAGCTGCAGTCGTCTCATAAGGGCGAGCCTCGAGGGATTCGAACATTGACGTCAGTGTTCTATACTTACTATCGGAGTCGGAAAGCCCTGCGCATGCCGAGCGGCGAGAACAGAATCAACAGAGTAAAAATAATAAATAACTCACTACCAAGCAGAATGAATAGATCAAGCGGAGATGTGCGTTCAGTCGGGCCATGATAATAAAGCATCGAATGATCATGAACAAGGTAGAGGCTGAGGATGCCTGTGATAAGTACCTCTAAATATAAATGATTGTGGATCTCAAGAGTTATCCTCCTGTTTCTTGAGCTCAATATCAGCCACTACTAGTTGTACTTTGCCATATTGACATTGATTCGAAGTCAGTCCATTTCGAGCCTTTGACACCTCCCCGTCGACCGTGGCACCGCGCCCACATCAGCCCATATCCTCTCCATCTGCGGCTTTGCGGAATTATAAGCCCGCCTTCCTCGCGTGCCGCAGGCGGCTGGCATAGCTTGTTGCGGTTGCCTTTGTATCTTTTGCGTCCGGTGAAACCTGTGCTGAGCCAGAAATGGCTCTCCGTATTCCTATCCGTTCTGCTCCTTCTGTGAAGTCGCGGGCACGTTGACAGGGCTCAGGGGGCGGTTGGAGACTATCAGAGTGATATTTTGACAGGCACCTGTTTGTTGGCGGATAAGTACCAGTTTGGTTCACGTCGGTTACGAAGATAGCATTAGGTTCAGGGTCAGGCAGCGTCGGCAAGTGATCAATCGCCTGCGATCATAAAAGCAGTCGTTCCACCTGGTGAACTATTCCAGGCTGTCTCGCCGCGTCGGGCTCTCTTTCTCTCTCTACTTACCCTTGGCCTGAAAGTACTATAATCTTCTTTTATTGTTGGCTTCTCACCTTTACGACGACTATGCTATCTCGTCTACCATGGCTGGTCACCGGCCTAGCCGCCGCCGTCGCCGCACAGACTCCGGGGTCCATCGTCGAAGCGGGGGATACGCTCATAAGTGCTATGATGGTACGTGCTTGGCAAATGATAGGGTCGGTCGGGATTTGAATGATGTAGTAGATGTTCCTGGGGAATGAAGAAAAGATGTACTTGCTGGACAAGGCGGAGGGCAATGCCGTCCAGATCAACGGCCATCCGGCGTGGGGTGCAGTATGGTGAGTGCTCCTCAGCAGGCGTGTGTGGTATGCGGCTGAAGGCAAGGGCGAAGGGACATCAACACGAAGACCGCAGAGACGATGGAGGTCTTGACGAACACTTTTTGCTCATCCGGTATGCATCTTCCCAACGGCTCCTACGTGACCTTCGGCGGAAACGGAGCCATCGGTCCCGGGGGCAACATAGGGTCGGTGAGGAACGGAGGGGGCAGCGGGGCGTTCGACGCTATATATCAAGACTACGATGGCACGAAGGCCATTCGTATCATCGCCCCTTGCAAAACTGGCGACAACTTCAACTCCACGGCCTGCCGGTGGTATGACAACCCTGGCCAGCTTTCGATGCAGAAGCAGCGGTGGTACTCCGCGGCTGAAGCACTGGAGGACGGCAGTGTGGTGATCATCGGTGGTTTCGTCAATGGAGGCTACGTCAACCGAAACTTTCCTAACACCGATCCGATGTACGAAGGCGGGGCCGCAGAGCCAACTTATGAGTTCTACCCTAGCAAGGGCCCTGCGCAGAACATGACGTTCATGACCACCACGTCTGGACTGAATGCCTATGCCCATGCATACCTCATGCCTTCCGGGAAGATGTTCGTGCAGGCTAATCTCTCGACCAGTAAGCGCATCTCTTGCGGTTACGGGAAGCTAGGATCTGACCCTTTATCGCAGTTCTCTGGGACTACAACGCCAACGTCGAGACCGCACTCCCAGGCATGCCGAACAACGTCGCGCGTGTCTACCCCGCATCGGGCGCCACAGCCATGCTGCCATTGACCCCCGCGAACAACTACACGCCGACCATCATCTTCTGCGGTGGCTCCAACATGCCTGCTGATGATTACGGCGACTACTCCTTCCCCGCGATCAACACTTGGAACTACCCGGCGTCGAATGACTGCCAACGCATCACCCCCGAGCCCACAGATGGATCTGCGCCCAAGTACACTCAGGATGATAACATGATCCAGGGCCGAACCATGGGCCAGTTCATCACTCTCCCCAACGGCCTGATGTTGGTCGTTAACGGAGGCGCGAATGGCACTGCGGGATACGCTACGGCCACCGGCCAGACCCCGACCTTGGCTCAGATGCCCTACGGCGAATCCCTCGCTGCGGGGCCCGTAGGCCAGCCAGCCATTTATGATCCTAACGCCCCTGCTGGGAGTCGATGGTCCAATGCCGGCCTTTCGACGTCCAGCATCGCGCGGCTGTACCACTCGTCCGCGATGCTGCTCCCGGATTCCTCCGTCATGATCGCTGGGTCGAATCCGAACATCGATGTGAACACGACCACGATCTATCCCACCACCTACAAAGCCGAAATCTTCTATCCGCCTTACTTCGTCGCCAATCGACCTGTTCCCACGGGCGTGCCCTCTCAGCTCAGCTATGGCGGGAACCCCTTCGACGTCACTCTTCCAGCAAGCTCATACTCCGGCTCCGGAAACGCCGCCGCCGCTAACACGACCGTCGTTCTGACCCGGGGTGGTTTCACAACCCACGGCATGAACATGGGCCAGCGTATGCTGCAGCTCAACAACACATACACCGTGAACAGCAATGGCTCTATCACTCTGCACGTCGCGCAGGTGCCCCCCAACCCTGCTCTGCTTACCCCCGGCCCCTGTCTGTTCTGGGTCGTCGTCGCCGGCATCCCGAGCAATGGGACCCTGGTGCAGGTCGGCAACGGTCAAATCGGAACACAGCCGACGAGCGCCGCGAGCGTCCTCCCTGCCAGCGTGCAACTATCATCGGCATCAGGCACTGGCGGGGGGTCATCTACGAATAGTGGTGGCGTGAGCCACAAAGCGGAGCTCATTGGCGGCATCGCCGCCGGTGTCGCTCTCATCGCTATCCTGGGTGCGCTATTCGGCGTGTGCATGGCCAGGCGGCGCCGCGCGGCGAACGGCCCGCCCGCAGCTGGTGGATATCCGATGAACAATCTCGACACCGGTATGGGCAAGGACGTCGGCGGGATGGGGGCGATGAGGAACTCGGACTCGAGTGCGTTCATGCCCTTGCACGACAACTCGAGCCACGCGTGGAATGCGAGCATGTCGAATGTCCACGCCCCGTACACGGATGACTACCAAGGACGGCAGAGTGTGGCGAGTAGCGGTATGGAGTATGATCCTTACAGAGCGAGAGTGGATAGTCCCGCAGGAGCACCGGTGTGGGATGGCCCGGATTATAACGCGCCGAGACAGCGATACTAGGTTACATCTCCCCCTCTCTTCATATACTTTACATTATGCACTTTGGACATCTAAATATACACATGGACTATTGCTGACGAACGGAATTCAGCAGCTGTTCACCTCTCCCTATACCTAAATGTACTCGCTGGCGTCCCAGCGACAAAACTGTCCTTGTGCAACTACCCATTGGCGGCTTGAGCTCAAGTGATGGGAAATATCAGTAGAAGTGTGCAGGGCCAGGTAATGCAAGAGTTCATTGATAGTACTCTAATAGTACTAGTAGCTTTTGAGGGCAGTCTAAGAATCAGATGCATTGCCTCACATATGTAATATCAAATCGCGCAGCGCTCAACGAGTTACAGAAGTTGCTTCTAACCCTCGTCTTCCAGTATCCACCACAAAGGATTATTGACTGAGAAATGTCCCAGAAACCACTGACTATCGTGATTGTAAGTAGCTTTTGCAGTTATAATCCTAAGTTGACAGTAGACATCGACACTGGACAGGTCGGAGGCTCCTTAGCAGGCCTACTATCTGGCATAGCTCTCAAACGCTTAGGGCACAATGTTCGCATTTTGGAGCGCAATCCGTCTCCGTCGCTGCAAGACCAAGGGGCTGGCATAGTTGCTGGCAACGAAACAAAAAGTTTCTTCGAGAAATATGTCAACAGTCATCAAGCCTTAGGCGTGAAGAGCCACTTCCAAAACTATCTCAATATCAAAGGCGAGGTCATTGAGTCACAAAGCTTTGAGCGGATGATGACCAGCTGGAATCTGCTCTACAACATCCTGAGAGCCAATTTCGACGGGAGGAACAGTGACTATTGCGATACGCCACAACCAAGTCCTGGGGAAGGAGAGGCCGCTTATGACACAGGTCATACAGTGACGGGGATTCACCGAAATGGCGACACTGTCGAGCTGTATTATCAAACTCCTAGTGGCGAAGATGGAAAGCTCACTGTGGACCTCATCATCGCGGCAGACGGGCCTAGCTCGACAGTGCGCAATCTTCTAGCCCCAAAGATTCGACGTAAATATGTCGGGTATGTCGCCTGGAGGGGCACTGTGCCGGAAGACTTGGCCTCCCCAAGCGTGAAGGAAGCCTTCGTGGAAAAACTTACCTATTTCCACTCGGAGGGAATTCAAATATTGGCGTAAGGTCCTTCATGTGTTTCTCCCACAGCTACTGGCTGAACGAGATACAGATATATCATTCCTGGACAGAATGGAGCAATTGAGCCAGGAAAGCGCCTCATTAACTGGGTTTGGTACAACAATTACGCCGAGGACTCCAAGGAATTCTCAGAAATCATGACAAGCAAAGAAAACAAGAAGCATCGCTTCTCGCTCCCGATGGGGGGAATGCGCGATGAAATCCGTTCTCGGCAGAGATCCTATGCCCGAAAGGTGCTTCCGCCACAGTTCGCAGAACTTGTTGATAAGACAGAGCACCCGTTCATACAAGCCATCACCGACGTTGCGCCCTCTCAAGCATCCTTCTATGAGGGGAAAGTCCTGCTGGTAGGGGATGCGGTCTGTGGATTTCGCCCTCACATAGCAGCCAGTACTAGCCAGGCTGCACTTCATGCACAATTGCTAGATCGTATGCTTCAGGGAGAGATAAACCTAGAAAATTGGGAGAGGCAGGTGATGGAATACGCCAGCAGAGTGAGCAAGCAGGGTATATCCATGGGCGATAGGAGCCAATTTGGGAACCATCCACTCGGTGAAGACGCTACTGAGATTGCAAGGGCATGATGTTAGATTTGTTTGTGATCCGAAATTATCTTACTAGTACAATGGAACCAAGAAACTTTGAAGAGAGAAGAGGCGTCTGCTCAGTATCTGATCAACTTCCACGCGACTGGTACTCCGGGCCTGTTAACCTTGATCCAAACGCTGCACAAACAAGTCAACTGACGGGATTTGGCAAAGAAAAGACCCAAATTTACCACATCATAGGCGGGGACGCCGATGGGTGACCATAGTGACGATGGTGACTGACTGTCGTCTCAAAATTGACAGAACAGAGATGCAACCAGACGCTCTCACCAAGCGATCACTCTGAAATTGCCTCCCCTTCCTCATCCGTCAATGAAGAATCACAACCGTCTTAAATGGGCACTCACTCTGTCCAGAAGGGACGATGTGCGGCATCGGGGCTTCAAATATGGATTCAGAATGTCTGCCCAGCTTGAACGTCTCGAAACGTACCCGTTCCCAATCTTGACCTGTATCGGGAGATTGACTTGTTGTCGCGTGTTGGGCTGTATTGAAAGTGAAAGGCTAATCAGTTCTTGAAAGTACATTATATCATTTGCATCACATTAAAAACCGCCATCTTCCATGCTCCGACGTCGGATGGTGTGACACGCGATGACAATTTGACCCATCCCTGGCTGTCTGAGCTGGCTGAGGCGGACGCTCCTGTCAAGACTAGAAGAAAGAAAGTGAGCTTGATATCTCACCTATGCCTTGTCTGCAAACACGCATCTTTGAATTGGGGGGCGAGACAATGTGAGAAGTAAGACAGCTCAGGGTTGCTTTTATATTCCCTCGCTGGCAAAATGAATCAGTTGCCGGCAACTTTTCGACTTGCTATCATCAGCTGGGGACGGGCGTTATCAGCGAATAAGGACCATTGGGAACGGGATTCGGCATCGCGGAGGCAGCATCTGTGGACTAGAACCGCGAGCACCTGAGCATATTCAAACAAAGTTCTGAGTTCAGCCCCTGTGATGATTGCCTACAGCACAATTCGGAGCATTTCAGCTCCAATGAGTGGCAAAGAGGAAGAACCAAGACATCTGCGGCCCTTGATAGCGATTATCGCTGACAAATTCGGTTGTTTTCGTCAAGCAGCTGCACAGGAGTTCTCGCCACAACACACAGCTATGGACAAAAGCACCACAGAATACAGCTCTGGAGTCTTTAGGTTCATACTTTTGTCCGTCTTGAGTAAGGGGTCTTGTACGAGCAAGAGCGTAGAAAGAATGCGAATTTGAGCCGCGGCATGGATAGTTGGGCACGGAGAAGGGATGAAAACCATGATGAAAGCATATCCACGAGCCTGGAATCATCAAACATGTCATTTGGAGAAGTTACCGTACAACCGGGTTCACCCCTCTCGCTGCTAAATAGTCTTTAGCTGCACTGGCACTCTGTTGGCCACAAGGACCACATCAAAAGGTAATTTTCGCTGAGAGAAGACATTACTTACCAGGCCCTTGATCAATTCATAGACGCTTTTATCGTGATACCGCAATCCCGTAGATGGATCTGTGTAAGGAGCCTATGGTTGTGTGGCGTTAGAACCTCTGCATGTTGGTACAATGGAAGCAAACAAACGCACCTCTAAGCCGGTGATATCACAGTAGTGTCGCTGTGGCATAAGAGATGGAGGTGCTTCTATAGCTGCGTCTGTCTCCCGGTCAGCGGAAGTGGTAGAATTAACGGGTCAGCCTGACTTACAGCTGGTCAGTGCGTCCTCATCTTCCTCATCCACCTCCATGGCATCTTCCCCGTTCTCAGCTCTTTGTTCCTTCTCCGTCCTCTTTCGCTCCCGTTCAAGCCTCTCGCGCTCGCGTTCTTGGCTGAGAACGGTCTTCAAGTTCTTCGCTCGTCTATTCACGTTTTTAGTATAGTTAGGGTTCTTGAAGGGTCTGGGAGAGTGGAGATATGAAAGTTGTTCTCCAAGCGTCTTCGAAGTGGTTGCGTGAATTAAACGCGTGATTGAAAGGTACTAGTCACGACTGACAGGGATGTGAGGGGTTGATGCACCAGAATCGCCAGTTCCAGCTCCAGCTTTCTTCTTGTTGCCGCCTTTTGGTGGCCTAAGCCACAGATATAGGATTCAGATCATAATCTCATGAAGGGACTTACTCACATGGCAATAGCCCTTCGTTGTTCAAAATGAGAATTCAGAGGAGTGGTAAGTAGCGTAAAGAGCTTTCGCGAATTCAGGGGTATGCTGAATCGGGTATGGAATAATCGTCGTGAAAAAGTTGCTGGTCGATCATCCTCTCCTCGACCGTCAGCTTTATGCCGATTAAAACTATGGCAGCTACACAAAAATCCCCCAAGAAGAGACCCGCCTCGTCTCAAGGAGGGCCAACTCCTAAAAAACCTCATTTCACAAAGTCTACCAAAGGCAAGGAGCCGGCTGAGAAGAAACGCAGTCGTCCTATCACGGCTCCGATCGAGGAGGTCGAGTCTGTGTCGGAAGATGGATTCGAAGATATAGGCGAAGAGATGGACGATGTTGTGTTAGAAGATGACGTTCCTGGCGATGAGATGGAGGTGGATGCATCAACTACTACACCAAAGGATCCAAATGGTGAATGGATGTGATCCCCGCTTCTTATCCTGAATCTCAAGCATATCTCCACAGCATCTCGGGAGTCACACAAAGCTCAAAAAGCTATTCAAGCAACACGCCGCGCGCAAAAACCCCACTCATCCTTGCTCACGAATGCGAAATCCATCTGGTCTCTGGCTCGCCAAAAGAATATACCCTCGGCAGAGCGTCAAAAGCATATAAAAGATCTCATGGATGTCATGCGCGGAAAAGTAAAGGACATTGTATTCAAGCATGATGCGAGCCGGATCGTGCAAACTGTCGTGAAATGGGGAGGGCAGAAAGAAAGGGATGAGATCGCTACGGAGCTGACTGGGAGCTACAAGGAACTGGCTCAAAATAAATACTCGAAGGTAAATTGATCATACTGTCGCTCCTGGCTTCTACTGAACCATTTTTACGACTAGTTTCTCGTAACTAAACTAATCCGACTATGCCCATCCCACCGCGCATCCATTCTTCTCGAATTCCAGTCCAGCGTCCTCCGTCTTCTACTGCATCGTGAAGCTTCCAGCGTACTTGCAGATGCATTTGAGCTTTATGCGAACGCATACGAGCGCACCATACTCCTCCGCGACTTCTATGGCAAAGAGACTGCCCTGTTTTCGCTCACTGTTGGCAGTGAAGTCGACAAGGATCGAGCAAAGCGTGGACTGCGCGGTGTACTCGAGGGGCTAGAGGGTGAGCGCCGTAAGAGGGTTCTGGCGTCTGTGCGGGAAAACCTGGTAATGATGTGAGTTGAAATGCGCATTGCTTGTGGGATTCGCAGAATGTAACCGTTCTTCGCAAGATTCAACAACCCAGACAAGGGCGCTATAACGCATGCGATAGTGCACAGAGCGCTATGGGAGTACCTCCTGGCAGTCAATGAAATCTCCGATGATGCGGAAAGAGAGAAGCTGCGCAGGGAGATGTTTGAAACGTATGTATTTGCCTTTCATGTTAGCTATGCTTCCCATCTAACATCGCGATAGATGTCAGGATGCGTTGGCAGAAATGGTTCATACCAAGGACGGAAGTCGCGTTGTCCGTGAATTCATTGCGCAAGGTTCTGCGAAGGTACGCTTTGTATTATAAGAACACATACAGACCCGTGCTGATTTCTTTCTCAGGACCGCAAACATATCGTCAAAGTGTTGAAGCCCCATGTTGAGCGCATGTGTACTGATGACGAGGCTCAGCTCGTGCTCTTCACTGCTCTGGACGTCATCGAGTGTGTTCATCTTGTTTCAAATACCAATGTACACTAGCTGAAGCGCTCATCTTTCAGTGACACGAAGATGACTGCCAAGTCATTGATATCCCCTTTGACATCGGCCGCATCTACGCTGACCACTACGCCGCAAGGCAGACGTGCGCTATTCTACCTTTTGGTTCCGCGAACCAGGCGGCACTTTACCCCTGCGCAAATTGTCACACTCTCCGAAACGGACGAAGTCAGGGCGCGGACGAGTAAGAAGGACGCGAACGTGCGCGAAGACGAGCTAAGGAAGGCGGCGAGTGAGGAATTGTTGCAGTTCGTAGTTGAAGAGGGTGCAAAAGTGTCGAGAGAGACTGGTGGGAGCTTAGTAGTGACTGAAATCATGCTATATGCCGACGGAGGTAAATTGCTGCCTCCTCAATAATTCATTTGTACTAAATTGACTCGCACTTGCAGACAAAAAGGCCGCGATGGACGCTCTACTACAGCCTCTAGCCGCCCGATATCCCTCACAAGATCCCGCAGCGCCCCATCCGGTCGACCTACCACACACATCACGCATGTACAAGACACTCCTTCAAGGCGGACACTTCTCACATACAGCTCACACCATCACGCGCTCACCCGCTTTCTCTCCACTGGGATTTGCGCTGAGTTTCATCAGCATTGTCGGCGCAGAATCGACAGTGGCCATGGCTGGAGGCGATGGTGCGTTCCTTGTGGCTGAACTATTGGAACGCATGAACGAGGAGGGTGGAGATTATGAAAAGACGGTTTTGAAGGGCTGGTTTGGGAAGGACGTGCAGACCGTGCTTGGGGCCGAGGATAGGAAGGGCCGAAGTCTCTTATTGGGGAAGATTTCGAAATTATCATCTTGATCATACCCATCTGCGGTACTAGTATACTATCTACCTTTGGACTCTGCTGTGACATGTCTTGCTGTATGTAATATGCGGCACCGGCGGAATGACTTGGGCACTGAGTAAGTAGGGATGGGTTTGTCTCAAATAGTCCTCCTTCCAACGAAATCGGATTTCTTCAATCCCGATTTCTGAAATGAATCCTTCGACAGCCGACATGGTCTCTCTAGACCAAGTTTCGAAGTGCTACTTTACGATAGGTCGGTTAATCTGCCCATTGCTCCGGATCATCGATGACTGAGACAACCTGCACTTGCAGCAAGAGCTACCAAAGTTACACCGAATCTTAAGGCTCGCATCCCATCATACTTGCTCAGCCTCTCCCTTTCCCCCGCCCTACACGCTGAGCATCAATCCCTACACAAAAAGCCCCACTATACATCCTCAGCGCAGCTCACAGCGCAGCACTCTGTCGTGGATCTCGAAGGCGCGAATCTTCTGACCGTAATCAACTTTCCTAGAAAGCAGATTGGGCCCAAGATGAGCGACTGTCTGGTTACGGGTGTGCTGCCATTAGGTGTGAACCCGGATGTGAAGAGGGCGAACACCGTGTATGTTAAGCCATGGATTTGGGATGGTATGATGGGCGTAGAACCCGGGGCCAAGATCGGCTTGATCCCAGGGGACGACATGAATGCGATAAGAGAATCCAACCCGCGGGATCTAACATGGGAGGAATTCACGAAGATCCAAGTCTACGTCGGCACTGTCCTAAGCTGTCATATCGGCGAGGCTACGCGTGGGCCGAATCTACAGCAGGTCAAGATCGATCTGGACTGCGGGAACGTCGTTGGGAAGAAATCGGCGATACTATGGCTTCGAACACCATTCCTAGATGTCGTGCAACTCGTTGGCAGACAGCTCTTGGCTGTTACGAATCTCGGCTTGGATAATGCGGCCGAGTGGTATGGGGAAGGGACTGCTGCAGTTCTCACTGTCAATGGGCGAACGATTCTTGAGCCGGCCAAACCCGTTGAAAACGGGTTCTGCCTGGCGTAACAGAGATTGTCATTGCAGTGTGCCCACGATCTCACATATAAGTTACTGCCCCCACAGGCTCTGTTTACAGCCCGACACAGGGAGGGCACCTTGGGGGATGCAACTCGGCGTGATGTTGACCAGCTTAAAAATGCCAGATCAAGTTTGCGGCGACTTTTATTCAACATCAAGCCCGACAATCCTACCATCCGGATCAGTGTTGGCCGTGAACAACAAACGACATGCTCACTATGAATCACCCTCGTGCCAATCTCTGTAGACGATTCTGGCGTGCTTCATCATAGTTTTGCAGTTATCACAAGCCTCCAGCGTGGCTGCTCCAAATGCCGCTTGCGAAAATGCCGGCGCCCGCGCGACGGGCTTCAACTTTATCGCCACCCCAAAGACAAGACCTGGATGAGGTACTCGAAAGTACGAGCTGCCAGGGAGATATATAATTCAGTAAGCAGTACCAATATCGCGATGTTTGAGCGTACCACATCGTAGTGAGTGTCTCAGCGCAATGCCCCCACTTTACGCGTCCCCAGTCACAGCCTTGCTTGACTGCCTCTGCCCATATGGGCGCAGCGGGTAGCTGACCGAAGAGAGCATGCATATGCTGCTCCCTCACCAGCCGCGCCGCTTCCTTAAGATCGGCGTGGGGGAGCGATGTAGATATCCAAAAAGAGTGTGGCCCTTGAGGCAGGGTTGCCACTTTGATACTGGCGGTAGTTGGAACACAAGTGCGGGGAAAGAGATCGCGCCAAATAGTATAGCACCATTTGGCATAGGTAGCAAGGATTTTCTGGTTCCCCAATTTCGTTGAGGGGGCGCGTTCGACGGTGGAGATTATCCATCCTTAAAGTAAGTGCTTTCAGTCGAGAGATCCGACGAAAAGTCGGGGAGCGTACCCATAGCGGTATAGAAATCAGTGATCGGGATTTGTGAACCATGCCCATTGCTAACAGTGAGATAGTTCAAAGTGGCAGGCTGAGAGATCACGGAGATGAAGGGCGAGCCATTCTCGCTATTCAAGATAAGCCTCTACTCAAGAGAAAATTATTCAACCTATACTCACCGACATGGCTCAAGGATATTTGCATAGAGCTGGAGCATGGCCTGTCGCTCTTGAAAATTTGCTTTGAGCGAGGCACGGAGACAGTGATACTGCAAATATTTTTGAATCTACTCGCACCCCGTTAGTTCAGTGCTCTTTTTCGACGCGTCTGAGACTAATCGACGTGTACTGACCTGAGTAGAAGTCCACTCCCAGCTGCGTGGATCATGAATGGTCCATTTTGCACATGATTCATATTCCTCTGGGTGGAATAAAGTCCCATCTAGGAGGCAATTCCATCGAAGCAATTCTTGTACTGGTTTGTGGACCTTAGTATCATTGTCTGCGAGTACAACTTGGCGCGATAGACGATATTGACCGTTGTTCAAGATATGTTTGGGAAAACGGATAGCACTTTGAAGGGAATGGGCTGCTGCTCGGTTCATGTACGCGCCAGACCTGTTCCGGCGTACAAGCACACGATGCTCGGCAGGTGCTCGCCAATTGGAGCGTATGGTGAGCAGACTGGACTCAAGGGTCTGGAAAGGAATGGGTGCGAGTCACGTGCATTGGGCGGAGAGGCTGTCAGTGACTGTCATGCGTCACCGGCGTTGCCAAGAACGACACGACTGAGTATCATTATTGTCTTGAGCATATAAGGTAGGTGAACCAATTCGAAAGCATAAACGTCCGCCAATATTCACAATTGCAAGTTAGCTTCCAGTCTGAGCGGTCACTTGGACTGACCCACGAGGCTACCACGCATGCCTCTCTTCTTCCATCGTCGATCCATCGTCTTGCTAGGCTAGCCATGGATAGACCACTGCATCCCTACCAACCGTGAGCTCTCTTCAGCATCTTTTGTGTGTGTCGCTGATTCGAATCACGCATGGTAGAACGTCGGTGCACATAGCCTTCAAAATCGAAGGTACACGTTTGATTATTTTATGCGCTTGAAATATGTCTTAGTATGATTGCGCAGACATCCAGTGTAACCAGCTTCCGCTCAAAAAGCTCAGGAGGGCCGGATCCTTCTATGTTAAGATCTCAGTAGACGGTCAAGAACAATACCGGACTGTACCAGCAAAGGGGCGTACCTCCGTTTCGTGGAACGGCGCCTGCTTTTTGTATGTTTGCACCAATTCGTTGTGACAATTGATGTTGATATATTGGCTTACTAGAGAGGTTCTCGGGTCGTCTTCAGTGGAAATTCAGGTATACGAGCGTCGCGCCATTCGTGGAGCTAAATGCACCGGCAGTTCGAACGACAGTGTCCAAAACCTGCTGAAAGAGTGCACCTCATGTAACCACCTATTTGCGTTGCTCGTGAACAGGACTAATGTTCTGTGTAGTGCCTGCGAAAGTTATACTGAAACTCCATACCAACAGTGGCAACGGGGACAAGCTCGAAACTGCGACATCCATTGCATTCTCGATCACTCTCATCCCTCAGAATACCGGCGTGGTACCCAAAAATCAAGTACAGCGGGAACATGCACCCACACAACCGCCTCCAACCAATGACAGCTTGATGATCAGTGCGAATGCGATGCCGGTCACCACTGCCCCTGCTCTCACTATCGCCACTCTCCAATCGTCCGGTAGTCAAGCTCAGTCCGACATAAGCCAGCTGCAAAGAATCGAGGCCATCGCAAGCGCTCGAGATGGCATCGACCAGATTCAAGTCGCCCCACCTGCGATAGAAAAGCTCAACCAGACTTTCAATGTCTCATCAGATGCTACGAACGCACTCAATTCTTTCGCCACAACTTGGGGCTCTCTGCTCCAGAAGATCGAGCTGTTCGTCGATCTGGCCGATAAACTAGCAGAGGTGCGATACCAAGTTTATGAACACCTATTCTGACTGATCCTCGCCACCTGAAAGATCCATCCCTACGCCAGAACGGCGTGTTTCGTTCTCTCGGCAGTGCCCAGGGTATGCCCTAGACTATATATGTTTGACTGTTTGCTCACTAAATGCACAGGTTATCATCGCTCAACGAGACAGAGATGAAGCACTGTGCAATTTGATGGAGACCATCGAGGACATCCATTCCTTTATGATTCAGGCCAATTCTCTCAAGACAATCGCATCTCAGCGCAAGATCCTGGAAGATATGGGTCGGCTGACAGTAGAATCTGCGTATCTAATTCGCGACTTTACCATCGACAAGAGCTTCTGTACGTTGCAGATAGCACGTTCTATTTTGACACTTTGCTGAAGATGCTCAATCAGGGAAGCGGATCGCGACTCTTACGCTTTCTGGGGTGGAAGCGAAGATAACGCAATACGACGCTAAATTCAAACAGTTGAAAGTGGCTTTTCAAGAGCGCGCTATTGTCGATATCGAGATCACCGTTTTTCGTTGTTTAGTGCAGGTCGAAGAAACAGGTATTTGATATCTAGCAATGCAGTGTGAGTATGGAAAAACTCACATCCCTGCAGCCAAGAATATCACGCTTCAAGACATGGCTTATGCCAAGGGAGCAGGATATGACCTCGACAAGTCCTGTCTACCAGGGACCCGGTCAAACATCTTGACTGAGCTTCACCAATGGATCAACATGCCCGATGAAGATGGGACCCCTCGCGTAATGGTCTTGACTGGTGTTGCTGGTTGCGGGAAATCAGCTATCGCGAACAGCGTCGCGCGCTATTACGACAAGATGAAGAGGCTCGGATCTGCTGTGTTCTTTGAACGGGCAAATCAACCTCAACGCCACTGCGGCAACCTTCTCAGCACTGTGGCTCGCGATATTGCGAATCTGGACACACAATGGAGATCGGCGCTTTATGAAGCCATCAAAGGAAACGATGCTTTGCGCCATACAAAATCAATATCTCGACAGTGGGAGAGCTTCATCGTCGAGCCAGCAAAATCAGTCAATACAATTGGCCCCATCGTGCTTGTCATCGACGCGCTGGATGAGAGTGGGGATGCTGCGGATCGCAGGGATTTACTTCGAAGTTTGGCGGAGGATACGGCCGAGTTGCCTGCAAACTTCAGAATTCTTATCACAACTCGCGCCGAGCGTGACATTTGGAGAGCCTTTTCGGGAAAACGACACGTGCAGCTCATGTCCATGGACTCGGTAGACCGTGAAACTATCAATGACGACATTGCCAGGTTCATAGAAACTCAACTTGTTGATATTGCGCACATTCTTGAAGAGAAGATGCCCAATAAGCAGTGGTGCTACGGTCTTGTTGATGCTTCAGATCACCTTTTCCAATGGGCAGCCACCGCCTGCCTGGCAATTCTGCTAATCCAAGGAGGTCACACCCCAGACGAGATAACTCTCGATCTCATTAGCAACCGCCGCAATTTGGACGGACTATACACAGCTATTCTTGCTCGCGAGTTCAAAGAGCACGACGAGCTGGCCATGTCACGCTTCAGGCGGGTCATGGGCAATGTATTGGCAGTGAAAGAGCCTCTTTCCATGCAATGTCACCGAGTGCTATGGCGTCAATGCGACGAGAACGATCTTATAACAGCGGTTGTTGGACCTCTTGGCTCCCTGCTAAGTGGCACCAACGTTGGAGACCAGCCCATCAGTGCCCTCCACACCTCCTTCTTCGATTTCCTGACAGACAAAAAGCGGAGCGGAGCGTATTATGTGGATCTCAGGCCACATAACCAAAACCTCGCACTGGCATGTGCGCGTGTCATGAACACAGGGCTTGTTTTCAACATATGTGGGCTGGAATCCTCTCATGAACCAAACAGCGCCGTGCCCGACCTCGCCACTCGTATCCGAAACTCCATCCCCCGCGTTCTCTCTTACTCTTGCCGCTTCCTAGGCGCTCATGTACAGCTTACTCCGCAGGACAAGGATGTCCACAATGAGCTCCATGAAATTTTTATGAAGCGATTTTTGTTCTGGTTGGAAGTCCTAAGCCTAGAAAGACACATGAATGAGGCTTCGCGATCACTGGCCGCTATTTGGACATGGACTCAGGTGATGTGCTCGTTCTTAGACATTCGATAGATGATCCTAACTTGGATGTTGTGCAGGACCATGGCCCCGACCTCACAGATTTTGTGAAAGATACTATAAAATTTGTCAATGTCTTTGCGCCACCAATTTCCGAGAGCGTGCCTCACATATATCTATCCGCTCTGCCCTTTTCACCAAAGTCTTCGCTGGTTGCTGCCCAATATCTCAATGAATACCCCTTGACATTGAACTTGTCATCTGGAAGTCTCAGTGACTGGCCTGCCGCCTTGAAGATGATGGAAGGGCACACCGCGATGGTCATCGCTGTAGCCTACTTACCGGATGGGCGGCACATTGCCTCTGGATCTAGTGATTATACTACCCGGGTATGGGATGCTGAGACCGGCGAGATTGTTGCTGGACCATTCGAAACACCCGGAGGTGTGGCAGCTCTTTCATGCTCTCCGAATGGCAAGCACATTGTGGTTGGCTGTGTTGATGGGGCCATTTGGGTTTTGGATATTGAGACGGGCGGGATCGTCGGCGAAGGCTTTAAAGGTCACCTCGTCTACGTCGGATCCGTCGCGTATTCACCATGTGGAAAATACATCGCCTCTGCCTCGGACGATCGTACCATCCGACTCTGGGATGCTCTCACTGGCGAATGGCTAACAACGCTCGAAGGACACGGTGACGGCGTGGTGGCTGTGGCTTACTCACCAGACGGTAAGCGCATCGCGTCTGGCTCCGGCGACAGCACCATTCGCGTGTGGGACGTAGAGACCGGCAAAATGATAGGAATCCCATTCGAAGGACACACCGAGACAGTCTATTCCGTTGCTTTCTCTCCCGATGGCAAGCGCATTGTTTCTGGCTCATCGGATACAACTGTTCGGGCGTGGGATACAGTGACAGGTCAGCTTGCGGCGGAGCCATTCGAAGGGCATGGCAAAGCCATAATGTCTGTCGCGTATTCACCAGACGGCAGATTCATCGCATCTGGGTCCACCGACGGGACAATTTATGTCTTAGAATCCCAGACGGGAGTGAGGGTGGCAGGGCCGTTCGATGGGCATAGCTCACTACACTCTGTAGCATTCTCTCCAGACGGCAGGTTCATTGCCTCGGGCGCTTTTGACCACACCGTGCGGGTTTGGGATGCCGAGGCTAATGGAATCGCGGCAAAGACAGTGGAAGAAGAAACAGGTGGAGAGGTCCTTGCTGTCGCTTGCTCGCTAGATGGCAGGCACATTGCGTCTGGCTGCATTGACAGCAGCATTCGGGTTTGGAGTGTTGAGACGGGGGAGCTTGTTTTGGGACCATTAAAAGGGCACAGCCGGGCGGTGGGCACTGTCGCTTACTCACCAGACGGCAAAAATATCGCCTCTGGTTCTTGGGATAAGACCATTCGGGTTTGGAGTGGCAAGACTGGCACAGTCGTGGCGGGGCCATTCCAAGGTCACAAAAACCGGGTCATAACTGTGGCTTGGTCTCCAGATGGCAGATACATTGTCTCCGGCTCCGAGGACCACACAATCTGCGTCTGGGATGCTACTACCGGCGCAATTGTGCTAGGGCCAATTACCGGACATAGCGACGAGATCACCTCTGTGACTTACTCGCTGGACGGCAAGCACATTGTTTCAGGTTCTCGGGATGAGACCGTTCGGATTTTGAATGCCGACACAGGCGAGATGGTCGCTGAAGCGTTTGGAGGGTACACTGGTGGGATTTTGTCAGTAACTTTCTCTCCAAACGGGAAGCTCGCGGTGGCTGGCTCCGATGTCATTAGCGTCTGGGATATAACCACTGGGAAGGTCATTGTCGGTATGTTTCGAGGGCACAGCCAAGAGGTGTTATCTGTGGTCTACTCGCCAGACGGAAAGTACATCACCTCCTGCTCCGCCGACAGAACCATTCGGGTCTGGGATGTTGAGACGGGTGTGACAGTCGCTGGGCCATTTGCGCATACCGAAATGGTGAACTCTGTAGCATACTCGCCGAACGGCAAGTATGTCGTGTCCGGCTCCGACGATACAACGATTCGCGTTTGGAATGTTGAACGCGCGCTCGCTGCCCCAAGTGCGGGCCCGAGGTACGTCGTCACCATTGACACATCTTGTACGTCTCTAACTACTCAAGCAGCGGGAACGACATTGTGACTGTTGGGTCTTACAATTCCTCCTTTGAGAGGGGCTGGGTCTCTGCCCCATCTGGCGACCTCCTCTTTTGGGTCCCGTCATGGCACCGGGAGAGGTTTTACTTCCCAAGTAACATTGCGGTCACAGGGTCTGGCTGTACGCGGGTCGACTATTCGAAGTTTGTGCATGGAGCTAGGTGGCAGGAATGTAGGGGTTTGAACGGGGCGCGATAGGAAGGGGAAGATCAGGTCTCTTCAATGCGAGAATACGACGTGGACAATACTGAAGGCATGGGAGGATCCAAATGTGTGGCGGCCAAAAGAGTGTGAGTGCGACTGGGCTCTCGTTTCTCTCACGATCGAGTCATACCGAAAAACTGTCATTTCTCGCCAGTTGCACTAAACAAGTCTTACAGTCGCCCGCCGTGCCCCGCCTCTGCCCGCCCTCAGGGAATGACTAAGATGCCACCAACGCAGAAGATCTAGGTGCCAGGCTGTTAGTACTGAGATATTGCACCCTATATTATACCAAATATCACTCACAAAGCTTCTATAGCACTTCAAATCACGTAGACTGAGTTCTATCAGCTCATCAGAGATATCCGCTGATGACCGCGGCTCCATGGGATAATGTGCAGACAGAAAGAGAGGGTGCGCAAGGAAATCGAGCGCAACATGAAGCAGTTAAGACACCCTAGCCATTGGATCTTTGGTGGCATTGACGATGTGGTGAAGTGCGCATCAACCAGGCGGGAATAACAATGGGAGCGCGGGAGGCGGGATGGCGGGGAAAGCGCCCAAACTGCGGTGACTGCAAAGCGTCCGAGTCGCACCGAAAAACCTCAGTCGCACTTAAAAACTTTGACTTGCACTGAAAAAGTCTGTTCGTTCGATTTCAGCGAGTCGCACTCGCACTATACTTATATATACTCGAACGAGTAACATATAGAGTAACTTTGAGAGACTAACACAAAAGGCAGCTTTGCGTTTTTTGAATATCAATCCTCGCCACTGAGCCCTCCATTTGGATCGAGTATATATAAGTATAGTGCGAGTGCGACTCGCTGAAATCGAACGAACAGACTTTTTCAGTGCAAGTCAAAGTTTTTAAGTGCGACTGAGGTTTTTCGGTGCGACTCGGACGCTTTGCAGTCACCGCAGTTTGGGCGCTTTCCCCGCCATCCCGCCTCCCGCGCTCCCATTGTTATTCCCGCCTGGTTGATGCGCACTTCACCACATCGTCAATGCCACCAAAGATCCAATGGCTAGGGTGTCTTAACTGCTTCATGTTGCGCTCGATTTCCTTGCGCACCCTCTCTTTCTGTCTGCACATTATCCCATGGAGCCGCGGTCATCAGCGGATATCTCTGATGAGCTGATAGAACTCAGTCTACGTGATTTGAAGTGCTATAGAAGCTTTGTGAGTGATATTTGGTATAATATAGGGTGCAATATCTCAGTACTAACAGCCTGGCACCTAGATCTTCTGCGTTGGTGGCATCTTAGTCATTCCCTGAGGGCGGGCAGAGGCGGGGCACGGCGGGCGACTGTAAGACTTGTTTAGTGCAACTGGCGAGAAATGACAGTTTTTCGGTATGACTCGATCGTGAGAGAAACGAGAGCCCAGTCGCACTCACACTCTTTTGGCCGCCACACTACTCGTTCCTCGTGTCCAGAGTCGTGTATATTGTCGCATATAGTTCAAAGAGACAATAACAACATGCAATGGAACTTATTTTATCCAATAATTTCTCGTTATCAACAAGACTGTCCAGGTTGGAGTTCATCCCTTGCGAAATCTTGCCTTTTCATTCTCTTGCATGTCTCTGGGATGTGTGAGAAAGCGCCACGGCAGTAGGACCTCGGCTTGTACACTTGAATGGCAGGCAAGGTTGCGTTGAAGTCCTGAAGCTTGAAGCTTGAAACTCGCTGCTCGAAGCCTGGAAGCTCGAAGCCAAGTTGAAACTCAATAATATATTGCCACCGAACAATTTCTTCTCCTGCACTGACACTCCCTTCAACTTTGAAAACTCGCGTTTGTCTCTATATTGATGAACAGGCAACCCACCCTGTGACTATTATATGATCATATACCTCCTCCGGACCTCCGCATATCACAGTATGCCAAAGACCTGTTGCTATCCTCACCTGCTGACCCACGTTGCAACTGCACAGTCATTGAATCGTCAGATGCACGGGCCGCTTAATCGCCGCGAATGTTTGTGTAGTGTGCATATACATGCTGACTACAACGTAGCAGAAGCTATTCTGTGAGTGCTTGTTGATCGATCCCCAATGTAGACTAATTGCTCACTCTTTTGCTATTGAAAGTAGGCAGGCAATGAGCTCCTTAAATCTTGGCCTACTGTTCAAATCCGGGCCGGCACGATTGATTCCTGCTCACGTTCACATCTGCGGGCAATTATCCGACTTGGTCCCTCTAACCTAAAATTAGAACAGGAGGCTCCTTGGCATGTAGGGAATGGCTCCACAACGGTCACGATGCCAAACTCTGACCTTCGGCGACGATCGGATAAATAAACGTTGTAATTGTCCCATACAGCGAGGTCAGTACCACGCCTTTGAGCAGGTATTGCCAAGCGAATTACAACTGGACCCGCCTGCAGTTGACGTTCTGTGAAGTTCAACTTTTTGGGACCGTTGCGGGACTGGTTAATTACTCATCCTCTTGCCCAGCTACGCGCCATCAGCAAAGGCGCGACACATTTCCCGCTGCTACGAGGTGTCAAGTGTGCAATGACGGTCTTGTTACTGTCGTGGGCTCGGACAGGCGCGCGCTGAGAAGGTTGTGCGGACCGTCGCATCATGTGTTGACAAGGCGGATTATTTGCGGATGAGCGTCTGTTGCAGGAAGCAGCATGTCACTTACCCCACATAGATCGACAACCTGGCCACATAGTCTGACGAGCTCCCACAAATAGGCAACAGCTCTCCCGGACCGCCTGCCTTCCGTGTATCCTAGTCAAACGATCTTCATGGCGGCCCGCCCTGTCATCGTTGCAGCGCGCACCTTCCATCAAGGAGGCGCCGTGTGTATAAAGAGCTGGAAAGCCCTCGCAAATTTCATCAGCCATACAATCCAGCTATTTCTCCTTCTCTTTCAACATGTTTAAAATTACCAGCGCTTTCGTCCTCTCTCTTCTCGCTGCGCGGCTTGCAGCAGCTTCTCCCACTCCAGTAGATGCTCATCTCGGGAAGCGATGCACAGCGACAATCAGTTCTGCGAGGTAATTTACCTATACTAGCGGCAAGGAGATTGCTCATTGTAAGACAGCGACGTGACGTCCGCCAACCTTGCTTGCACGACAATCAAGTGAGCCACACTCTCCTTGGCGCACATCTCACAGTCTGACCGGATGGAAATTAGCATTGAAGCTTTCACCATGACCGCTGGGAAGACCCTTGCCCTCACTGGCCTGGCCAGTGGTACCGCAGTTAACCTTTTGGGTGAAGTAACATTTGGTGTCTCCAATTGGGCCGGTCCGCTCTTCGAGATCGGTACATCCAGCTCATCCGGAACATTCACCTTCAATGGAAATGGTACATAGCGCTCGATCATTCGTCCAAGCATCCATTGATTCTATTGTTTAAACGTCAAGATCATACCTTGAACGGACAAGGTCCTAGCTACTGGGACGGTGAAGGCACCAACGGCGGTGTTACCAAGCCTGTACGTCACGTCCTAACAATCCGATCGGGGGAGGAAAATTTGACTTTTCCGAAACACAGCATCCTATGGTCAAGATAACCAAGGGTGGAGGAACATTCGAGAACTTGGTATGTGCTGCGCACACATCGTATATATTTCATTCTCATTGTATTTTGCACAGGTTGTGCTGAACGTGAGTCGCGGAGCCCACACGCGCCACCGACGTGTCTAATCCCCCCACGATATATAGAGCCCTGCACAAGCTGTCAGCGTCGGAAATACTGCAGCGTTGACGGTGACCAACGTTAAGGTTGACAACGTGAGTAAATATATTTGATTGATGAAAGACCGAATTGCCACTGACAGTGTTTTTGTGGACATCCTAGTCAGCTGGAACAGCACTGGGCCACAACGTAAGCTGATCCGCCGTGAAATGTACTCACAATACTTACGTATCAGCACCTCAGACCGACTGCTTCGATACTTCTGGATCAGACCTTACCATCACAGAGAGCAGCTGCTACAACCAAGATGACTGCCTCGTATGTTCATTAAATCTGAGCATCATTTTATCTTATCTACTAAAGACGCACTCAAGGCTATTAACTCTGGCTCAACTATTACCTTCTCTTCGAACGTAGGTGAAAGTATTCTTAATTCATGCTGCAAAATACTGAGACCCTTTTGATGTTAGTTGTGCTCTGGAGGTACACTGACAAACAATCTCTCTCAAGCTGGCATAGCTAATTTATATAAACAGGCCACGGTATCTCCATCGGATCCATTGCCACGTAAATAAAATCCCTCAACTATGCCATTCCTAATCTCACATCTTAACAGCGGCAAGGCTGTCAGCGATGTGAAGATTACGGGCAACACTATCGAGGCCTCCGTGAACGCCCTCAGAATCAAGACTGTCTATGATGCCACTGATGCTTCCGGTATATGCAATCGATGCTCCAGCCACATTTTGATTTCTGACCACCATATCACCAGTCACGGATGTCACCTATGAAGGCAATACTGCTACTGGTATCACGCAGTATGGTGTTGTCATTGAGCAGGATTACGAGAACGGCTCCCCCACTGGCACTCCCTCCAACGGTGTCACCCTCGGACCGGTCACCTTCACAGGAACCAACACCATCACAGTCGCATCAGGCGCAGAACGTTCGTTTTCGATCGATCTTGAAGCCTAATTGCAACACTGACATGTATTTTCAGAGGTATATGTGCTCTGCGGGACCTCATGTGTATGTGATCTATTTTAGAGGCACTGGCAACATGGCTAACGGATGACCCATCTGTAGACCGGCACTTGGGACTGGGCTGGACTGGCAACCAGCGGTGGCTCTGTTGGCACCTCCAGTGAGTATTTTATATGCCCGAGGAGGACAATATTGTTGATATGCGGTTCTCAGACTACGCCGATATTACCAACTTCAAGCTCACCTGAAAAGAACCCATTGCGCTCGACTTCCGTACATGACGCTTTGTTTGGATATGATATTCTCTTGTCTGATATTTTATTGTTTTCGCTATTACAAAATGAAATTATCATGTTATACCCCATTTGCATTGCTTCTGTGTTCCTCTCCAACTCTCACTCGTTCTACTCGAGTGATCTCTCCGGGAGATGGTGCACTGGGTCCAAAGACACGTCCAAACGAGTGTCTGAGCGCGTCGTACACGGTCAAATGAGGAGCAGGGTATATCGAGTTAATGATATGTTTGTTGATCGCACCAGTGTTCGGAGAGAACGTATAAGTCGAGTTACTAAGTGCAAAAAGGTAAGCTTGTTAGATCTATGCACATGCAACTTTGGAAATCGACTTACACCTGCCATTCGCCGATTGCGCCGCTCACGCGCGAAGTACCTCGGACACAGAGGCCCACAAATAAGCTCTTATTCCGCTTTGGTTTTTCTCGTTCCGCATTATCTTCTACTATAGACTTTTCCGGTCCATGATTGGGAGTGTCCTGGACAGATACACGCAGAAGCTCGATGTGCAGATCCGAATATAGCGTGTTAAGCGTGTGACGGACGAACACGGACGACGCCATATATAGTGGTATACCTTACATCCGCGTCAGAACAAGAAATTAACATGAAGGAAAATGCGTACCTTCGATTTGTAGTGTAGTTGGGAAAGGGCTCGGAAGTTTCACGGGTGGGGTGTATATTAGCCGGATCTTTGGACTGTAGATGCTTTCGAGTTCTCCGGAATAGTTACGACCATTATCTAGATAAGGCTGAGATTTGGAGCCTGAAGAGGAATCTGCTGAAGGACAAGATACGAGTCCGAGGTTGAAGAAGTCTGGGAGGGTCTGTCGTAGAACGAAGATGGCGCGGCCTTATGAGTGTGTACGCGGGGGAGGATAATCGTGATTTTGAATATCTTGTTTGTCAGAAACGAACATCTTCCATCACAACAAGCTAAAGAAAACTCACCCGTCCGCATCTCCCACTCTCGGTCCGAGATTTCCTCCATCTTTCGTTTCCCTCTATCCTCCGGAGGAGGTGTAGGATCTTCAGGTTCGTATTCGCCGTCTACTCTGCGGTTCAGCCCGAGGCGGGCTTCTGCATTATCGTCTTTGACCCGCAGTTGGGCGTCCGTTGACCGAGCGACTGGGTGATGCCGTTCGGAAGTTGCGCGTAATTGGGAGTATCGGGAAACGCAGGAGGGTATTTTGCTGCTGGTCGCTGCGCATTTTCGAGCAGTAGTAATCCGCTGCAAGCGAGTAGGCTTAAGAAGCATGCTGAATGAGATGGATGATGAGGTCAAGACATGCCGGAGACGCGACGCTCTTGTTTGGCTGTAGCCACGTGGCGCCGATCGCATTCATTGGCAGAGCTCGCCAAAGTTTGTTGAAGGAAAGTGGTGAAGATTGAAAAAGTGTACTGAAATGCATTGTCGGTGATATGCCGGAACTGGCTCGACGGCGAAGAGCCAGGCTGGGTAGGCCCAAGGCACGCTATACCTCCTCCAAATATCCCTGCACAATGAGGTGCTCGATATCCGCTCTTCGCACCATGAACCTCTGCCCCTTCTTGAAATCGATCGCGCCCAATTCCGTCTGGATAGTCCCGCAATCCCGCTTGACCCATACAAGGACGTGCAGATCCTTGGGGGGCTTCTCGATGCTCGCGGTGATATCCACATCCACATCGCGATCGCTCCCAGAGCTGGAGAACGACGCGCGGAACGCCATAGTGCTCGCGTTATACTGCCTCAAGAAGTCGACTTCTTGCGGCGACAGGCGCGCGCGGAGGGGCGCGTTGGACAGGATGTGCGGCAGCGCGCAGCCGCTGGCCCAGTACATGTCGCGGAGCATGTCCATGCGGTGCTTGTGGTACGCGAGCAGGCACCGCTTGTTGCGCCCGATAGCCGTTTGGTAGATGATCAGCGCAGGCGTGACGGCGTCGTTGACCATGACGGACTGGATCAACTTTTCGAGATCGCGCTGTTCGCGGATGATCTGGCGGACGAGTTGGTCGTTATACTTCAGGAGAGTGTCGGACATGCTCGAGCGACGCGACTCGGTTATGAGCTGCATGCCAAGATCTCCAAATTGACGCGTATCGCTCATGGTCGCGAAGAGAGGGGTGGTACAAGGAGGTGGTGTTTACTGAGGCCGTTTACGGGCCTATATTTATTTACTGTGACAGGAAACGCGTGCTCCATCTTGGTTAGTGCTTTGGTTTGGAACAACAATTATGATACGCTCATGGGAATATGTACAAGAATTCACTGTGAGCTCTGGCAAATAAACAGTTAAACCCATAATTTAGAAGGCCGACCAGCCACCCATCATCGCCAGGTGTCAGCAGTAGTGTATGTCCCGCTAGCAGGTGTGGTGATCTGGTTGTTGGGATCCGATTCCCAGGTCAGAGCACCGTTATTGATGCGGATATACTTGTATTGGATCGTAGTGCCCGCAGGGACATCGACAGTGATGCTCCATTCGGGGTAGTTCGCGGACGACAGGAGCAGCGGGCTGGTCGTGCTCCAGTTCTCGAGGGACGCAACTGAGCCAGTGAGGTAGATGTTTTCTGTTCATCAGACAACTTGTCAGCAACATTGATATCTGCTTATGGTTTCAAAACGCACCTCCGAGGACAGTGGTGGCATCGACCACAAAGGTCACTGCGACCGCGGCCGGACCCGTTTGGCAGCTTGCCGCGGCGGTCAGACCCTTGGCGCCCCAGCTTTTGAAAGTCGTGCTGTTCCTCGCCTCAAACGCGGTCAGCGCGCTGGCGTAGCTCCATGTTAGATCGAGCGCGCTCAGCGGTGCACCGTTGGTCCTGGAGAACTGCTCGGCAAGGCCTCCGTTGGAGGGAGTGTATTCCGCGACGATGTTGACGAAGCCGTCTGCGTACGTCTGGATCGCGCTGGTGAGGGTGCTATAGGTGCTGGTGCTGGAAGCGTATGTGCCGACAGCAGCGGAGGAGAGGAACGTCTTGAAGAAAGGGAGGGAGGTGGAGGTGATGCTGAGCGAGCCAATGGAGGACCAAGTGTGCAGTGCGTCGTAGAGTTGCTCGGCGACGGCGAGTGTGCAGAGATACCAGGGCTGTATTCAGGGTTAGCTCAAGGGACGCATTTTGGAAAGTGGATATATGCGTACGTTGCCGCCCTGGTAAACATCCTCGGGGTAACGGCCCGTGGCGACTGCAACGTTGTTCGCGACGCCCGAGTTGAGCGCATACACCGTGCGGAAGGAGTTCACGTAGACGAGCAGATTCGCAAGTGCACGGTCCGAGCAAGGCTGGAATGTGGTGGCATCACATCCGGCAGCGATGTCGAAAGTATGAATGGAAGCTAATACAGTGTTTGAGTCGCTAGAGCCGGGATATCTGTTCAGACCAAGAGGACAAGAGACTGAAGGCACGACTTACATCCCCGAACGTCCACCGCCAGTGTTTGCAGTGATATACCCACTGCCCCAGTAGGACTGCGAGAACGATAAATTCAAAGGATCGGATGTGCATAGCACTGATGACGCACCTGCAGGAAGCACAAAGCGGCATTGGCTTGCGTGGTCCAACCGCTGACGACGCTCGTCTGTTTGATGGCATTGGCGAGTGTGATACCCTCACGAAGAGCTCGGTGCTGAACCGCCGTAGTCCAGAAGGACGAAGACTGGAGCTCCTCCCACAAATCAAATCTATAACTTGTCGGCGGGCAGTTCAAACGAGAGCATTTATGAACACTCACGAGGTCTGATTCCAGTTCGCGCTAACATAGTTGAGATCAAGCTCAATGATGGGCCAGAGCTTGGATGTGACGTAGGTCGAGTTGCCATTCGCGATGAGCCAGTTCGCGTATGTGATCACGGCCGTGGCGCGCAGCGCAGGGCCGTCCCGCTGCGGTCGCCCCCACGAGCCTGTGAAGGCGCTTTCGTCGATGTTGAATTTGGGCTCGCCAAGGCCACCGGTGCTCACGGTACCGCTTGGGTTGCTAGTTTGCTGCAGGTTTGACTCGGCGGTAATGAACTGGTCGATGAGGGTGCGCAGGGACGGGGTTTGGTCAATGCCGAGGGTGTATTGATCGATGAGGGATTTGAACACAAGAGACGAGTCCCGAACCCATGTGTAGAGGTAGTTTGGATTCACTGTATTGGGCGATGCTATGACCTGTAGTCACGAAGTTAGATGAAGCTCGAGATGATGCATATGACTGGCGTACCACACCGGCGGCGGCACCGCTGGATTTGCTGCCATTAGGCCCAATGTTCGCGAGCATGCCAGCTCTAGCGATAGGTCCCTCAGATGCAATGTAACTTGAGACGGACGCCGACGCCAGGTGCGGCAGGACCGTTGCAAGTAGGGCGAGGAAAGACGACAGCATAACAGCGGATCGCATGGCTAATAGCGAACCGGGAAAGGTGATATCGACCATCTTCAACGTGAGCAGTATTTATAGCAAGCAGAATACGGCGATTGGTTTAGGACGCGATTGGGACGCGAGGTGTCGAGTGCCGGTGCGTCACACCGATCGGGGAAGGCGCGAGGTGCAATTGTTCATGTGACGTTTGCCAGCATGCACCCAGGTCCCGCGGATCATTGTATAGCAACGTAGACAGCGGCGGCGCAATGTTGAAAGGAATGTGCTCGATTTCTGAAATGAGATGGTAGGAGAGTTCGAAAGGCCGGCGCTGTATGCTGCCTGACTGGGGCGAAGAATGGAAAAGTCGCAACTGTTTCCGGCGACACAGGACGACACCCACCTCTTGCTCTTGCCACCACGGTCGTATCCAGCTTTTGAGTCACCCCACGGGGATGGTCTCCTCATGCGTCGGCATTACTACCTCAGACCTATTTCCGAACTGGGCAGGACCTGCGCTAATTCGTTTATGCTCACCAACAGTCTGATCATCGATCGTGGTTACTGTTTCGCCCGGGATGGTGGGCATGTCAGGATTTTGGTTTAACAGCTGCTCAGCTGTCCATGCGCAAATCATCTCCATTCACACATCAGTCCGTAAGATCATCTTGGCTTGTACATATACAGTCCCACAGGAACCAACCTCTCCGCCCATACCCATGGATTTCACTGGAGCCCGGTCTGCCCGTTGAGTCTCTGACGCCGCCTACTCATCAGCGCATGACTATGACTGTGACACGAAATCCTACGAAATCTTATTAGACTTCGTGATAGGCTGTCGAGCCGAGGCGCCCCACGGGCACGATGCGTTTCTTCTATTTTCACGTGTCTCCACAGCTTGGGTGTCATTCGAACCGTCTGCCAGCGTCTGCCATGGACACCAAGGACATCGCTCTACCTGCTCTACACCGTTGCTTGCTAATTTTACCAGTTTAGACGCCTTGTCAGGTACGTGCCATGACCAGCAACGCCCGCATGATGTCTTTTCAAATTTTCGCCATACGGGTCCACGAATGTGGCTTTCCCGCCATACGCTCCGGGTCGTTTTGGTTGCAACACAGGGTTCAGACCACCGATGTCGTCGCCCCGACACTCAGAACAGGTACTACGACTGCTAACGCCGATCGCCGCTCCGACCGTCCCGTATGCTGTGCAATGCATATACTCACACGAAGCGAACGAATCCCGCAGTACTCGGCAGCGGCTACTGGTGAGAAGCGGTCACAGCAGCACAGGAATGAAGGATCGAGAATTCGAAGAAGTGGCAGAAAAGCCTGGGAGTGTGTATATCACAAGTTCCTGTTCTCTCTCGATCTCTAATATTAATGCCGCTCTTGTTAATCGAAACCAAAAAACGGCCATTCAGGTCTGGTGACATCTGTCATTAGCGTGGACATCAACTGCTGGGCGATGGGGGGCATGTATGCAGCCACCGGAAGACGGAAGTAAACTGACCCATGGCGCTCGAGATGGGTATCAATACGAGCAGCCAGTTCCAATGCAATCAAAGTTTGCCCTTCAAACAACCATCGTCTGATCCAAGCTTGTTTCAAGAAATAGCATAGACTCACTCTGCAGCTCCTCAAGTAGGTTCCTCAACTGTTTCGAACCGTCTTGAAGTATGACTTCACCCAGGACTAAGAATCGAACTGGAAGGGTAGTGCATAAAATATTTCCGAAATCAAGGATAAGTTTTAGACTCGCAAATACAGACCGGCATATATGCGAACTATAGATAGAGGCAATAGATAGAACGTATAGAGAATTGTATGAAAAAGAAGGGCCGACGACGATACGACTGCTAACAAAAGAGGGCAGAGAGTCGCGTGCCTGTATTAGAGATGATTATGGCAAGCCTCTACCTCCAGGTGTCGGAGGTCGAATAGGTTCCGCTGGCGGGCGTGGTGAACTCCAAGTTGGGATCCGACTCCCAAGTCACGGCTCCATTGTAGATGCGAATATACTTGTATTGAATGTCGGTCGAGGCGGGCAGATTGACGGTGATCGTCCACTCGGGGTAATTGGGGTTCGACAGGAGAAGCGCGGTGCTGGTAGACCAGTCTTGCAACGCAGCAACCGAGCCGGTGAGGTAGATGTTCTCTGCAAGATCCTATATTCAGTATTGCGATCAGGTAGCTTGGGCTTGACAATTTACCTCCGTAGACAGTGGTGGCGTGAACATTAAAAGTAACGGCTACAGTGGAGCCGCTGGAGCCGCCAGAGCCGCCGCTGCAAGACGTTGTCAAACCCTTCGCGCCCCAGCTCGCAAACTGCGTGTTGTTGCGGGCCTCAAATGCTGTCAGGGCACTGGCATAGCTCCAAGTAAGATCCACAGCGCTAAGAGGTGCGCCGGTAGACCTAGAGTATTGCTCTGCGAGTCCTCCGTTGGAAGGAGTGTAGTTGGCAACGACGTTGACGAAACCATCAGCATAAGTTTGAATTGCGGCGGTGAGGGTGGTGTATGTCGTGGAGGTCGAAGCATATGAGCCGACGGCTGCGGTGGAGAGGAAAGTCTGGAAGAAGGGAAGCGACGTGCTGGTGATGTTGAGTCCACCGAGGGAAGACCAAGTGTTCAAGGCATCGTAGAGCTGCTCAGCGACGGCGAGGGTGGTAAGGTACCACGGCTACAATTCGAAGTCAGCACAATGCCCACATCTGTGCAGGAGAAGAGCGACGTACGTTACCGCCTTGATAACTATCCTCAGGGTAACGACCAGTGGCGACGGCAACGTTGTTGGCAAACCCAGAGTCGATGCTGTATACAGTGCGGAATGCGTTCACGTATTTCAAGAGATTAGACAGCGCTTTGTCGGAGCAGGGCTGGAAAGTGGTGGCGTCGCATCCTGCAGCCTGATCGTAAGTGTGAATTGAGGCCAGCACGGTGTTTGCATCACTGGCAATGCGGGTGAGAAATTACTCGGAAGATACACATATGATACTCACACTCCCGAGCGACCACCGCCAGTGTTTGCTGTGATAAAGCCATTTCCGTAGAATGACTAAAGATTTCCGTCAGCATTTGCCCAAATTGTACGAGGTCGGATATATGCTTGCCTGCAAGAAGCACAGCAAATTTCCCGCTTGTGTAGTCCAGCCGCTGACGACGCTGGTATCGCCAAGGGCGGTGGCAAGGGCAATACCCTCACGCAGAGCACGATGTTGAACGGCGACAGTGAAGAAGGAAGACGATTCGACTTCCTCCCACAAATCAAATCTGTCAAAACACATTAGGAGATGGAGGAATTTAAGATAAAATAAACCCACGTCGATTGGTTCCAGTTTGAGCTGACATAGTTGAGATCAAGCAAGATGATGGGCCAGAGAGTAGAGGTGACGTAGGTGGTGTTGCTGTGGGCGATGAGCCAGTTGGCGTAGGTGATCAAGGCTGTGGAACGCAGAGCCGGTCCATCGCGCTGCGGCCTTCCCCAAGCGCCAGTGAACGCCGTCTGAGTATTCAATCAGTAATAGGCCTGCGATTCGAAGATTTTATTACTAACCTCATCGACATTGAATTTTGGCTCTCCGAGTCCGCCAGTGCTGACTGTGCCACTCGGGTTACTGGTTTGCTGGAGGATCGACTCCGCAGCGACAAATTCATCGATTAAGGTCCTCAGGCTAGCGGTGCTGTCAATCCCGAGGGTATACTGGTCAATGAGAGCCTTGAAAACGAGTGACGAGTCGCGGGTCCACGTATAAAAGTAGTCGGGATTCGTTTGGGACGGGGAAGCCACAACCTGGCAGCGAATATCAGCGGGTGATGCTACACGGGTCCGTAACGCGACGTACAATACCAGCTTTGGCACCCGAGGCTTTGCTGCCGCTAGCGCCAATGTTCGCCAGCACTCCCGCCTTCGCGATGGGTCCTTCAGACGCGATGTAAGACGTGACCGTCGCTGACGCGAGGAGAGGGAGAAGAGCAGCTAGCAAAGCTAGCAGAGACGAGAACACGAAGGTAGAACGCATGGTAAAACGGAACTGGGGATGATTTCTTTCTGTCCGACTTCACGCTTGTATTTATACTATCCACTCGGCCTTGGGATCAGTAAGACTTTTCGACATGATAATTCGAGTGGTCGGCCATATCGGATCGACTGAGGTGAGGGCGCTCATGTGATCCTTGTCAGCGTGTAACGCCGGAGGGTGTAGCACACAGCGCCGGAGAGACTAAGTCAACCTCGAGATGCAGAGGTTATCGGCGCCGTGTTCTGGAGTAGGTTCAGGAAGCAGGGCGTGACGGTGGCGTCAATGCAATAACAAAACTTGATCGTGATTGAGTATGGGTGGTTTCCATAGCATAGGTTTCTCTGGAATTTTAAGATATTCTGCACATGAAAATAGTTAATTGGCAACAAAGTCTTCGCGAGGAACCTGCAACTTGTGGCCGCCGCTCAAGCGTCCAAATGTATCTCATGACGTACATGACACTTCCCATCTGCCTTCCTTTGGCCCAGCATGGAACATACCCATTGGTGGCATTGCTGTCTCGGCTGTCGCTCTGTCTTGGCGAAGTCGTATTTTGAACGTGAAATTCAAGGAAAATCTTCTCCGAAATCAATCCGCTTGAGTGTAACCTCATGCTACCCTCGAGATATGATATTCGCAATGATGTGTCATCTTTGCAATTCTTGTTGATTGACGCCACAATGTCCGAGCGCCAACATCAAGACTCGGCGCAACATTGAGAGGTGATGTCTTGTGATGTCAAACCATCTTGTATATGAAACGCAAACGGAGGTTGAAGTTACTCCATTAAGTTGACTGTGCTGTAATAAATGAAGACACTTGCCTATGTGGGAATGTAAATATCAATTCGAAGATGAAAAGACTCAGGAGTCAGGAGGGTGTGCATCCAGGCCGCCGTGCTCTCGACATGACACGGAAAGTTTTCCCACGTTCTACCTTGTTACCACTGCCACCACCTTCGCAACCACCCTCTCCCTCGGTACCGAAGGTCACCTTCATTGGACACATGTCCTAAACCTCGTTGCCACTATTTTTTTTTTGGGTCCAATCATGGTTTCACTCAGGGCCACCTCTGTCAGTTGTTCTGCAGTATACTTCACTCACATGTCTGTTTTCCGTAATCCAGATTTCTGTCACCGCAAACGTCTTTGTGAGCGACTCTGGTCAGAACATAGGCTCCAGATCTTCTGTTAATCAAGTAAACCGAAGATCGTCTACTGGCCAGCCTTGGCCTCTACAGTACTAGTCAGAGCCTAGCACTCAGCAAGGGGAACCCGAAATCCCAGATCGCGTGGACTCCGCGACGATACGATATCCTGGGCGGAAAGACGCACCGCTTCAGTGTATCACTGAGATCAACACCCAGGACCCCGTAGAATCTTCGTGCACCCCGTGGAGCTCCACAGCGTACCTGGTCCGAGTCGCGCACAATCGCCAGGGACGGTCAAGACAAATTGGATGTAACGGACCATGACATGTCTGGGCAACTACCGCCTCCGTATCATCACTCCCAAAGAAGCGACATAGCTCAGATATCGCATATATCTTTCTCATAAGTCCAAATAGCCATCGATCTGCGTCAAAACACTCTCATCATGTGTGCACCCTCTGCTATGACACCGAGCGCGCTCTTGCATCGCCGATCACCATCGCGTCGCTCGAATTTAACCTGCTTGATCCCGACGCTCTCTGAGAGACATCATGCCATGCTAGTCTTCAACTACTCGTGTCGCACTGCTCACCGGCAATGTTATTCAGCAGTGGATGACATGTACCCGACTCACCGGTCGTGGCGTGTCCGAACCATTGGTGCCTCTTCTCTTGGTGGCCAAACCACACAATTTACATTGCATATCGTCTGAGGTCTCTTATACGAGTCGCCCGAGGTAAGCGTTCTTGATCTCTGAACATGATTAGTTTATTGATTGCAGCTATACCCCATGGGCATGCGAGAATAAGACCGGACTAACAGCCATAGAGCCCCGCTGGAACGCTCGGAGGGCTGTCTCCTGTATTTGCGTTACCACCCACTGATTGCTGTCGAAAAATATGATGATGAACAAGCATGGTGGCTATTTGCTCAATACTTGTCAGATGATCTTGAGCGTCCCTGTGGCTTTCTAAATTCGCTTGGCCGCAGCCACTCAATATGTTTATCTTTAGAAGCCGCATCAGGATCGGCTCTGGTGTCTCTAGCTTGCGCAGTCTGTTTTAAGAATGGTTAGCGATGAAATCTGCCAAGGTCTATGGCAGGCCTTGTTTGACAGCTTTCGAAGCTTGATTTGGGAGTGCGACAGACCGGACTTGTCACGCGAAATAGACTCAAAAGATCACGACTACAATGTGCGACGGGGGTCTCGGACAGAGAAGGGAATTGTGTGGCTCTCACCGTCAGGGATCGAGAGGTTCAGATAGGAACTGGTTGATATTTTTAAAATGCACGGACTATCCGCAGCAATAATTGGAGCCGGGAATATCATTGGAGGGTCTATGGGTATCAAATCCCTGTCCGTTGCGGCCAGCAATTCACTTTCACCCCACATTCGATCCTCTTTCTTATTTACTCTGGAGGCCTTGATCTCACTGCTATTTTCACTCTTCCAGGGTCACTTGCGATCACGGACGACTACAAAGGGTTCAATCTAAATCAGGAGTCTAATGCTGTTTTTTTCTCTCGAAACGAGCGGCCTCTCCATACCTCCTCCATCTCGATCCTCAGAATTAAATAGCGTAGACTTACCCCAACGAACGAGTCACGACCATTACCTGTGCCCACCCATGATTTTCCTCGTCTGATTTTCCTATGTCTGTCTCCGGAAACCTAGTCGTGCATGTTTATATTTCATTCTATTGGAATCTCTCCATCTTAAATTTGAGTGAGGTAAGTCGCATCGTTTTTGCGATGTTTGCATTCACATGTATCCCTTTGTGGCCAGGGCCCCGCACGCAAACGGCTCCCAAAAGTCTAGCTTTCACATATACTCCACCCATGCGAACATGCGGCCTTGGCGAATGCACATGTTGGCGTTGGGCTTTGTAAATGTCGTACAGGACATATTGCCAGGGACAATTGCCTTCGATTTCCAGTCAATTGATAAGTCTGCCGTAGGCTAAATTTTTTCATTCGCATTTTAAATGTATTATGAGAATTTTCACGACCATAGTATCCTTGCATTTGAGGTCGGTTCATCTCAGCACAAGTGATAGCGCACCATTGGCAGCAGTTCAAAGATGATCCCACGACCTCCAGGTAGGGTTTCTATGTTACCAGCAACGGGCCTCGGAGGTCCATCATCCCGGGATGCTTCCCACCAAAGTCCCAATTAGGTCAGCACCAAAATTTCTTCTCGCAGGGATGAATCAGACAGATATTTGGAGACATCTCGAGAGAACTCTCGAGATGTCTCCAGGGATGCCTCTAAAATTGTTCCCAGAGAGCCCTCTAGGATGTCTCTAGAGATGTCTCCGGGATGTATCGGGGAGGTCTTCGGGATGTATCGAGAGGGGGGTCTCCGGGATGTATCGGATGGGTTAGGGATGTATCGGGAGACATCTCCGGAGGCCTCTGCGAGCTGCTAGCACTGACTGGTCTATTATACCCGAATCTGGAATTTCAAGGCCTGAAATTCCGATTTCGGGTACATTACAGTAGTCAATTTATTCTCAGAGATACGTGCAATCCAATGAATCATTGTGTGCGACGATATATACATGATACAAGCAATATGATAGAGATAATACAATCAAGATAAGACTATGAGCGTCCAAGGCCACCAGAAGCTACTACTTGAACTTTGCGTCCCGAGAGCTCTCAGACATGCTGGTATTTGAAGTGCTATAATCCCCCGGCGCATATGGAGACAGCTGGCGACGTGTCTCCGGAAGACGTGAGGGCCCAGCATGCGGTGGGGCATGTTGATATGCCTGCTGGTAGTACGGGGCCGGAGGGGGGGCACCATACACAGGGGCGCCGTGGTGATGCGCTTGAGGTGGGTACGGCGCACTGTGGTGATGAGCTGGAGGTGGGTACGGTGTGCCGTTGTGATGAGGATAGTATTCTTGGTGACCCCCGTGGCGGTAGTAGTCTTGCGGCGGCGGGTAATGAGGCGGTGCAGGATAGTAGCTGGGGTATCCGTATGGGCGACTGGTCACTCCAGGATTATCTGGATAAGGAGAGCGGGAGCGGCGTGAATGTTGGCTTGATGGTCTCGACGGGGCGGAATCCATCGAGATGTCTGAAGAGAAGTCTTGGGCCCGCAACGACACTGTTGGCGCCTCAGCCATTGCTTTGTTCCCAAGCCTACGCCCACCGCTTTGCTCTTGCTCCAAGCTCTGCTCTCCACCTTGGGCTTCTTCAACTTTCATCGCATCGTCTCCCGCATCTGCTGTCTTGAGCTTACGGCCAACTGGCTCACGTACTGATTGAGTGAGCAGTGGCGGAGCTGGTAATGAAGGTGTAGTGATCGAAGGAGTGGGGAGGGGCATGGATGGCAGCTTTGGAAGGTTTGGCGCTGCGTACATCTTCAGCGCTGCTTTCACCGCAGGGTCACCGGTCCCCCGCATTTCACCAAATGTCTTGACAGGAGAAGACGTGGTCAAGGGGGTAAGAGGTGACCCATCATCGAGAAGCAGTGGAGTGGCCGTAATGCCTAGAACATAGTTAGTAACTATCGATTCAACATATTGAGCTGTGCGCACCTTTTTTCAAGGCCCTTGGTCGAGGGCGTACAGGCTTAGGTGCTGCAAACAGATGGTCTCGTTAGCAGTACAGAATATGGGATTAATGTATTCACGTACCTGGAGACACCTCTCGTTTCTGTTGTTCGTCCTCATTCTCGCTATCAACTACGAACACGGGCGACTTGATCTTCTTGCCCCTGGCCCGAGGCTTGACAGTCTTCAGTGCTTGTTTCTTCTCAGCGGGCTTGCGCTCGAGCTTGGCTGGGGCTGCAGGCGTGATCTCGCTGACCTCCGGGCTCGAGCTTTGCTGCGTAAATCTTGCACGCTTGGTACCGGGCTTGGTTGGGGCCTCCGACTGGCTGCTGCTGGATGAAAGTGCAGTGATGGAGCGCGAACGCTTCTTCCTCTCCTGCTTCTCCAAGTCCACCGCCTCTACACCCGCAGTTCTTGCAGTGGTCCTCTTTGACTTTGTCAGTGGTAGCGGAGTAGTGGGAGATGACAAGGTATCTTCCGACTCTGACTCCGACTCTGACTGTGCGCCATCCAATGCGGCGGCCTGAGACGGCGAGGGCTGGTTGTCACTTAGAGGCGGGTCCCTCTTCAAAGCACCGTTTCCCATAAGCCAGCGACGATGAAACGGCAGAGTTGGGGACATGTCGGTGATGATTACCGCGAGTGTTCCATCTTTGATGCCTGGAAATCATAATCAGTGTATAGACATCAATGTGATCTTATGATGACGTACGCTGCAGATCAACTGGGTTGGTAATTTTGCGGAAGGTGATACCTCCACTGATGCTAAGCAACGCCTCCTTGAGGATGCTCAGTTGGGAGACCGTCAGCGACTCGACGCCCTTCGACTCCTTTGTCTCGTTGTCAATCGTCTCGCCAGGCAAGGGACAGCCGTAAGGCCAACCCTCTACCTGTATGCCAGACCCGCCAAGCGAGGAGCTCATTGTGAGCCAGGGCATGTAGCCGCAGCTCTTGAGTATGCCTCCAAGGGACGCTAAAAGATTAATTAGTGATGGTAATTATCAACGAGAATATGAGTAACGTACTAAAGCCTGCTCGCCACGATTTGCGGATGACGGCTGCATCAGATTCACTGGCTGTCTTATCGTCCCTGATGCTCCCAACGTGCACCATATAGCCACTAGGCCTCCTAGACACTTCAAGGTCTGCCGCAGTGTGACTAGAAGCCGTGGATGGACCAAACGGGTCTTCAGCTGCGCTGTCTCCCCAGGCTTCATCAGTGGCTTCTTGCTCCGCGTGATACCTGTCAGAATACATCAGATATGAGTCGGAGTACTAACAAAATGACTTACTGGACAAATGCTTGCATGCGAGCCATAAAATCAGAATTGTTTTTTGCACGTGAAGTCTGCTCAAGAAACTGCCGGTACAAACGTTACAAGTTAGTCAAGCGTTGAGGGGACGAGCAAGAGGAGACTTACACCTTGAGCCAGCGGTGATGAGTAAGAGAAGCTAAGGTGCGAGTCATTCCTCACCCGCGCACCACAGGCGGTGAGGGTGAAGGCAAAGGAATTTTGATTGCCGCTGCTTTCAAGCTGTATGGAAAGTATTAGTGCGCTGATATATCTGTAGAACAAATTGCACACTTACCAAAGCTACCACACGCCTGTTTGTTGCGTTAAACTCGTTCTCGCGAGTGCCATTTGACTGACCCTTACACGCGTCTGTGACAGCGTTCAGGTCCTTCCACGTGTGGACAATTTCCCTCCACTTATCCCCGTACTTCTTCTTGAACGCCTCCTGCGCCTCTGATACAAGCTCTGCCTTCTTGCTCGATGGTGTAGTATGGTAATCGTCAATAGTTTTGTTGATACGGCCGAGCTCCGCCTCCATATGAGCTGTGAAAAATGACTGATATACATTCCATGTCCCTGAGGACACGTGCCTGCCAGGTACGATGCGCTGCGCCAGCAGCTTGCTGACGCGCTTGGCAGGAATCCCGGCCGCCACAGAAGTCTCAAGTATGAGCTTATCTACCTGTGGGTAGAGCGCAATAAGCAGTTCCTGCGCAGCCTTGCTGAGGGCCCCTGAAGAGCCTGGTGAGGAACCCGGAGAGCTTTCTGTGCTTGCCGCTGCGTCCCCTGAAGGAGTTGGGGCATCAGCGGCACGTCCCACGTTGGACAGATCCTTCCCCTTCCCTTTGACATCGTGGAAGGGAGTGGGCGGGATGACATTGAATGCCGGCCCAGCAAGTAGATCAGGAGGCGGGGCCATGGGTCTCGAACCTTCACCATCTTGGACACCGTGTGCAGATGGTGGGCGGGAGTGAAGACTGTGCGAAGAGTGAGGACGAGGAAACATCACCTCCATCGAGTTTGGGGAGATGGGGGTGTGGTCTTGGGCCGTTGTATAATGGCCTCCACCGATCTGCAGAGGAGGCAGATGCGGTGATCTAGAATGCGGAAGGTAGTGGTCGTGGTGTGTGGAATATGTTGACGGCTGGGGATAGCGTCCCCAATCTGGAACCAGGGAGGCGATAGGAAAGGAGGTCGACGGGATAAAGCTGTTTGTCCCTGTCCACATACTGGAGTCGCAGAGTGGGGGGAGCGTATAATTGGAAAATGAGTGCTGAGACTGGTGGCTAGGCGGGTGCTGAGACTGATGGCCCGACGTGTATACCTGCTCCCAGGATTGCGTTGGGATGATAGGTGGGACATGTTGATCTAGTGGGAGGCTAGGATACCGGATGCTGGGGGTACGTGCCAGCTGCGTCATGGCTGAGCCACCTGTGAATAGATTGGCCTCGTCGGTCTGCGTAGAGTCACGACTCAGGTCCGGGGAGCTGGTGTCAACCATTGGCGGGGAGCTTGTCCCAGCTACTGCAAAGAGGGAGCTGGGTTTTGGGTCCCCGGTGTCGATGTCTACTCCATCTGTCTGCGGAGAGGTGTCTCTGTGTGGTAGTGCTGCTTCATCGTCCTGCTGCTGCTGCTGCTGCTGCGCTCTCTTGCGCATGGAGTCTGACGCTTTTGGGGTGGGCTGTATGCTCCGTCGTGAACGTCGTGGCTCTGACTCTTCGTGCTCTCGACTACGGCGTCCACGAGGCTTTTCAGGTGTTTTGGCGGGAGAAGGTGGAGTGGGGTTCACAGGTGTTGACGAGGCACCTAGGTCGTCAAGGTCTGCCATTTGTGCAGCTGCGAGGTAACCCGGAGATGCGGGGAACGTGTCAACGCTCTCCGCGGAGGAGTGTGATGAGAGGCGCTGGTTTTGTGTAGTCATTGAGACCTGTAGCGCTAGGTTAAGCATCATTAAAATATCTTTATGTGCTCATGCGTCTCACCATAGTAATCACTTGAGATGGTATGCAAGGGATGATATAAAACGATAAATCAAACAAGATGACACTTAAAAAACGGTGGGTTAGCTCAAACCGAGAGCGTATGACTAGCTAAGGCTCACCGTGCTAGAGATAACAACAAGATAGGATGTTCAAGATGGGGATTTTGACCGTAAAGGGCTTGTAGACAAGAGAGGGCTTCAGCGAGAGTTGGGATGTAATGGGGGAAGGAATTCGAAGGGGGGTATGATTTGGTCAAACTCACCTTTATATACGCATTGTGTGCTTCTCCTGGGGACAAAGAAGGCAGCTGGAGCATTGAGAATAGTATCTTCAATCCCGAAGGAGGTCAGGAGGCCTCGCAGATAAGTGAGGAGACATCCTAGATGACCAGAATGATGAGCGAAAGCAAAAGAGAAGTCGTGGATCAATCGGAGTCTATATCTTTTGCGGTGGCTTATGAGGATTATAGCGATACACTTGAATTCAATTCCTTCCTCTCCAACTATGTACGCACGCTTAAATATAGTTTAAATCATAATCAAATGCTGGGACTCTGCCCGGACAATACCATCTTTTCTAATCGGAGGAGCATGCCATTGTAAGTGATTTGATTCTCTCAGCTTCAAGAGACGCATCAAGCATTCACGATCTCATACTGCACAGTCATGGGCCGCACTGCAACTTATCACACTCTCGATGAAAAACGTCTAGCAATCAAGACAAATAAGCATAACTATGCAAATACGACACGGTGAGTTCAGAGTAGCACTTTTCAAAGAACCTATCGCTAAGAGGTAGAGGTCGCGATGTGCGAAATGCATATCAACGTGCTGCATATCGCAAACGCACTGGTCGCAAGGGGCCATCAGCTGTATCTATGCTCAATATACCTCAAGATCTTATCGATTTAGCTCTCAAGCCACTACCAACTTCCAGCCTGTTTCACTCAACCCTACATGGTCGTGACACTGTTGATGAGACCGATCTCGATCAGTGGGATCACCCTCCCCCGTACTCCAACTCCCAAACTCCAAGCAGCGACACTTATGCCATGAATCTAGTTGATGTGGTTCACGGTCGACGTCTACGAGCGCACCTGCAGGACCAGAGACACAGAATGGAGGGGTATCGATCCCGCAAGACCATTCGTGGAGTTCATCAGGCCACTCTGGCATTGGAGAGGCAGGTGTTCGAAGGGTGGGCGAGGGCGAAGGAGCAAACCACCGGTGCTGCATGTGGTACGTCGCATTTGGAAGGACTCATGGGAAAGCACTATCTGCAGTGGACAGCCAGATGGACTTACAGTCTGCACGAGGAGGTTCAGGCACTGGCGAAGGGAAGGGAAGCATACGAGACATTGTTCAATTCACGGTTCAATACATAATATTCATCCTTGCTCTAGCTGTAACACTAAATTCAATATGCACCTACGCAATGGCTCGATATGCTTCTCCCGCATTGAGGATGTGCTGTAGCCCTGCAAGACGGAAAGGATAACAGCAAGAACCCAAACCCCACAGTCATATCCATTTGTCTGGACCGCTTGGAGACTCAGAGGGTATGCACTCCACTCTGTGAAGTCATCTTGGATGCATGAATGTCCATTCCTTCCTGCGAGGACTGACAGGCGGGCTACAAGGCACATAATATCCTACGCTCAATATCAGTACTAGCAGAGGGCCCAGTGGTACTGCAGATACACATACCTTTATGTCCGCATGCCATGCTCTGCGATCTGCGAAGCTGTCAAATAAATGCAGCTGTTTGTGCTGGGGATAGATGACACAGACGACCCAATGATGGGCGTCTTGCCGATGAATAGGTAAAACCCATACGCTCTTGCTCCAATATTCCACACGTTTGACATTGCGCCAAACATCGTCGTCAGATGCGCCGTACCTGATACGCACCAGGTCGTGTGTGGTTAGGATAGCGACAGATTGAGCTTGTGGGCCCTGTAAGCCATTCTCTTCTGCCTGTCGCAGAAGCTGAGTCTGTAAGAGCAGAGCGCCACCATTGACACACTCATCGTTCAGGAGTGCTGTAGGTGATATAAACCGGGCTATGTCGGCAGGCACAAAAGAGCAATTACGACGGGGTGGTACTAAACACAATAAGCGTGGTCGGATGTCACGTAGAGCTGGCGGATTGCCGGAGTTGGTATCATAGTCAACCATCGGATCTAAATTGAGACGATCCTGCATGTAATATATCAGATAATAATATCATAGACGTTACATGGGAAACTTACTGGTAGCTGCCAGGAAATGACAGCAGAGGCCTTGTTGACGACTTCGTCAGCACGCGAGACATCTTCATTATCATCGAGGTTATCCTCGGCGGCAAGGTTATCGCTATCTGGGGCCAGTGCGTTGCCAAAGCTATAGGTATAATCGTCAGGTAGTGCTAAAACATCGTCTGCAGATGTTTCTGGAAGGATAGAAGGTGTCGCGAGGTTTGGGGGCATCCAGTCAAGTTCCGTAGCTGAGCCTGCGCCAGAGAGTGCCTGAGCTGTCTTGGCGGCTTCTTGTACTGTGCTGCGAAATCGGAGGTCTGACGCAAGTGGTGTGGTCCATCTCTTCTCTAGGAACAACAGACCACGCCGTTTCTCATTGAGCAGTGTGTGGAGTGAGGTATCTTCAAATTATATAAATTAGCTTCAGGAATGTCGGGTAGGAGATGTACTTACATAACGGCGAGCGAAGCGCAAGCTCGACTGCAGCCAGTTCAGCGCCTAACCATCTACAAAGTCCATCCGCTTCGTCTCCCAGTCGACGACGTTCCTCCAAGCATCGGTCCTTCTTCAGCAGTGCTCGAATACCGTCACGCACATTGAATTCTGCTAGCCATCGTGGTGTTATTGCTTCCCGGCGCGAGATCCACACATCTTCTAAAAGGTCTGACCGGTCTCGAAGATCAGCGAGGAAGGTGGGAAGTGGAGCTGGAACTGGGATGGACCAGGATGGATCATGGAGGTCGGATAACTTGGCACAATATTTGTTAAAGGTCCGTATCGCCCGCATCAAAGCTGGTGTGCGTTTGGTGATTGCAGCCCGTGTGCGCTGATGCATTTTTGTACCTATTTCCGATAAATATATATGACGTTTGAGTGATTACAGATACTCACCTAACGCCTGGTGCTTTCCTCCCACTGCTTGATCCAGTTTCTCCCACTCTAAGAAACTTCCAATGGCACGTTTGCGTATATTGATCTTGAGATCTCTGGCGAGCAGCAGTGTTCTCACAAACTCCGCGTCAACACCCTCAAGCTCCGGGAACTGCTCATGAACGTTGAGAGATGCGTAGAGGGCGTCAACTCCTGCAAGTAGCTTCTCCTGATGGTTGCAGAGTGTCTTCAAACTCTGCTTTGAGCCTCTCGAGGCTCCCGCTTCTGCGAGTGTGCTACGTGCGTCATCAATTTTGACCTGCACTGCGGCAACGTCTTCCTGCAAAGCAAGGACGGTATCAACCTGCTTTCTAAGGCGCTGAGGTGCATCTGTATCGGCAAGTGAGTTCAATAATACATTTAGATGTCAATACACTTACGCGCACGCAACGACGTCTGTGCTTTGATCTGCATACTCCACTGCTCACGAAGCTCTTCTTCCGGGATTGCACAGCTGTCCAAGGTCTTCTGAGACTCAACCGTTTGCTGTACCACACCCAACTTCCCTGAGAGCTTGCGTCGGATCCAATCGTCAAGGTCGTCACGCATGTCCGAGGCGATGAAATGGAGCTGCCGATCAAGAAGCCACAGTCGCCGCCGTCGCTATAGGAGAAGGTAAGTGTGGACTTCTCATCGGAACTGTAATTGCTTACCCCCGACGTTCGTGTGATCCCGATGAGTCTTCGCAGGCGGGACCACAGTCGTTCAACACCCTCTCCATCAGAAAGAGCCAACCCCGGTTTCAGCCGTGGATTATACCACAATTGGCACGACCATTGATGTGCATAGGCGTGCATCGCTGTGGTCGCAAACATGACCCGCTCAAGGATACCCTGTGGTAAAATATCAAACTGTAACACATAATTAGCACAGAATAACATAGTAGAATAAAATTTTGTACTTACCTTGTGGACGGATATATCAAGAACACAACCCACATCATAGAGAAACATGCCAGTTGCCTCTGGAGGGAGCTCGGCAAATACACGCTCTATAAGAGCAATTGCATATTTTTGCTGCTCTCCTGGTGTGTCGATATTCGCCATGAAGATGGGGATTCCATGGCGACACACTAGGGCTGCGATCCCAGTGTCATCAAAGTGGCCCATATCAGTCTTCTGTTTATTGGAGTTGGCGGCGGCATGTGATCCTTCACATTCATCGATGGCCTCCTGAGGTACCTTAGACACGTAAGTGTGTGGCGTCTTCTTCCGAGCGGCCTCGATTCGTTCACCGACCCTGTCTACTTCCTCTTTTGAAAGGAAATAGAGCGGGTCGTAGAAATACGGTCCATCCCCTGAGCTCGTCTGATGGCGATGGTGGAAATTCCCATCAGTTGACGCATGAAAGTCCCCCCCTCTGCAAAGAAACCGTAGTCAGCGCCCATTAAGTTGTGAGGTCTATCGGGTACTTACTCATTGAATGACGTCCCCCATTTTCGGCGAGAGAAGCAAGCTGGGCATCGGCTTTGAAGTAGCCGGGAGGCCTCTGTGCGCTGGCCAGATCCATCGGGAGAGTCTGCCGTTGTTCCAGCCTTTGAAGCCTTGATACTTGCGGCAGCCTCGTCAACTGCTGCGTCTACCCTCTTCTGTACTTGAATCTGTAGATTATCATGCCATTGGACGGCATTGGCGAGTGCTCTACGGTGCGGGTCTTGGACAAAATCTCCCTGTGATATTGGTGAGTATGGCTCAAATGGATAAACGAGGTTAACAACTGACCTTATTGTTGACGATATGGAAGCCCCGTCGAGTATAATGAGTATGCAGAGCCTGTGCAAGGGCGTTTACAGCGTCACATGATCGCTCGAAGAGTGCACGATACAGACCGAGCAGTTCCAGCGACACTGCAATATTTGGTTGACTGGGCGCAGCGGGGAACAGTCCATTCTTGACGAGCTGCCGGTGTAGCGGTGAGCACAAACAGCCATAGACTTTGACAATACGGTAGTCTATTGATCGTCAGTATGTGTAGCTACTTAACCTGATAAGATCACTCACAGTCGACATAAAGACATGTCAGTGTCACCACTTTCAGCTTCTCATCGTGGCATACACATCCCTCCCTGAATATCTCCTCAGGACTCGGGCCAGGTGGTTTCCCCATTGTAATGTTCGCGTAGTGTATATAGTCGTCGACGAGCGTTGGTATAATATTCATCCATTCGTGGTAGAGGCGATAATCAGCAGCGTTGGGAAGTATTCGCCGCTTAGATGGACTACCAACGTTGACTACAGTGGGACCTGAGTCTTGCACAGGTTCTTGGGGTTGGTCAGGTTGATCGAGGGGCGGGGCTTCGACTATTTCCGCAAGTAAATTGTCGGCAGGATCAATGTCCATCCACTGATCACCATCGTTTGGATCTGTAGACGAGGGTACTGCCAGTGGAACTGAAGTCTGAAGAAGTGCGTTTAGCTTTGCTTGCAGACGGTCACGCCGTTCAATGTCCCTCTCATATACCACTTTTGCTGTTTTTTCCTTGTTGCGTGGGCGGACGGGGCTGCTGTATGGGCTATTGGATACCTTTTGCTTCCTGCGCGCTTTGGACAATGTAGAAGACATAGTAGAGGGTATGAGGATTAGACGAGAGTGCGGGAAAACATGATTGGTTATTCTAAGTCAAGCGCACGAGCTGCCAACGTATTCTAGGGAGAACCTGAGGAGGTATCGCCAGGATCGAGAGGCATCGCTAGGACGAGAGGGGATAGAGGTTGAAAATGGGATCGATCCTGATCGATCCCGGAGGAATCCGCGGCCGGCAGTAATGCTAGCACGTGCAGTAGGCATCCTGGATAATGGCCTCTGAGGTCCGTTGCTGGTAACATCAGAACACCACCTCAGAGGTCGTGGGAGTATCGTGGAGGAGGTGCCATGGGTGTGATAGCGCTGCTGACAGCGATGGCACTAGTACTGACTTACATAATCTATCATCGGATGTCGGATATCGGAAGACGCGCCGCGAGACATTGGTCAAACACTGAACAGCGCTGAACATTCAACAAATTCAACCTGAGATCCTTTCACCGTCTTCCAATCTGACCCTCGAAACGCTCTATCACTGGCTTTGGAATAAACCATCTGCACTTCACCATGATTTCCCACGCGACGCTGTACAACGTTGCCAACTTGCTTGGCGCTCTCGCAATGATCACCGTGGTTCTCTACCACTTCGTGGCTGTCAACGCAAAGCGCGTCACGCAGAAGTGATAATGCCCTGGTGGAGGTTTGCGGGTATTTGAATGGTCGGAACAGCAGGTGCGTCGTATAGTCCGCCAGATGGAGTCGCTGAAAGCTCACTTTGTTATATTTGTTAGGTTAATAGTCTTAACTTATCTGAATATACTGGAGATATGCCTCAAACCCTTTTAATCGAATGCTTACATATTTCTATCTGTGTGCCATGAAAGGCAGAACGGCCTCCCACCCATACTCCTGAACGACTATCAAAGGCAACATATATTTTTCTGACACGTTGACCCTGCCTCATGGCCACTACTTTATCCAATCCATGCTCGAACGTGTTCGTATCAACATACCGCCACGCATACGGGGCATTACCCTCTGACTTCAATATGGCATTTATCGTGGTCGTCACAGAGCTCTTTCCTTGGAGATACACGGTGGATGCCGCATATCAAGTGGCTGCTCATTGGAGCGGCGACGATCACATATGGTATCTGGAGCTTAAAGCTATGCTTGAAGCATGAACACTCTGAAAGGGCAGGCAAAGCCTGAGTGTAGCTTATGGTGTTTCGCCTGAGCAAGTCCGACAGCTGGCGATGGAGGAATACGAGCAGAGACAAGCAATTCCGGGAAGGCAGCAAGGATCTGCGGAGCATCTAGATGAATGAGACGGTGACCAGTCGCCCGCATGAGAGGATGAAGAAAATGTCGTAGATGGTGAAACGCCGGTCAATACGGTGGATGTGCGATAGTACAGCCAAGAATTGTAAAGGAAGAATCTCGTCCTTAGCAACGGCGAGCAACGTTCCTGCACTCATAGAAATCAAATAGTGTACATGTGAGATCATTTCATTGATATGGCAGTCTGCATGAAATCCGGCCAGTATGTGGGAAGTACACAGCACTGCTGCAACCGCTGCGGCTAGCGCACCCAGCTCAGTGGGGAGAAAAAAAGCGACGAAGGTGATAAAGTAGTCGAAAGCGAAGAAGGGGATGCCGGATCGTGTTAGTGTTACAAGTGTGTTCGTGGGGGATTCTGGTATCGTCAAGACTGCTGGTATGTATACTATGTGCGGTGGTGGGGGCTATCGTCGAGATAGGCGTGGCGAGGGTGGTGTACAGAGCGCTCAGATGAGGGGCGACCCGTGCACAGCACGGGCGCGCCGGCTGTGGCGGCGCATGCGCCCCGCGGCCACGGCGTACCCGTCCGAGGGCGAGTGTGAGGGCGCGCGCGGGGACGCCGCGCGCTTCGCGGGCATCGAGTCCGCGTAGGAGTCCGACGCGGGGTGGGCGTGTGCGTCCTCCGCACCTGGGGCGGCGCGCTTGCGGCGCTGGGATGAAGACCTCTTCGGTCGGCAGCTGCCCTTCGTGGCGGTCGGTTTCGCCGCGGCGGGGGTCGAGTTCGCGCCTGTCGGAGTCGAGTTTGCGCCAGTGGGGGTGGAGTTGGCGCCGGTGGGGGTCGAGTTCACGCCTGTGGGGGTCGAGTTCACACCGGTGGGGGTGGAGTTGACATTGGTGGGGGATGCGGTGTGTGCTGGCTTGGCTTTGGTGCTTGAAGTGGGGACGGAGGAAGCCGATACTGGAGAGGAGCCTGCAGACTTGGAAGGGGAAGAGCCAGAGCCAGAGCCGGACGAAGACGAGCCGGATACAAAGGCCGCGATGGCAGGGCCTGGGAACTGGTACGCGCCAGGTTTGTAGTTGTATGCCTGCGTAAATCGAATTTCATTAGCCAAATACAGCTATGCAGCGAACAAAAGGAGAAAAGGCGCACGTTATCGAAGATGCTCGGTTCCTTGTCCGTATATGCACCGGGGAAGCTCACTAGCTCGCTATCCGTTGGCGCGCCGTCGCCTCCGCCAGTGACCTCGAGCTGACTGCAGCTCGGGAAGAACTCGGTGATGCCTGTGTCGATGCTATCCGCGCGCCCGAGGTTAATGATCTCGTGGCGGATCAGGTAGTTCCCGGGTTTAATGTTGGCTGGGACAGTGACGTTGGCGGGGGCACCGGACATTAGGTTCGCCTGGTACCAGGCTGTGGAACCTGGAACCTGACCAAGCTGTGCAATCTTGAACCATTTGGCCTCGGTGCTGTCGAATGAAGAGCAGGCAGTCGAGCCACATGAGGCCATGTACGTGAGGATGGGGCCCGTGTTGTGGAACCACTGCGCGTGAGGTCAGTATACGCGCAAGAATGGGCAAAGGCGAGGGACGCACGTGGCCGTCGGCCATCATTGTCTTCCAGGTGAACTGCAGCTCGTCCCCAGCTGCGACTGTGGCGACCTCCGGCGCCTTGATCGCGTCTATGCCGCAGCTGAGACTGGGATTTGTCGCACCAAGCACAGGCGACCATGTGCTGACGGGACGGATTGCCGAGGGCGTCGTAGTCGATGGCGGTGTGTTGCCGGGGTAGGTCTTGCTGCCGACCTTGAGTTGGGAGACCCAACCGTGCGCCGCAACCGATTGTGCGAGCAGGAGCGTCAGGAGAAGGGATATGGTCAATTTGAAGGTGGTCATGATGGGTTCAGAATTAGCCTCGAGAATGCGGGCCCGGCCTGCGAATACGAAAAGAGTGGAAGTGAAGGGGAGGTGAAGGATGTAGGGAAGGAGATGAAACGATTTTTTATAGTGGAAAATGGATTCAAATAACAATGATCGCTGCTTCCGTGCTTGTCATTGATCTCGGTTGTAACGCGGCGCCAAGCCCATTATTGTTACCTAATCGGGCTCGTCATTTGCTTCTTTTGGCACAATATTTTTTTCCCTCACATTGTGCCTGTTGCACCATCGTCTCCATACCAGCTGTAGCTAGTTACCTTCTCTTACCTCCACTCATTCACCCGTGCATGGACTTTCGTGGGCTCACTGTCAATGTTTCTTTCCCCATATGAAAATCACACACGTTATTTTTCAAATCGCTTCTAAACCCTCTTGCGTGGAGCACGAGGACACACTATCCGAACTTCTCTCACCTAATGGGCCCTAGAAACAGGTTTTGTAAAGCCAACGCATTTGCGCCCATCTCTCGTGATATTGCACCACTTTTGCCATCCATACCCGAAGCCCGCTGGCGCGCAAGGGAATCAAAGATTCCAAGTGTTCTTCCGGAAACTACAGTAATACGTCACAACCTATATCGTGTGCCGAGGGCGGGACGATGGAACGAAATCACTGGGTGTCGGCGCGACGATCGCTTCGTTTAGGCCATCCGCGTATCTTCCACAGTCTTCATGCTCTTCAGCTGCTGCCGGGACGACCAGACCCCATGGACTATGATGAATATTCAAATCCTGGGATGATGCCAATTCACCTTTCAGGACCAGGGTGGAGTCAGGTGTCATGCCATGAACGACGTGCTCATCGTGACACGGTACCTGCTTCGGATTTCTTCAGGCCGAGGCCGCGCTCCGTCCTGCAGCATCAGTGTGCATGAAACGCAAGTCGTCAGCCGGTGGGGCGAGCCAGAGCGGGCGGTTAGAGGACGAGTACCTTATCAGGCCTTGCCGCTGGGATCAAAGAGGCACTCCGTGGCGCAGGATCGAAACGCAACGTATGCGGGACGGTGTGTGCGCTCGTTCGAGGAAATCGATGGCTTAGACGGGTATAGCTTGAAATATCATTTCGCAATATTTCGGATTTCTGGGGTGTCCCGTCCGCCCAAATGTATATCATCAAATAAATGCAAGAATCAGTCTCAAACTACATCGCTCGTGACATTTCAGCTCCACTATGACCCCGCCGACCATCTCTCCCTGGCGCGATATCAGAATAGGCCATGTAGGCGAGAGGTCAAACACGCGCGCAGGTCTTGGACGGACGAGAAAGAGGGCTCACGGAAAGACGCGGGAGTTCAGAGGACGATGGCCTGAATAGACTGCTGGAGCCAACCAGGATCAGAACTGGGAGTATGGGCGGGAATATCATGAAGGAACTCAGCATCAAATGCGGGATCAGCGGTATGCTCAGTTAAGCATGCCTCACGCGAGGAGACATGCTCACGCGGGGAGGGATGCTAACGCGCGCACCCTCAGGCTTGCAGGCAAGCTTTCATGGGATGCGACTGGTGGTGCTGCTCCAGAGGAGCAGCGAGTTCAAAAGATTAGCGGCAGCTCGAAGGCATCACCCATTGGTACGATGGGGTCAACCGGCCGCAGCAGGCCCATACTGCTCTGGAGCGACGGCGTAGGCGGGATCGGCGGTGGTGGCGGCAGTCTTGAGAATGGTGGTAGAAGATCGAAGAGTTTCGGGCCGTGGTATCATCATCCAAACAGCCCGGGAAAGACCCATCGGTACACCACCGCCTATCATGCATGAACCAGGGCTTTACAAGACTATGATGACAGGACGAGACGCAGAGGCTCGCCCGCCAACAGAGCCGCGACTCGGGTGTTGGAAAGCAAACGACGGCGAATTTAATACGCCTAAGACTACTCCGTGTCCAGCAGTGATCAATCTGCTCCGGCCCAGGATGGCGCTGAAGAGGTCGGCGGCGGCGGCGGGGCGGTGTTGTTGGTGTTGACTCTCAATGGCGGTGGCGGCGAGGGAACGATAACGCGGTGGTAGGATGTTGGAGGACCATGCTCAAGATTTGTTACTTGCGGGTCAACGTCTAGAAGAAAAGATAGATGAAGAGCTTTGAAAGACTGACTCTGGAAAATGATGGTGGTGGTTCAGGATTGAAAGGAAAGCGGCGAACACGAAAGTGGGAATGCATCTTACTTTTATAGAATTTTACCGAGACCGAGGCCTGTATCCAACACGTGACGGTGATTATCTGAAGCTGGATTATAGTCTTACACGCGCCTCTTACCAACCAACTGACCATCATGTCTCTAACTGATTCTCAAAACGTCGAGGAAGCCACTACAAGTCTTCAGTGGGAGATTGTTACTACCTTTGCAGGCATACAGGCTGACCGTCTCACAGATCTCAACCCGATGCAAAGACCCGCCGATACGATCGCCAACTTCGGTGCGCGGTGTGCATACATCATGCCAAACATAAGACTCACGTTCATTATCTATCGATGGCAACAGCCTCTGGGCCGCGACCGGTCAGAATGCCCTCGAAGCTTCGCGCATTCTACTGTTATCTGGCACCGCGACGTCCACTTCGATCCTGAAGAACCTTGTGCTCCCTGGAATCGGGCATTTCACAATCCTGGATGCAGCTTCAGTGACGCCAGAGGACGCAGGAAATAACTTCTTCCTCGAGGGGCCCGATAGCATTGGGAAAAACAGGGCAGTGGAGGCGGTCAGGCTGCTCGGCGAGCTGAACGATGGAGTGGAAGGCAAGGCTGTGGAGGAGAGCGTGGAGGATGTGCTGAAGAATAAACCAGACTGGATCAAGGGATTCACACTTGTCATCGCGCATAACCTGCCCGTCAAGGTGGTGCAACAGCTCTCGGACCTGCTTTGGGCAGAGGAAGCGGGCTCTTCCCTGATTGTGGTCAAATCTGCTGGCTTCCTCGCAGAGTTCTCTATCCAGTTCCACGATCATGCAAGTACGTTGATTCATGCTGTCTTGGTGGACACTTCATTCAGCTTTGAGTTGTTCAGTAATCGAGTCTCACTCGGACTCGGCTCCCTCACTCAGAATCACTGACCCTTTCCCCACTCTGCTCGAACACGCAACATCATTGGACCTCGCGGCAATGGATCCTACAGATCATAGCCATGTCCCATATGTCGTTCTTCTCGTTCGCGTTCTGGATGACTGGAAGAAAGCTGTGAGCAACTCCGGTCAACAGTGACGTGACTGTCTGACAGTATGTTGAATCTACAGCATGATGGAAATCCGCCCCAAACCTACCCCGAGAAGCAAGAGTTCAAGAACTTGATCATGTCTATGAAGGTCAAGCAGGACGAGGAAAACTTCGACGAGGCCTGGAACTCGGCATACCGATGCTGGAGCGAAGCCAAGGTTCTTCTACTTCAATTCATACTGAATGGTAGCTGATTAAACCACAGATTCCATCTGATATATCATCCCTCTTTACGCTTCCTGCACCGTCACCATCCTCAGATCCGAACACGCTGCAGTTCTTTGCCCTCCTAACGGCACTCAAGGAGTTCACACAGACGCAACCCCCACACACCCTGCCCTTATCCGCCACGCTCCCTGATATGCACACGTCCACAGAGTCGTACATCCACCTCCAGAAGCTATACAAAGCGCGCGCCGGAGAAGAGAAAGCTATATTCAAAACGCTGCTGGCGAAGGTGCCGGGAGGCGCGGATGTTACTGATGATATCGTGGACAGTTTCCTGAAGAATTGTCATGCCCTGAAAGTGCTGAGGGGCAAGAAATGGGGTGCATTCGACACAGACCGGGCTGCGTTGAGTAAGTCTTCAACGTCCAATCAGTTATGTTACTTCCCTGACCCATTTCTAGCGGCGGCACTGCAAACATCGCCCAGAGAGGTGTCTACACATTTGGCGTTCTCGGCACTCTCTGCCCTCCCCATTGATGTTTCGCCTACTGAGGAGTCGCTACGAGCCGCGGTTCAAAGTATCATCGGGCAGGACGTCGAGCTGCCTGAAGAATTCGACAACGCAATTGGCGAGATGTATGTGCCCCATTCCTATTGGAAATGACGCGCTAATCATCTGTCCCGCAGTGCGCGTTCGCCAACCGCAGACATCCCGACAACATCTGCGTTCCTTGGTGGGCTCGTGGCGCAGGAGGCCATCAAGATGATTACGAAGCAGTATGTGCCCATCAACGGATATTGTGTCGTAGACTTGGTTGAGACGTGGACGGGTGTCGTTGGTTGATAATAGGGTGCTTGATGATGTACGGCGCAGTGGCGGGGTCGGTGAAGGTCATTTCTGCCATGCAAATTTCTGTATGCCGAAACATATAATAGCTTGAGAATAGCCTTTCACCTCTGCAACTGTTAGGCAAGCCTCTTTTCGCGCACACCGGCTAGTACCGCGGGAAATGCTTCTTGGTCTGCTTCATTTCAAACGGATACGCCGCTGGCCCCTCGGGTGGCGTGTACACCCCCTTCATCAGCATCCCTGTCTGGAACATCCAGTGCTCTATGCCATACTTCAGTTTCCAGTCGGGGCCCTGCCAGTCTTGCGTCCATTTCGTCAATGCGCCGTACGCCTGCGGCCCCATGGACTGCAGGACGAGGCCATGTGCGGTTCCCAATGTATCTGGATCAGGCGACACTCTCAAGGCACGCATCCACGCGAGTACGAGCGGAACCTCGGCGCTGAGGTGCGAGCGTCCCAGCAAGCGTATGAACTGCGTCCAGATTTTTGGAAGGCTCAACCGAAATGCTCGGGTTGTGGGGACATTTTCAAGGAGGTTCCGCTCGAGAGGATTGCAAAAGGGGACCGGGATGGGTGACTTGGTGAAGGCAAGATGTGGGGCTTCGGCATACAAAACTGTATGGAATATCTGGCGCCCGACGAGGCCTGGATGGGCCCCGCGCCATTTGAAGGCGTCAATGGGAGGGATGTACTCGGCCGCGTTGATCAGATATAGCAGTGCATCGCGACGGGTGGGGAACCGCTGCGGCTCGTGGTGCCGTTGAATATCGAGCTCTGTAGGGCGCCATGAGAGCCAGGCAGGATTGGCGGCGATTGCTCTGTACGCGGCGTGCATGATGACGTCGAGGGTCCTGACGCTAATACATGGACCATATAATAGCTGGATGTTATCGTAAATTTGCATCACCATGTCTGGACGATTGATCCTGTGTATCGATTCGATCAGGGCTCCCAGCCCCCTGCGAAACGACGCCACTGGGTACCCCTCCTCCGGGTATGTGAAGCTGCCGACGGATGACTTATACTGGCTTGCAATCGTCGGCACGAACGCACCAGTAGCAGCATCGTGTGACATTTTGACAATGGCCTCACACACTTCTAAGGCCTCGCTGATTCGGCCCGTGGGTACGAGTGCACAGATCCCAAACTGTACCCCGCGCGAGGTCATAATGCCCTCCCCACGAAGCCTATCCCACCACTCGGAAGCTTCTACATGATCATTTTGGATGATGAGTTGGGCCAACACCGTCTCCAGGGTGTCCCTGTGTGGTCGGTCAGTGCCGAGCCGCGCGTTTTCCAGCATATTGTACATTTCCGCAGCCGACAGTAATGATGTGTTCTCCGCTATCCGCATGCGTGTCTTCGTCCATACACTCCTGTAGCTGAACGCGTTATCCAGCAGCGCAACGAGATGCGGTGAGAGGTCGGAGCGGCGCGACGATCGGTTGGGTATGGCAGCTAGTGCTCGTTCGAGGTCCATGCACGGCTGCGAGGCGACAGAAGCCTTGATGGCGGCTTGCTCCTGCACAATTGTGGGCGACAGGCGACGCGCTGGGCCCGAAAAACGAGAGCCAGTTGAGTGGGAGTTGTGTCTTGAGTGCAGGGTGTAGTAATGGGGTGACCCGCGGGTGCGAGGGCACCTCAGCATCGCTCTGTAACAGGAGCAGGTGTTTGACAGTAGTAAGGTATATTTGTGCTTAGAATATCACAATAAAGAGGATGATTGACCCACCAACGTCAAGTACGGGTGCAATATCTTGAGGAGACAACCAAGTTGAACCTTGCAAGTGCGCGGCTGCGCCTGCTACAACTCCGATTCGGACACGGTCTGAGTGACTGCATTAGAGACACCTCGTTACTTACCCTTACTTCAAATGACCACTGATTGTCCATAAGATGGCATCATAGTGTGTTCAATTGGTTTGCAGGTTACCATTCTCGTAGAAACTATGTCCAAACATGTACACCATGAAAGGACAAATTTCATGTCATCACTGACTCTCTAGTGTACATCTCCACTGAATCTCCACTGATGGGTATAACTTTATGAAGGTATCAACCACACTCCACGTAAGGTGCAATCAGAATCGGAAATACAATGTATCTATTAATACAACAAAGAGTCCATCTCTTCTACCAAACTTCAGCCCTGGATGCGGCAAATCAGCGAATGTAACAGAGGAATGGTGACTGCAGGTTACTGACCCAAAAGGCTTTTTATCAGTTTTCCAAGGCAAGGAATTCCAATCAGCCGTCTCTGTAAATACGGTATTCCCCCACCAGCTTTGTATCGTATGCAGACCCAAATTACCCCCCATAGGATATTGTAAACTGTGACGACTGCCATTAGCAATGAAGTATCAAGATGGCGATAATAATACGCATACCAAAAGAAGACAAGAATTATGCCAAAAGCAGTGCCTGCATCCAAAGCAGCAGATAGGATATCTGGCCAGGTGTCAGTGAGAACGGTCAGGAGAAAACACGGGGGACTGACAATTATATTTGGCCCAGAAGGAGAAGTGCCAGCGTCGAACGAAGAACTGAAATATAAAGCCGACGATGGCCCAAGGAACGTAGTTCACGGCGGTGGCTGGGGGAATGCTGGCCAACCCTGCAACCATTAATCTGTCCTCATAGTCAGTACATGTCTAGATGTCGTTGATTGGATGGATTAGACTAACGGAAAGCTGCCGGAAGAGATGGTTAGCAACTGCGAGTTTCATGAAGGAGGTTGCTTACTTCGCGTACGCAAGAATTGAGTGGGGCCATTTGCGGTTGATCACATAAATTATGACAGGGCACACGGCGCCGATTGGGAGGAAGTACAAAAGCGCTAAAATGCCTACACTTCAGTAATGCGGTGATCGTCTGTCGGTTGCCTGCTTACAGCTATTCGGATAAGATCAGCTTGAGTATCACCGAACGAAGGAGGGTACATACTGATAAACTTGGCCAGGCTCAAATTGCAAAGTCGAGCCAATAAGACCCCACTATGGTGCATGTTAGACGCTGGTCAGTCGCATGTCTGGTGAAACTCACTACGACAGATGCAGTATAGAACACCTGCGTTCCTGGGCATATGAAGCTGCAATAAGATTAGCTCACGCGCAGACGCTGGAAGATGCGGACGCACTCGTTGGGTTGGTCTGAGTGGCACAGTTTACTTTGAGTTGCGGTGAGATGGTAGTCAGGTAAAAGAGTGACGAAGGCTTACGGGATATGGGAGAACATCCATGACTGGACACCGAGCTGAACAGTGCCGGCGATCACAGTAGCCACGATCTAGTTGAAATGAGGGCGAGTCGACGGGAAGAAGCGAGTCGCATACCTGAGCCCAAAATACCGGTCTTGGGGGCTATCATGAATGATTGATAAGTATGATGTCATACAGGAGATGTTGTTTCTTACAATCTTCATATAATGGCTGAGCTTGATATCGCCAGTGAATTGCATCGCCTGTCCCATAGCTGATCGAAAATATCCGTAAGCAAGTTGATTGCGCATCGCGTGGATGTCTTACTGATATAGCCATATGTCTTAAACCTGAACGTTACTTCAGTGGAAGGTCTATGAAAGGAATGAATGAACAACATACAACATCATTGCCGTTGGGTGACCAGGTGAAATGAATCCAGCTATAGAGAAAGATTAAGTGGCAGCGCGAAGGATCATCGAACCTGCAAGCTGACCAATGAGTTCCGTTATGACGCTGTGGATGAATATGCATGAGAAGAGAAAAACAACCAAGACATAGATGAAGGCGCACTTGAGACCAACTTGACAGTTGGTAACAGCCTGGATCATGCCTAAACAGAATTATGATATTAGATAATGATAGGGGAAAGCTACGCGGCCTTGACGAACCAATTGGTATCGTATAGACAAATGCTGCGCCAAGAGTTCAGCGGCGAAAAAAAGCGGAGCGGATCATACGCACAAATTAATAGGGCAATCACAAGGGACCATACAGACATAGCCGTTGGCCAGATTTGGACGCAGACAACGGCAAAAGCGAAGGTTATAACTAAGTTTTAGTCAGTCTACAAAGAGACAACTTCGTGGAGGAGAATGGGGTACGCACCAAAGAGAATAGCATACCACCATTCCGGCACTAAGAAACGTTTAGTGTATGGCAGGCTGGCAGCAGCTACGAACAATACCTTGCCGGTAGTTAGACATGAGCCTCGCATGGATGTCAGGCTGCTCTCGCAAAGACCTTCCGAATTGGACTTTGATAGGTTTCCAGAAGTACAGCATAGTATGCGTGATCATCGACGTTATTGCCATGAAAGACAGCGCGTATGACATGACGAAAGTGATCCTAATAACCCGTCGTAATCAGTTTCAACGCTTTTGGGATACAGGTGACTGGACGTACGAGAGATATAATGGGCTGTAGTTCCTAAAAGCTTCCAAGTCGATGGTGGCATCCTCGGTGAGGATGGCGGTGACGTTGTACACTTTCCCCATGTTGTCATAAGGCAAGCGAGAGGACATCGGCAAGTATTGGCTGTGCCATGAACCCGTGTAATAGAATATCGGCGTAAGGATCCCTGAAATAGAGTCACTCAGTAAAACTAAGCGGGACAGTGGTCTGGATCAACCCACAGAAAAAGAAGATAAACCCGACCACAATGTTGGCCTCGGCCCACCCTAACGGCCATATGTTAGTAATCGAGCACATCAAGAGGGTATAAAACCACACGTACAAGGGGTGGCTAATGGAGAGCCAATGAACGCGATTTGGTTCCAGTCAAACGAGAGCAGCGAGAATCCGAGGCCACTCTTGTAGCCAAATAACTGATTGACCACCTAGCGGATACACATGAGAAATTGACGCAGACTGTGCGTGTGGATGTAGACCTACCACGTTATTAGGAGCCAGCCAACAGACCTGAAAAATGTCAATATTCGTGTCTAACAAATACTCTGGTACATAACGCACCCAGCTGAACCAACTAAGAAAGTACTTCAGGAATACAGCTTGCCATATGAGCGAGGGCGACGTACCTTAATGCCTGGAAAAGATAGCCAGGGACGATATCTGAATCGCAACTCAGGTCAGGTACTGGACGTAGCACTGACAAGAAAGACATACACCATAGCGTAGTAGCTCCAAAAGCATACGCAAAAAATCGCTCTCTACTAATCCCTCCTCGTTTCCCCGTGCCCGCATAATCCTGAGAGTGCAACGTATTGAACAGGGCGCACTGTACCAGTGCAGCCGGCCAAACTGACAGAACAGGTTAGCTTTTCAAAGAGGCACGAGGAGCTAGAGCGGGAGGGCGTACTCATGGAGGGCGGGGATACGAGGAACCGGCGGGCAATACCGCCCATCGAGAACCCGATTAATTGCGTGGACATGACCAGGAGCCATCCGTAGCTAAAATTGTACCGCTGGCCGTAGTATACCCGCTGAACGGCGACGATGTCGGTCTGAATTCTTGATCAGGGGTCTGCACGATTATCGGAAGCAGGTGGACGTACCGCATAAGCTGAGGTGGCACCTACACCTGCCATGATTGTGACCAGAACCTGTGAAAGTTCAAAGTTCGGTACTCGCTCGGGGATTGATATTATTGAGACACCTACATGCTCCTTGATGGTAAATGGTCCGTCGTTTAGGGAATGTCCAAAGATTTTCACGCTGGGCATAACACGTGCCCATGCCCGACCAATAGGGAACATTGCCAATTGGGCGACAAGCTGCGCAGTAGGGAAGTGACCATTAGATGATACAAAAAGCTTAGTGATAAGGGAACGCACCGAACCAATAACAATTCCAGGATAACGAAAATAGAAAAATTGGTTCACACCAGGCAAGACTATGGCGCCGATTATACCTAGGACCCAGGCACGAATAGTCGACGCAGGCATGGTATCATCATCAAAGTTTGCCACAGCTGAGCGGACCTCAGGATAAGGAGAGTCCTCCTCTGGATATGATGTCAGAGGAGACTGCATGTTTGTATACGAAACGCACCAAAATCGGCCTCGTCGCTGTCTAGATTAGGATCGAAGATATCAGACGCCACGGGTACGTGGTCTACCTCCAGTATGGATAAGTCGAATTTGGATGATGATAGGGATGACGGTCGTGTGCGGGGCAAACTGTCTGTACCAAGGAGTGAACTTCAGAACTGTCAAGCTCTATAGCAGATATCTCAACACGCACCATTTGACTTTCCCGTCTGCAATCCATATTCTAAGAAAGCATCGTCGTTGATTTGTTCGTGAGCTTCTGACATTGCATGCCTATGGGGCGAAATGTTCCTTTGAACGGAGTTCGAACTGCAGCTGGGGCCGCTGGCTTCGGTCGTCAAAGGGTGCGACCAGGAGACAGCCGAAGAGGAACCAGCGACGTAGGCCACGAGAGGCGTAGAAACCCGGGTCAAGATATGGTCGAGATAAGCACAGGAGTCGTCAGACCAGGCGCGGAACGGCTCAAGGCGGTCGATTAGTGATCGAGAGTGAATAAGCTCCTATACCGGGCACCGGTTCCAAGCAAGAACGGGACGGGGCCGAGTAAGAGGCGAGTAAGGTAAGTGTCGAAGAGACGAACAGCGTCCAACGACAAGCCGGCGAGGCACTGAACAAACGTACTGAAAGGACCGACCAGGCACACAGCCCTGCAAACCCGTGTGCCTGAGCCAGTATTTTGCTCCGAAACCTGATTGAGCCATCCGACGCCGGCCTTCCGCTTACTGTCTCTTCTATTTCTGTTCTTGCTACCTGACAACATCAATATTCGTGCATGGAAAATAAAGAGGCTCTGGGAACGGTTTGACAGGGTTTGACTTGAGCTTACACGGAGCGAAGGATACATGGACCTCCAACTGCACACAACTTGTCAAGAATCACAAGATCGATATCGATAAACGCCCGCATGGCAGGAATTGGAAGTCAGCCCTAGCAAGCCCCTGCGCAATTTTTTAGATCAGATGTAACTCAGCTCAGGGAGCTAGGGTCTATTCGAGTACATCCAGCCACAGTCTGCAGATTGAGCATGCTCGGCCTTAGCTAGGGTTAGTCATATGCATATGGCTACCTCAGTAAATACGACCTTCGCTGCCGTCCATGGCCATCACCTCCATCACCGTCCACCAAAGCAACCGTGACACAATTAAATGCCACATTCTAAGTAAGCCTTCCACCGCCAATCTTCGCTCTTCTCGGCTCTGCAAATCGCGTCATGTTTGATACAGCACATGTCTATCTCCCCCTGGGGCACGGAAATAACCTGTTTATCTGCTTCACGCACGGACGTCGCCGCCACAATCGCTCCTGGCGGTAGAGCAAGATAAGTGCACGCCCTTCCCTGCAGAGTTACGTCCTTGCATTTGCTAATTCTTCCACTCGCAGCGTGGTGGAGCGCCACCGTGCCTCCCGATTGAAGATTCGTTATCGATACAGTCATGGCTCGGAACAGTCCGGACCAATAGCATCATAACAGAAGTAAATCGCGCAGCAAAGCCTGATGTCACAGCCATCACCACCACTTACATACAGCACTTGTTGATGTGAATAGATCAACTTGGTTGAAACTTCCGGTGACCGCAGTTGACTTGGCCCTTTGCGCTAGCTTACAGTTAATAAGTAGGAGTTATTCCACGATGCATTATGTCCGCTATCTGATTAGCAGTCGTGCTTCGCCATCCGTGTTCCGGCCAATTCAATCCTGTGGATGAACAACCTAGAAGTAAGCACGGCCGTGGGTGGCTATATTGATGAACCAGGCCAAGACGAAAGTTGATTTTTCGCACCCGAATGGAACGATCAGATTTGTCTCGCATTTATGGTTCGACAAGGTGTGCGAAGAGTCAGCTGGTGGCGCAGGTGACTGTCTGACTCCACGGGAAGGCTTCAATATTAATAGTGCGTATCAGTCCTGCGGATGTGAAATTCATGACAATCAGCCAGCGACCACCATCGGATCTATAGTATTTTCAAATAACCAAGGACAAGAACGAGCAGTACTCTGCAGTACTCGTACTGTATAAGTTTTGCTTATCGAAACCATATACAGTACCGCGAATGAATACATGTACCCCCCTTTGAGACGGTTAGCATGACATGGGCCCGTTTGAAAATCCAGTCACTCCCACCATTCAGTAACCAGTTGCCTGTGCCACAGATCGGGTTGTCTTGAATCGGCTTATGATTACCCCTTATCGAAGTGTTCTCATGTGGGCGGCTCGGGTGGCAACATTGTCAAAACGAGCTATGGCATAGCCACGACTAGAAACCTGCTGTGGTGTATTTCCATGTTTCTCCCAAGCTACCCTAGATCAAAAGCAGGTAAAAAATCAGAAGCGGTTCGTTTTCAGCGTACTTTCCTTAGGCGTGGCGCTTTGAATTTCTACTCAAAATATACTTCCGCTGCCATTTAGTACTTGCAGGGACCATATGTCTCGAATGCGATGGACAGAGACATGTAAAGCTCAAGCACCGGCATCTAGACCAATGTATCATCTGCATAATTTCCAAGCTGAAATTTATCCGCGTGACCAGCGAAACCTCACGAAACGAGATAACCTGACAACCCAAGTGCGAGACCCCGTGAAATGCAACCCCACGCGAGATAGTGGTGCCAGAACGGAGCATTATATAATTAATGCATAATAGCACATATATATCACTAAAGCGACGCGCGCTGATATCGGGGGGAGGGGGGTTAAATTCCTAGGCAGTAAATCTATACATTGCCGTTGTTTGATAGAGATGCCCACACGCGTGCAGCAATAGCATCCATCGTTGATCTCCACTCAGCGCCACCGGCACCGTCTTTTTCTGTCCGCGACGTCAGCGCATAAGGCACGCCTTCATCGCCTCCAGAACTAACACCCGGAACGAGCGGCAGCTCGCCCAAGACATCAACTCCTACTTGTGCAGCCGTACTGCGGAACTTATCTGGTGAGCCAAAAAGGTGGTGTGGGGTCGTGCACGAGGGACAGAGGAAGTGGGATTGGTTCAGGAGGATCCCGGTAATCTACGACAGAGTTTGGGTTAGTGCGAATAAAGGGTTGAGGTGGCTTGAAGGGCGTACTGGCACAGAGACCTTGCGAAACATCGCTATTCCCCGTCTGACATCGGTCAGCGCGACGTCCTGAGGCGTAGACACGATTACAGCACCTGCGGTAGTGTGAGCGGGTGTAGTATGATCTGATGGGCGACATACCATCGACTTTAACGAGCTGTCCGAGGGTCAGAGGCACGTCCCCTGTGCCAGGTGGCATATCTACCACAAGGACGTCCAAGCCTGCGGCTCCCTCCCCATTTTCGCCCCGCCAATCGACGTCGAAAAGCAGCTGCTGCACGGCCTTCTGTACCATCAGCCCGCGCCAAACGACCGGCGTGTCACTATTTGTTGACGCGTCGGCCGGTTTAGGCAATAAGTAGCCCATAGACATGGTTGGCAGGCCGTGGTTCACAAGCGGCAGTATGGCCCCCGCTGTGAGCGACAGGGATACGCGTGAGTGGTTGGAGCAGCAGACGGTATGGACGATTACGGACACGAAGTAAGGCGCGGCTCCTCGCTAGTTTGCAAGCCCATAAGAGTTGGTACAGACGGCCCGAATATGTCCAAGTCCAGTAAGCCGACGCGTAAGCGCCGCGCAGAAGACGCGTTTTGTAACATCGCGAGCGAGAACGCCAAATTCACTGCACCCAGGATCAGTCCAGCCTCAGTACATATATGCACCCGTTCGCACCTGCTATAGTACTCTTCCCCACTCCACCCTTGCCACTGGCAACAGCGAGTACCTTAGTCACATTCGGTATTGCACGTTTTTGAATGGGTCCTGCTTTGCGCGGCATTTGCGGCGGGGGACCAGGGCGTCTGGGAAGACCCTACTGATTTCAGAGTGTGCTGTTTGGAAAAACACGCTTCAGCGACTCACCAGCGGGTTTTCATGTCGAAGCCACGCAGAGGTGCTGAACAGTTTGCGTCTGCACGTCGAGGCGTTCATTGGAGAGATCATTATTCAGACTACTGATGCCGCGTTCACTGCCAAACTCTCAAGATTGAATATTGAAGAGACAACTAGTGCAGTATGATTCTAGATCTTCTTACCGCATCTTCCAAAATATGGAGCGGCTCATATTATCCAGGGAAACAGCAGTTGGTTACCTAAGGACATAGGAATGACTATTCTATTGCAATTATCGGTTTCCGATTGGCTGCAAGAACCCATGCGAAGACGTCGAATTCAACTAGGCTGTGTTTTATCTCTATAAAAAAAAGTCGAAAGCCTTGAACCGGTGCACAGAATAGCCAGGATCGCCTACGCAGAACCCAAATCTCCCAGTCTGGCTTTATATAATACAACACTATCCAAGTCAAGGTCCAGACACGTGATACCGAGACCGAGCAGGCTTGGGCAGTCCAGTAGTATACATACCAACCAGGCGGTCGTCTGTGAGTCTTGTGTCTGCGAGGATCTAGCGGCCTTCATTCTTGTGCTGCCTATCTACAAAAAGGATGAAGTAAGTGCGGGTTGCGTGAGGTAGCATCAATGTGAACACTCACCCTCAGCAACAAGCCCTCCATTCCATCGCGATACCGGGTCGTCTTGGGATTATTGCTCACTATTGCGTTCTCGTGTGCCGATATCTACTTATTGCTCGTACTGTCGCCCAGGTCCTGCCTGCCCGGAAGCCTGTTGTATGTTTGTCTCTGACCCGGTCTTCATACTTCTGATAGAGGAGGCAAGTATTGACGACCAGAGGCGGAGTATAGCGATGCGACTCAAGTAATCGCGAAGGCACGTCACTCCGCAGATGAGTCTTTCAATCACACTCTTAAGATGGTCTGCCACGTTCCCGCGCGCCGTCTTTTCGACCTTCCTGGTGAATGTGCCCCCTTGCCCTGGCCTCGAGTGGTCAGCCTGGAGCGAAGGTGCGTAAAATCAGCTTCGTGAACAGTGGAAGGATTGGCGACTTGCCTGGTATGAGTTGTGATGTTCGCCGACATGGTCTGTAGTTGCATTTGGTATCTTGTGCCCCCTGCAGCGGCGATCCTGGGTCGTCCTAAAGCCCTTGCCCGATGTTGCCGTCCGTGTTCTGTGCCCATGTGCCCCTTGCCCGACCTCGATGTATCTAAATGACAAATAAACGGAATATGTTAGCTTAGTAAGCGAGAAACGATGAGGTAGGTTTGTAACTCAGCAGGGTGATCTGCCCCCCGTGCCGCCGCGATCCTATGTCGTCCTGAAGCCCTTGCCCAGTTTTGCCGTCCATATTCCTTCGGCCCATGTGCCACCTGCCCGACCGCCATCTATAAATGAGAAAAACACAGAACATATCAGCGTAGGAAGCGAAAACTGATAATGTAGGCCGGTAACTCAGCATGCCCTCTGTGCCGCCGCGATCCTGGGTCGTCCAAAAGCCCCTGCCCGGTGTTGTCGTCCACGTTCCCTGTGCCGTTCCCTGTGCCCGCGTGCCACCTGCCCAACTCCATGGGTCTAAAGGAGAAAAGAACGTGTTAGTATAGGAGGCTCGGCACGAAAATGTAGATTTGTAACTGAGCAGAGTGATGAATCCCCCGTGGTGCCGCAATCCCGAGTCGTCCTGGAGCCCTTGCCCGCCCGCGTCTTCGATACCCGTGTGCCACCTGTCCAATCACGAGGACCTGTATAAGAATATATCAATATAATTATGATAGGGGCGAGTTATGATACCTTAAATTGTAACCTCAGCAGTGCGATCTGCCTCTCGTGCTCCCGGAATCCAAACTTGTCCTGAAGCCCTTGCCCGTGCCCTCGATGCCCGTGTGCCATCTGCCCAGCCCCGAGGACCTAAATCAGGCGATATCAGCATAAGAGGCGAGATACGATGATGTAGATTGGTGGTTTTACGATCTGGCTTTTGTACCCCCGGGATCCCGAGTCGTCCTAAGGCCCTTTCCCGTCGCTGCCCGTTGTTGCCGTCCATGTGCCCTGTGCCCCTGCCCTGGTCTTGTTCGTGCCTCGTTATTCGTATCCTTATATTGAGCCGCCCCTGTCTTGCGAGTTTGTCCTGTGCCCCTGCCCCGCCGAATGAGCGCCTCGAATTCACCTGAGGAACAGGGGAGACCACACGTTTCAGCTTGCGAGCTAAGATTGCGAAGGGCACGTACCTCCTGTCCTACGAGCCTCCTGGTCGCGCTCCCGATATCCTCCAAGTCGTCCTGGCCGAAGCCCCGATTTTCGCCGTGACTGTCTTGAGATGCGTCCCGTATCCCGTGCCCTGCCCTGCCAATTGAGCTTTTGATGATCTAAGAAAAGAGGGGAAATGGTCAGCCTCAAGCACAACAGACTACCCGGACCCGCATCATCCGTAAACGTTACCCTCGATTATTCCCCTGATGGGCGGCTGCGATCCTGATCTTGATTGTTGTCCGATGTGCCCATATCCCCCTGCCCAAGCCATTGACCTTTGATCAGAGGCACAGGGTCAGCATGCAATCCAGTTCCTGAGAAAGGGGCTACTGTGACGCACCCGAGATCATAACCACATAACCACAGCCTGATGAGAAGCCCATGGATGCAATCTTGAGGATCCCCTAGCCGTCCGTGTATGCCCTGGTCTTGAATGCCCCCTGCCGATGAATTGACGCCCTTGTATCTGAAAAGTAAAGGACGAATTCAGCGAGTGAAGAGTAAAGAGAAGTGAATATGAGCGACAGCCCGCCTTTAGACATTCAGCGAGAATTCCCGAGCAGGTGGTTTGGTCTTCCCAGGCTATCGTTGAAAGGGGGATACAGGCAAGAGCGGGCCAGACTCAGGCTGCACCCCACAGTCGCAAAGTCGCCCCCAGGGTGCCATTGGTATCTTGCAGGTGATTGGAGTTGTCGTCGTGGCCGTCCATCTTGCATGTGACGAGGATCCAAGCATAAGAGAGAAAGCAAGAGAGCTGCCCATCTCTACAAAGTGCTCGCGGCGGAAAGAGCCAAGAAGCCTTGGGCGGGTGCGCGGAATAGCCATAACATCTTACGCAGGTCCCAAGACTCCCGACAATACGTCACTCTGAGCAAAATGTACAGATGGGATATAGCCATGGGGAGGAAATGGAGGAGAAGGATGAAGAGGTCTGGAGCCCCTATGCTAGGACTCGGAGCCCCTTCTCAAACCGTGTCCATGTGACCAACCCTGACCAACCCGAGAAGGCCAGGATAGGGGGTTCGACTTGTTTTCTTTCAAATTCAAGAGCTGTGTCATATGAGAGATCAAGCATAAGCTGACACCATCTCCTCGACGGTCTTTCTGGGAGTTCAAGACCATATAGTCCAAGAAAGAGCGAGTCGGTTCAGTGAAAGTGCATCATGATCATTGATGTGCACAGTTCAGATTTAGTCCATGCGACTACCCAAACGCGAAATATGCAAGCATCGAGCACTGAGCCAAGATATATGACTTTCTTGTGATCATTTAGCCAAATGATGAGATTTGGAGAGCAGTGGTGTTGGCGAGCAAGCAATTGTGACCACCGCTGGTTGCGAGCGCTACACGGCGAATTCGGAGCCTCGACCCTCGGAGGGCGGCGATCGCGGTGACCCCTGTCTCAGAATCACTGCTTTGCTGAGGCTTGCTCAGCAACCTTGTTCAACGTTCAACGCCCAATCAACGCCCATGACATGATATTTCATAAATACAAGACTGCGGTCTTTCTCTCATTTACAAACCATCCACGCTCTTTCCATCATACATAGCAGCAGACATGGCGGATACCGTGGAACACCTCCCTCTGTCTGACCATATGAATTCCCTGGCAGAAACCATCACAACTGCAGCTCTGGTCGTCGCTGGCCAACTTGACACCGAGATATTGCGCGCGTCCTTCTCCAGACTCGTCGAGAAATGGCCGAAATTGGGTACCAGGATGGTGAAAGGCAAGAATGTGCGTCTCCTACTTCAATCTGCACAGAGCGTTTTGCTGATGGAGGTCTCAGGGCATGTTTGAATTCCACACGCCTGTAGCATTCTCAGAAAAGCGACCGCCTTTCATTTTCACTGTGTCTGATCACCGCGAGACCCAATGCCCCGCAATCCCCACGCGCGATTACACCGTCACGTCGCAGCCCGGGCTGCAAAAGTATCAGCATTATTTTCGGTCCGAAGATTGTCCAGGCACAATGACGCAGTGGCTGAAGCAGAAGGACGCGCCCACCATTCGTATCCATGTCACCACCTTTTCTGACGCGACTTGCATTGGCTTCACTCTTCCCCACATATTTGGCGACGTCCCAGGCATGTCGGTCATTCTAAACGCGTGGTGCTCCATCATGGCTGGTCGCGAATCAGAGCTTCCTACTCTTATCACAGAGGATCCTATTGCGAATATAGGCGGCTCGTATCCATCAACCAAAAAGGCACTGAAGAAATTTCATGCCGAAATGGAAGGCCCTTATCACCTACTGAGTTTCTTGGAGAAGATTCGATACTTCACACCCTTGATTGCTGAACTCGTTATTCATCCGAAGGAAGACTGTCGCCTGATATTTGTCTCGAATGCAGCTTTGAGCAAGCTGCGTCAAGCTGCGCTCTCTGAGCTACAAGATGGCAAGGAGGTCTGGGTCAGCGAAAATGATATCGTCTTCGCCTTGATCCTCAAAGTAAGTCATCACCAGCGCGCCATCAAACAGGGTTCTAATTATACTCTAGCTTATCAACCTTCACCACAAAGGTAGTGATAAAAAGCCTTTCGGTTTCTCGATGACTTGCAACTTCCGTGGCCAAATACCTGCACTTCAAGACCCTTCAGAGGCATATCTCCACAATTGCTTGACATATTTTGGCGTTGGGCCCATACCGACTGGGACCTTGGTCGACGGCTCTATTGGCAGTATCGCGCGGCTCATCAGAAGCGCCATCGTGGCCCAGCGGACACCCGCCCAGTTCGAGAAGCAGATGACGGTGTATCGCGAAATGTGTCGCCAGAGCGTCTACCCGTCCTTCTGTGCGGCCAATGGACGCTCATACACATCTACAAGCTGGCTGAGAAGTGGCTGGCCCAAACTCGATTTCTCCTCCGCGGTCCGAACCATCGATGGTCACGACACCGATACCGGGAGTAACGAGAAGCTCAAGCAAGGATTGTCGGGCGAACCAGGCAAAGTTGTGTTCAGTGGTGGCTACGCCAATAGACCTGCGATGCCGAGAAGACATTGGGCAATCATCATGAGCAAGCAGCCTGACGATGCCACAGGGGAGGGTGGAGTGTGGTTTGAGATGGCTCTAAGAAATGCATTTTGGCCCAAAGTTGACCAGTACCTTCGTTCATTGTAGATCATTTTGTCCTACCAATTACTTAACATCGCTACTTTCCCCGCTATACCTGCTTAGGTTAGATTTCCGACGAATAGATCACCTCAGTCACTCGTTATTATGCTTTTTCAGAAAGGCAGAGCATCCCTGAAGATCACTTTCCCATATACCCCAAGCACACATCACTTTGATCTGATGTACTGCACTTTGTTTGATTCAGGTTGCTGGAAGTTTCCAATCGCAAACTGCGAGTTGTAATTTTGTAGCCTTAACAACATGCATTTGAAGAACGACAAATCGGAATACATATCGGATCCATGTACACTCTACTCATAGAGCACATCACCCAAACCTCCGCAACCCATCATATCTACTCTTTGCTCGGGCGCACAGATACTCCGCGCATGATATCAATCGGAAACAGCAGTCCTTGTCCTTGTGGTCCCGCGTGGTCAAGCTCGCGGCCTATCCGTTCGTAACATTCATCCAATTCAGCGTCCTCGCGCGCCCTGCGCTCTGCTTCCCTCGCCTCAAAAGCAGCTACTTCGATGGAAAGCGCGTCGCGCTCCCGGCGGAGAATGAGAATCTCCTCTTTCTGCTTCTCCACCTGAAGCGCGTTCGCACTCTCTGTCGCTCGATGCTCCTGGATCCAGATGTTGCCATGGAGCGGTAGGCACGACAGTGATGCAAGCGGTGCGTTCTGGGTGGGATCGATGTTGGCGGCATTTGACGCGAAGTCGAGCGAGGGTGTGGCATGGGCTAGTATAGGATCAGGTCGAGATGATGATGAAGTGTCAGGGACGATATAGTCCTCCTGTGCAGGCACAATGCGACGCCTCCAGGGCAGCTTTCGAGTCTTGGCTGGCATGGACAATCTTCTCCCATCGCGCTGCCCGGTGTTTTTGGAGGATGTAGGCATGAGATTCCTTGACGCACATGATCCGAGCTGTGGAATAGTAACCTCGGTATGTACTGGTAGCGATGACGAGGGCCAGGTATGCCCGTTATACAAGGCGTTCGCCTTCTTCAGAAGGTGGCAGTAGTAGTAAAAGAGCATGTAGACCAAACGGTAGTCGGATAGCTGCAGGTTGTAGGTGGCGAATATAAATAGGTGGCTGGTGCCGATGATGATGATGTAGCGCCAGCCTAAGATGTAAAGGAAGTAGAAAGGCGGGAATATGACCACCAGGAGAGGGATGCAAGGCGGTGCAGCAAGTGTGGCCTCCTCATCTTCCTCCTGTTGACTGTTTGAGTGAATTGTCTCTGCTATCTTCGTTGGCTTCTCCGACAATAGCTTGTGGAAATCGAAAGGTTCGAGAGTATCACTGAAGTTGTCGTGAAGGCAAAAGCCAAAGACGAGGATGAGACAGACGAAAACATGATCGGGCAGGACGTGGAGGATGTATAGGAGTGTGTGGATGGCGACGACGAGCGCGATCTCATCGACAAGTGAGACAAATTTTCGGAAATTGGAACGAAAATTTGGAAATGTCCAAAGTGTCTTCAACGAGATCCGAGCAGGTGTGCCTGCCAGTGACGTACACGCAGCAATCATGTTTGAATATCTGGTCAAATCGGAGTGTGGATAAATTACCTGTTTTGGCTACCTCGGCTTACCTCGGCCCGCCCAAAATTAGGCGTGCTACCTTGTTTACCTGCGACAATTTACCTGGCGACCTTGCATATTCTTGCTCTCTAACCACCAGTGCTACCTAATGGCCGTTACAAGGCCCCCACCGTCACTGCTAGCTGTCCCGGCCTTCTACATTGTCAGTCACTGATCTATAATATTCCTATTTATGCCGCTACGCAGTCACTGTCGCCGTCGCCGCCTTTGGCACCGCCGCCGTCGTCGTCGTCAACGATCGATCATCGCTGCACTCGTGTATCAGCCTGATATGATAGGGCTTCGGTGCGTTCCAGACAGACCCTTTGTTTTCTATCCTTCCAATACACACCACTACCAGAGTCTTGCGCTTTGTACATTGCATCAATTTACGTCTATGAAAGGGTCTATCCAATAGCTACATGTACAAGAAGTGATATAAATATACAACTTAGGGCTTTTTTGTGTTGCGTAGCTGAGTGCTGCTCCTTGAGTCGCGCTCCGCGGGGCCCGTGGCCGCGGGCTGCTTATCTGCTGCCTTCGACGATGCCGACACCTCTTCTACCTTCTTCTGTGGTTTCTTGTTGATTCATAGGAGGACAATCAAGGAGCGGAATGGTGCGTGAGTGCCGAGTGTAGAACCATGAATGGGCAAAACTGCTGGTGCAGACAGGTGGGGGACAACGGCGAGCACATCAGTGCCAAATCACAATGTATTGGACAACCACAAGCAGCAGATGTTGCAAACATAACTACTTTTACCAGCCCAGCGTACTGGGATCACGCCCCACCACTATAGGGCTCGTTGTCGCTGCTACACTGTGGGTGGTGAAAGCGAGGTAAAACGAGGTAACCTTGCTTACCTCGCGACAATTTACCTGGCCCCGCCAAAACAGGTAATCCCAGGTAAAACGAGGTAATCCAAGGTAAATTAGTAAGGCCGAGGTAAATTGTCGCAGGTAAATTGTTAACAACCGTCAAATCCACAGCTATTGCTTTCTGCTCCATCGGTTTATTGAGTCCAGGTAATTTGTATAGCACAGCGAAGGCCATAATACATGCCAGAGAAACCTCTAGAGACAAGATTTTCATCAACGCGGCTTGGTGGTCTGTCGAGTTGAGGACAGTCAGGGTTATCAGCCTCTCAGCTTGGTGTATGTGCATGGTATCAGCGGCTAGATATAAGAATTACGGTTGAGGACAGGGTAGGGAGATATGATCTGAAAGCGCGGCATGGGCGTGGTTGGATTTGGTTGGGTCTGGAATCAACGGAATGAAATATTTCTGTTGTGAGACTCGATCGCCAGCAAGGAGACACCCCTTCCTCTTCCATTATATTCACCTCGATCCTATCAGATTCTGCGATTAAAAAATGACAAGAGATCCCGTCGGCCGTCCAACTGAGAGCACGAGTCGAGACTAGACTAGCGGCACTGAACGCAAAATCTTTGAGAGATATCCGGCAGCACGGGTCGGAATGGGGAGGATAGCTTGGACTCGTAATTCACGGGGGTCTTTTTGTTGGCCTTGCATCACTTGTTAAGAGAGAGAAAAGGCAACATCTCAGTTGAATGTATAACAACAAGGCCCCGCTGCAAGGGCACGTAGAACAAGCTTAGGTTTTAGAATCAGAGCCAGCAGGGATCCGGACACGAATTCAAAATACAGCGGAGTTTGAAACGATTTTCCTCTTGCAGTGACGTGGTCCTGGTAAGGTCCTCCAGGATGAGATTGCACTACTTGTACTGCTTCTGAAGATGGCTCTCAGTCAAACCTTATGCGTCTCCGAAACCCCCCCATGTATTGCAACTAGTGACCACCAGCTAATTCCTGATCAATATCTTGCTCATCGCTCATCGTTACCACTGCTAACCTCACCTACCCTGTAAGTCCAGAGGACAAGTACCAAAACCTAGAAAATAATCTGGCAATATCCCAACGACATTAATTCCCGAGTACGATCTTGACGACTTCCAATTGTTCGAATGCTCTCTCCTAGAGACGTAACGCTCCGGTACCGGCATCCATTAGCTCGTATACATCACCGCGTCGTAGAGCGGGCCGGTTCCAACTTGATTGAAGCTCGCCATTTGATGGGCCAGCAGAAACTCAGAGCCCGAGTTCTCGGTCATCGTGGGTATCATTGGCGGTCGGGTGGGGCAGCGGTCGGCGGGAGCCCTTGTGCGCACTGACAGCGCGCGGGGTCATCGCAGGCAGCACCTGTGGTCGTAGTCATCGTCGCTGACAACGCTCGGTCACCGTACATCCCGCGCATCATGGCCGAAAGCAACCGGTCATCGCAGTGGTGTCTGTGCCTGCGGCATAAACAGGCTCGTCCCTCGGCATGTTGGCCTCATTGCTCGGCAGAGATCCTTTCACCTCGGGCATGTGCGCCTCGACCCTTGGCGTGCTATCAGAATTATATAAACTGCACCGCATCGAATGCTAAATGATTAAAAACCGGCCAATAATGGGTGGATATTCACATAGTTATCAACTGTATCAATTTCCACCGTGCGCTACTCCGGGCATCATTGTTGTTTCTTCCTCCTCTTTCCCCCTCCATCGTTCACTGCATAAATCGAAATCGACCGGTTCTTCTTCATGACTACGAAAGCCAAGAGGACCCGAGCAGACAGTTCCGAACCAGATGGAAGTGGACCTTCGAAGAATGTTCCAAGATCGGCTGACGTTGGCACGAGCGGCGGCCATGTCACAATGGTGCGTGCAACACAGCGCGTCTTTTCTTTTATTCTAACACAGCCCAGGGTTCTACATTCAATGCGATTGGAACATTGGGCACGGTGACAATGGTAGCTGGGCATTTTATCAATGGCGACTACAACGTAGTTCAAGGAGCAAGAGAGTTGCAAGATGAAGTGAAAGGGAATCAAGACGAACAAAAGAGTTTGAGTTTGCTGCATTTGGAGACTGAGACATTTTTGCTTACTCGCCTTCCAGAAAGGGATATAAACAAATGGATGGCCGCACCCGATACTTCATTGAGCTACAAAGCTGCGCGCGAAAAGCATCAAAAGGGCACAGGATCTTGGCTTGTCGACGGATTCAAGTTCAAAGCATGGAAAGATTGCTCCGATTCTTTTCTATGGCTCCGCGGAGGTCGTGAGTTATTTACCAAAAATTTGTGGCATTCTCATGACAGCACACTCCTCAGCTGGATGCGGAAAAACTATACTGTGGTAGGTATCAGTCATCATCATTCCGAAAACAAGCTTATGAGGCTATGTCAGCTCCTCTGCTATTGAAAAAGTAAAGAACTCCTACAGAGGAAAACTCTCAGCCGGCTATGCCTACTTCTTCTTTGATGGTACAAGCGCCAGATCACAGCTTGTTAATCACGAAAGCCTTGTCAGATCTATCATCATGCAGCTCTGTGACCGTTTTGATGGGATTCCGCCTGCTCTGGTAGATTTGTACGCCTCAGAGGATAACGGCCGCAGTCAACCACTGCTCGCCTCTCTCGAGAACACTCTGCTGCAGACAACCCAATCATTTGACAACGCATACATCGTCATAGATGCGCTTGACGAATGTGACGAGCGGCCCAAAGTTTTGAAATGGATACAGTCTATTACTTCCCAGACGTCAGGGTGTTTGCACCTGCTAGTCGCCAGTCGCCCAGAACCCGATATCAAGGACCGCCTCCGCCTCCTTTCCAACTTGCATGAGATCGACGTTGCTGATCGCCACGTTTCGGGTGACATCCGTCACTACATCGATGCGTGCCTCTCTGAGGTCAACGATTGGACCGAGGCCCAGAAGGAATTGGTACGAATTGCTCTTGTAAAGGGTGCCGATGGGGTGTGAGGCTTTTTGTGATACTGAATTGCACGCCCATGGAACTGATGCTTGTTTTTGACTAGGTTCCGATGGGTGTCTCTGCAAATTCAGGGATTACTATCAGATATCTGCTTGAATACATCAGAACTAAAAAGTCGCCTCAGGTGTTTGCCTAAGGATTTAGATGAGGCATATACTAAAATCATTCAGCGGAGCACTCGCTGTGCAGACGTAATCCAGTTATTGCAGTGGATAATATTTGGCCACAAAGACTTCACTGCCCGGGAACTCGCCGAGGTGGCCTCAATCAACTTTGATGCTGGCAACGGCACCTTACCTTTTTATGACCCTGACCGGCGATATGAATGTTCAGAAAATGTACTGAGGGCTTGTTCCGGACTTGTCGTCGGAGTGGAAGGTACAATACCATTCCGACGAATCCTATAAACGGGACTGATCAAATTATGAGCAGGCTGGAATGACCGAACTGAAAATTCCGAAGGTACGATTCAAAGCAAGTGCCCAGCATCATGGTGGCATTCGTTGACAGATGCTAGTTTACGTCAAGATCGCCCACTTCTCAGTGAAGGAATTTCTGCTTTCAAAAGTCATTCAACTCGGACCCACCAAATCTATCCACTGCACTGAGAGCATTTCTCAACAGGCCATCTCTAAAACATGCCTCGCGTATCTTCTTCAATTCAGGGAGCTCGACAGTATCACCAACGACAATATAGAATCCTTCCCGCTAGCCATCTATGCGGCAGAATGGTGTGTCTCCCATATTGAATCGATTCATGGTGAGGACATGGATGCTACCCTGGAACAAATGATTCTGCAGCTAGCTGCGCCTAGCAGTAGCTATATCCTCATCAACTGGAGGCGACTTCAACATACTACCCGCGGATATAGAATGCTCAAGCGCCCAACGGAACTGGTGAATTGCGCCGCCTCGCATTTGTGCTTGGCTATCAGTATCGGCCTGATGCTACTGGTGGATCATTTGATCAAAGATGGCATTTGGGACATTCTGCTCCAGACGGCCTCAAATGATGGTCACCTTGAGGTTGCCCACATGCTGTCGGAGAAAGGTACACATGATAATGCAGTGGGAAGACACTCTGCCACCGCGCTCCATGCGGTGTCGTATCTGGGTCGCTTCGAGATCGTCAAGCTGCTGCTAGAGAGAGGCGCGGATGTGAACGGCACGGGAGGACCATTCGGCACCGCACTCCAGGCGGCATCGTATAAGGGACATCTCGAGATTGCTAAGCTGCTGCTCGACAGAGGCGCGGATATAAATATCACTGGAGGGCCGTACGGCACCGCGCTCCAGGCTGCGATATATTGGAATCGCCTCGAGATTGCCAGGCTGCTATTAGAAAGAGGTGCTGATGTGAATGGCACGGGAGGAGCGTTCGGCACTGCGCTCCAGGCGGCATCGTATGGAGGTCGCCTCGAAATTTCCCAGCTGCTGCTAGAGAGAGGCGCGGATATAAATGCCACAGGAGGGCCGTACGGCACCGCGCTGCAGGCGGCATTGTATTGGAATCGCCTTGATATTTTCCAGTTGCTGCTAGATAAAGGCGCGGATGTGGACGCCATAGGAGGACAGCACGGCACCATGCTCCAGGCAGCATGCTATAGGGGCAGCTTCGAAATCGCGCGGCTGCTACTAGAGAAAGGCGCAAAGGTGAATGCCACAGGAGGACAGTATGGCACCGCGCTACAGGCGGCAGCGTATATCGGCCGCCTCGAGATTGCCGAGCTGCTACTGGAGAGAGGGGCTGATGTTAATGCCACAGGAGGGGTTTACGGGAGTGCTCTCAATGCAGTGCGAGCGGTGGTCCCATCTTGGATGTGGAAGAGAGAAGCCAATATGGAGGCCATTGCGGAGCTGCTCAAGGAACATGGTGCGTTGGAGATGGAGTCAGAAATAGAGACACAGACAGGGATGGATACACAGACGGAAAAATCTTAACAGTGCCGCAGTTGGTAGTCAATATCTGGATTGATTCTGATGGCTTGAACCAGTCCTGAGTCCACACGCACCCCTGTTCGTGAAGGGCATGCACATACTTACTATGTTGAAAAATTATATCTCAAGGCTGCTTTCAATGGCGTCCTTGACGTCCTTGACGTGTGTACATCGACTCGAAGGCGCTATTGCTCGAGCAGAATGGATCTATAACTCCACTTCTAGTTTCACAATGGATTATCACTGAGCCGCTCTGCCGCGGACTCGCGCCTGCTTTTTTACGGTCCATCGGGGTCTGGCATCAAGACCAGACGCAGAGAAGCCTCATGATCAGAAGGGACCTTGCTGGATCTAATCTCGAGACTTGCTGCAAACTACATTGCAGCAGGTGGCAAAGTCGTGAAAACTGACATACCTTTGTGAGAAATCAATCACCTTGTAGTGGAATGCGGTCGACGAAATCAGTGCTACAAAGATTTCGTCCGTTTGAAATACCTACCTAGGTATCGCCTTGTGGAGTTTTGTATCGAAGCGCTGGAGTCCTACAAATATTTGATCGTTGGTAAATGGCGTATGTCAATGCCCTTACGATGGTTGTAGAGAAAAGGCAATATCTCAGTCGAACGTATCACAGCTGGAAGCAAGCAGAATAGTCTACATACTAGTGCCGTTCATGCATCAAAATTCCAGGTACAGCGGAGTTTGAAAACATTTTCCTCATCCTCATTGCTTCTTGACGTGCTCATTGTAGCAGAGTCCTACAGCGTATGCAACTTTCTGAAAGAATTGTATTAAGTTTACTGCTCCTGGAGATGAATCTCAGTCAAATTCTATCTTTCTCCGTATCTGCACTATGTACTGGTGGCCACTGGCCAATCCCTATCAATATCTGGCTCGTTGCTCATTGTCACTGTCAGCCTCACCTGCTCTCTAGATCAAGCTTCGATAAAGTCTAGAGAATCGATACAAGTATCGAAACCCAGAGATTAATCTAGCAATATCCCAGCAACATCGATTCTTGAATATGATTTCGATAACTTCCTACTGGTCGAAGGCTCTCGAAACTGGGCTGGGCCTCTCTGCTCTCCCTCTCCTTAGCAGTCAGCCCAATAATTTGGTCTCGGCATCCATCGGCTTGACCCAACAGCAACAAACAAATCTGGACGAGCAAAAAGCGCGACTCTGGCGAAAAGGGGTTCCTTACCTACTTGTCTTCGTACCCCCATCATCTCCTCACTTTCCCAAATCTACATACATCTTGCAAAAGAATCTGACATGGCCCGCATCACCAAGTCGATCATCTCCCGTCCTATTGCTGTCGAATGCCCAGGCATGGTTGGCTCTTTCGCGTTCCCCAAGGCTCGCTCGTCGCCCCGGAAGGCAGCCCAGCCCCAGCGCGCGCAGCGTCAAGCGAGGTTTCTCAATGACCGGGCGGTGGTGGTCGCTCCCCAGCCGCTCGATGTCAGCCTCTCTAATGCCCCGCGCCCACCGAGGTCGATCCTGAAGACGCAGTGGCTCAGCCCTGCGGAGCGCGTCGCCTTGTCTAAGAGCCAGCCTCGGACGATGTCTAAGAAACCCTGTGCCTGCGGGTGCGTTGAGATGAGAGCTACGAGATGAGCACAACAAAAGTCGATCCCCCGGAATCGCACGAAACGAAGGCGCGCCACGGAGTGAGAAGCAGCGGTTGTGGACGTAGACGGACAGAGCTGGACTCGGAGTCGGGGAGGCGCAGGCTGCCGACAGCGGTCTGGTAAGGAGTCTTTGGTGGGGCGGGCGGACGCGCTCGTTTCATTCATCGATGCTGCCAGCCGCTGGTCGAGGGGGATGCGTTTCTTCGATCATTCTCGGCGCCTCATTAGAATGGCTGACCATCGCACTCTTGTTTCATTAGGCTGGCCGACCGCCCCTGCCCCTGCCCCTGCCCCCTGAAGACACCCTGCCCCCTCCGAGGACCCCGGACCCCTGCCCATGGACTGTATTAGGCATACGTTTCTTCGATCATCCTCTGCCCGTCATTAGAATGACTGACCTTCGCACTCTCATTTTTATTAGGCTGGCCGACGCCCCTGCCCCCCGAAGACCCCGTGCCCCCGGACCGTGCCCATGGACCGCTGTCTCATTGCGGAAGATTGTATTATATATAATTAATCCTTTGTATGCGCGAGGCCTGGCTGGCGAAAGCTTTGACGGGACGCCCAATCAGTACATCAGCGCTGGTGTAGTGGTTGGGCGCCCCGCCAAGACTTTCGTCAGCCAGCCACCTTGACTCTCCATCGCTGGTAGCTTTCTCCATGACGTCCATGGAGTTTTAATGCACCCAGTTTCAATTGTCAAATAAGTCGCGTGCTGGAAATCACAGGTAAAACGCTGGGGCTATAGTATCAAAATTTTAAATAAATTAAGCGAATGGCCACGAGCAAGGATGAATATATTGTGTGCTAGAGAACTGAAATTAACTCTGAATGGGCATCTCTGCAAGCCCGAAAAAAATGCGCCCGCGCTCGCCTCAGCAGTAAATGTTTGAATTTTTGTACACGTCGCAATATATCATTTGGCTCGCATTCTCCGTGGTGGGTGTTTCTTTCAGGCCGCAATTCACAGCCAGTCTCGCTACCGTGCCCTCAGTCTTGGTATTCGTAAATCAAGGCCTGATGGCTCAGTCGGTTATTGTAAGAGTCATCAGCGGGTTATATGTCTAAGAGCCTTGCTAGCAGAACATAAATAACATATCAAATCGTACAGTGAAGTCATTCCAAAAACGCGTCCATACATAAAGAATAAAGCGAAATGGCCAGTGATGACCAGTTCAGATCAATTGAAATCCTCCAAAATCAAGGAAAGCCTCTTCGAGGGATAGTTTGCGCACTACGAGCGCCTCAACGATTAGCCGCGGCTCCTGGTTGTCCTTGTCGTCGTCGTATCTGCTGATGCTTCTAGCCACTGGCAATATCGTGGGGGCGAGGAGAGGCGATTCTGTAGAGACAACGATGTGCGGGCTTTTTATTGTTTCCGTTGGATCGCCCTCGTCGCCATTCAAAGATTCGCTTGCGGTTGAGATAGGCAGCTTGATGACTTCGGGTAAAGGCGATGTAGGCGTCACCGCGACTTGCAGGTTTTCTAATCCCTCGACCAGCTTCCTCTCCTGCTCATCTATAGCGCCGTTGTGCTGTCTCAACCCTTGTTCTTGCTCTGCATTCTCCAAGAGGAGCTGTCGCTTCTCTTCACGCCGAAGGTCTCGCGCGGCGCGGCGGTTCCGCGACGACTTAGTGTGATAAGATTTCCCATCACTGTCACTGTTTGTCTGCGCTGCTGATACAGTAGAAGGAGAGTGTGCAGGCCAGCTCTTCTTGTGCTTCGTGAGGTGTACGCGCGGTGCGCTGTGATGCATAGACTGCGACGCGCGAACGGGGCGCGGCTTGTATACCGTCGATATCTCCAAGTCAACCGAGAGTTGCGTGCCATCCAACGACAATTCATCCATAGAAAAGATGGCTTCGTCGTCCGTGGATGGTGTCTCACTCTCTGAAGTGCTGACTGCTTCCCATCGATTGCCCTTCCCGTTCTCGAGACGCTCCTTCCCTTTCATTCCCGCAAATAGCCCAGCCCTGTCTCCCCCCCGCATATGCATGCCCTTCGGCACTTCGACCTCTTTGACGATGATGACACTGGCGCCAATCTCGCCCGCCATACACTCTAAGGTCTCGAGTGTCCGCTCGAGGTCCGCGCGGGGGAGGCCGATGAGAGCACCGGAATCAGCTACGCCGAGCTCGTAGTAGGCTTGACCTCCGCCTTCGAGCAGGCGCCATTTGAGCTGTGTGACGAGTCGAGCAAAGCGTGCGGGCGAGGGGGACAACAGCTGCAACTTGTATTCGACGTTTCCCTAATTAACAGCAGGATAGCAGATTAACATCAGCAAACAGGAGCATAAACGTGAAGACAGACCTCCTCTGCTTCTGGTACAAGCTTGGGCACATATTTGGGTGAGGGGGGGCTGGGTGTCGATATGAGTGCGTCCCAGGGTGACCCAACCCTCGGGCTTTCGCCTGTATCTGATTCACCAAACATTAATGGAAAAATTCGAGCCTATAGGGGTATTTGACAGGTGTATATTCGAGGGATCATTGTCGGTTCTGTCAAGAGGTAGATAGAGAGCTGCTAAAGCCTTATAATGCAAGCATGGGTATGTCCTGAGTCAAGGAGATATCACGGTGACTCAGTATCACCGCCCTTAGGTCACGAGGCAGGTCACACCCCCGTGACATTACTACGCGCCTAGGCTTCCACCCTGCAATTCTTACAAACGCTCCACCTTGCCTTCAACCACCACCAACTCGCTTCTGTCACCACCTCATCCCAGCCCTTTGAAAGCACGATGCCTCCCCAAGTCTCTTCCGCGATGACGCTAAAGCGCATTCATCGTGAAGTAGCGGACGTGGCCCGCGAAGATCTCGGCGCGATCACTCTTGCACCGACGGACAGTCTGTTTATCTGGAAGGGCTCCATCCCTGGGCCTGCGGGGAGTCCGTATGAAATGGGCGTGTTTGGGGTCGACGTTGTACTTGGAACCGATTATCCGTGAGTTGTGCCTGGTATAAAAAGCGCTGTGCTAATAGAGATGCACAGATTCTCCGCACCCAAAGTCACGTTCTCCACCAAGTATGCCTTTCTTCTCTTACATCAAGGATAATTTAGATGCTTATGATTGTATAATGGGCAGAATATACCACATGAATGTCTCAGACCGCGGCCAGATATGCATGGATATTCTCAAGAATAACTGGTCCCCTGCGCTCTCCCTCTTCAAAGTCATGCTATCCCTATCATCACTTCTCACTGATCCTAATCCGCGTAAGTGATTCCGAGGCAATGATTTGATTGTGCCGTGCTGAACATGTTGCTCGATTTACAGAGGACCCGCTCGGTAACACGGTTTTCGTACACTGTACCCACAACCCCTCTCTGACACCACTTCACAGTCCCAAGCATCGCCACAGAATACATCCGTAATCGCGCTCAGCACGATAAGACCGCCCGTCATTGGACGTCCCTTTACGCCAAGCCCCCTGCTCCTATACCTGCCTCTGCACCTGCATCATCGTCTTCAGCTGCTTCACCGACACAACCAGCGACAACGTCAGGCTCAAGCACAGTCCTACCTAGCAAGAATAAGGGCAAAGAGAAAGCCTCCCCACTCCCTCCGACTACGTCCCGCGCCGCACGCCAGAGTAGTCGTGCAATAGGGAATAGCACGATTGTAATCGACTCCGACTCTGATACAGGTAGCGAGCCTGCGCCACGAATGCAGGGCAAGCGGCAAAAGCGGAAGCTGGTGGACTCCAGCGGCGATGGTGAGGTGGTGGATCTGACTGGATTGGATACGGAGGGAAATGGTGAGCCGCGGGCGAAGAGGCGGGGTGTGGTGGGAGCGGGGGGGATTGTCAGTGGTCCTGTGGGTGGTGGGGGTTCTGGTGAGGTTATTGTTATCGATGATTGAAGAAAGACATTACATACTCGGTGAATAATGATGTTACATTAATATTATAATCAGTGTATCCTGAGAACACATCCAAATCAAACAATTACAATTGGATTGAGGCTTTGCTTGCAACTTTTTCAGTAATAGAGAGCTCCTCACGTGATACCTTGCTGTCTCGCAACTCTCAGGCCTCAGTTTTCTGCTCCAGACCATCACCACCGTTCTTCTGGGCCATTGAACACCTTCGACTTCATATCGCCAGACTTTCTAAAGCTTCAAAATATAAACGAGTCGATCTGAACATACTATTCAAGACGCTCACAACTTCGTGCAGCTCATTGACAAACACGCGATGATTTTCAAGCCGACCCTTTTTGACTTAGGCCAGAATTTTTCTGATAAAGCCTACTACGCCCACCGCCACTTTGGCTGTCACCCACGATGCACCCTACTACGGCTCCTGTTGATCAAAACAGGATTATTAGCAGAGATCGATGTGTTTTCGCGCGCAAAGAGCCTAACTGGGTCGCTGCTGGCTAGGCATCTCTGCTCCTCGGGTCGCGGACTCGCTGCCACACAAAGCCTGCTGGAAGAGTCCGATCTATGACATTATAATAACAAGCCATCAACAGTGGTCATACAAAAGGATGCGTGAAGGGCCGCAGGACACCCAAGATATCAACATCGAGGCAGAGATGTGGATTTGGCATCCCAAGCTGGATGTGCAGCGGCTCGGAGCGCCCACATTAAGGTTGTTGTAACTGAAGACTTGACGAGATTAATTTACATCCCGCTCTGATCCACGTACCAGTGGTCAGAAGCCTCGCGCATGTTACGGATCGCTGAACCGAGCCTAAGCCTTACACTGATCAGCGCGAAAAGCATGCACATAGAGCAACAGGGCGATTGCAACCCAGATTGCTGCTCGGATCTCGCTTCCGCTCGGATCCATGTTCGAATTTATGGGCCACCATCACTGCCTATTGACTGCCTGTCTATAAATCGCTCGCATGTTTTCGCGCTCTTCTAAAATTTGAGAATATCTGACAAGTTACGTATGTTTTAGGCACCTTTCAGGCGCACTTGTCATACATAATCGTCATTTCCATCAAAAAAAACAACAGTGTGCAACTACGTATGCCGCCGGACTTCAACTGCGGGCACCCTGCAGGACATTGCAGTGTCGACCACATCAATGGAGGCTTCCCGCTCAGGGGGTGGGGCGTCAAAAGAACCCACTTGCGTGCAATAATTTGACAAACCACTCTGCATTGACTCCCGAACGACGGTTACTCTCTGACGTCCTACAGAGGTTGCCTGAAACCGAGGTACGTCTGCTACATCTCACCCACCCCATTTGCGATTTACAGGAGGAAAAGGACTGTGAAATATACTTTCCAAAATAAATATGGATGGATGGATTCGTCTCCAATTGTCCAGCGCCTAACCTGCATCACTTCCTGTCGGAAAGTGAGGCTTTCATCTAATCGATCATCTAGAACGGTCTCTGGTCACTGAAAACCCGCGGACAACGAGGCTGCCGAGCGCCTATAGCTGAGTTATATAGGAATGCTTGCCGGGTTTGTCCATGCTCAGCTTCTTTTCCCGTCCCATTGTTTCTGGTGAGTTCCATTTGTGCGGCGAATATTTGGCCGATTACTCACATAACTCAGTAATCAGCATTCGAAGCCTGTTGTGTTCATCCCAACATGTCTGAGAAACGAACTAGCTCAAATGCCTCTCATGCTGTAGCCGAACCCGCTGCCGAAAGTCTTTTCAAGGATTCTTCTACTCCTTCGCACCCTGCAGATGATTCCTCCACTTCCTCCACTTCTTCCGCCCTCTTTGGTCGCTGGAAAATCTATGCGAGCGATCCCAGATCCCAGATGATCGCCGCCATGATTATTGGTGGTCTCCTTATGTTCGGCCACCATTCCCTCCTTCATTATCTCAACGGGCGGTTAGTCGAGAAGACATACGAAATCAATGACCACAAGATTTTGGCTTCAGTAAAGAGCGTTTTTCGCTCTCAGCAGGTTGTGTCCGCACTGAGCAATCTTATCGCCAACTGCGAGCGGATTGTGCTCACTATGGCCATCGGGATTGCATTCATACAGGTGCTGTGGATGTTTCTACGCAAGAACCACTATTCCATCGAACAAATCGACAATTTCATGGCTACTCGGAGCAGCGCTTTCACCCCCTCTTCATTCGCGACACTGTGCTCATCCGCCTTTGTCCTTACCTTGATGGCCCTTTGCGCTACTGCCATGACTGCCATTACAGTCCTCGCGCCTGGCGCGCTCTCAGTTCTACCAGAGGCGTTGATTCTGAACAGCAGTTGTACCGTTCCAACAGTAGACGTAGCAAGCGGGGACTATGGTGCCCCTCAACTCAACGGAATCGGAGTAGCCTCCTGGCCTGGAATTTCACAACTCGTTGCGCGCGTCGTCGTCCAAGAACAACCGTTTCTCCCCACCAACCAGTATATCACATGCAACAGCACCTGCCAGTACGACCTCTCGTTTGTTGCGCCCGCCATTCAATGCACCGATGCCTCAGACTCAGTCAATTTCAATGTCACCCTGCCTAATCACACCACCAACTCTACCGTGAATGGTCCTGGCCTTGCCACTGTGTACAATAGCTCGTATACATGGAGTAGTGACGGACTTTCTCTCATCGTGTCCATGGTCAAGGGAGATTACCATAATGGTGCTTGGATCTTCCAGACACCGCAAGCCTTTTCTTGCTCTGCAAACAACGCGACATATGACGTTACAGTGCTGTATACCGCAGATTCACTGGCCGTCGGTACCGTCTCCCTCAACCACGTCTACAACTACGATGTATTGCCCGGACAAGTGCCAGCTGGTGCATCTAATACCACGGCCAATCAGATCATACAGATGAACAGCATCGTGGACGCTTTCGCTTACAGCTTGATGGGTACCATAACCTACGGCAGCAAGGGCTATCTTGGGGATGCAATTCCTACCGCGATCCAATACAACAGCTTATCCGCAGCGCTTATAGGAAACGCCAACATCACAAACTGGGCGGCTGTCATTCCGAACTTGATGCAACAAACAAGCCTCAGCTTGATATCTGGCTCATTTGACATCTATAGCGGAGCAAATTCCATTTTAGCTCACAATACCACTTGCGCGTCATACGCAAATGCCTATCATTACACGCCATGGAGGCTCTTGGTTACATATGGAGTGTGCCTTGGTGCCGCCGCGCTTTGCGTTCTCTATGGATGGGTGGCGGTCTACCATAATAAACGCGGAGAGGCCTTGGGGTTCCGCCGGTTGCTGGAATCGGCGCGAGATCTTTACGCTACGGACACCCCTGATAGGGTCGTCACCGAAGGGCCCTTGCCGGTGCATGCGAAGTTGCAAGTCACGTCGCGTGATTCGTTCCAAGTCCAACGTCATGCGACATAATCTTCAGTGTGAGTCCAGCGCACTTATGAAGCGGATATTCGGCGTTGATCATCTTGCATAGATCACCAACACCTGATAGTGCACGATTTTATGTTTATTTTTCGAGGAGAAATATCGAGGCTGGTGCATGTAGACATCTCAAATACCCCTGCTGCTTCCGTCGTACCGGCTATGAATTGGAGCACAATCGATCTTGCACATTCTGTGTATCTGTTTCTGTAACTGTATTTTTCGAGATATATTTGCCCTATATTTTGATGTTTTACTCAAATTTATGCAACGAGAAGATTGAAACCAGGCGTTCAATGTTGTCTGCTGATACGAAGTACGCATACACAAAAGGTGTATTTCCCACTTATACCGTTGTCGTATCGACTATTCTCTCCTCCCCGCCGTCGGGGAAAGGCTTTCCATCAGCGAAGCATTCCGACTCCATACCCTCTCTATAAACAGGTAATTTCCCATTGATGAAGAGGTCCCGGAGAATATCGTCCGTGCATTTGGATGGGTCACGCCCAGATGAGTGGCCATAGCCGTGGTGCACGACTGTTATTGCGCATTGAGCGATTAGTGATAACTGATGCAGAGTTGAGCTTTCATTTACTCACCCAGTCGGGCATTATCGCCCATCTCCTTCGCGAGTATACGCGCATTCCGCAGCGGTGTCGCTGGGTCCTGTATGATCACGACCGAGAGTCAGGATCGGAGGTACGTTAGATACGACTGGGACACTGACATATGGTTCACCGATGAGCAGTACCGGGTTCTTGAGTGTCGCGTTGAACCCGCCGCGGTAGACTTCAGCTGATTTCCAGGGGAAGTGGCGACATGGAAGGGTTGTGTAAAGCCGCGGATTCCCCGAGATGAAGGATCTGAGGGACGCCATTTTAATTGATGTGAAAAATGAGAAAGGGCTGACGCACTTCGCAGTCATGTTCTGCCTGAGAGCGGCCCACCATTCTAGGGACCTCTCGGGGGCGTCATACGAGTCTCCCTGCAAGTAAAGCATCTCAGTACGTGCATTGGGATCGAAAAGTACCCAAGGCTTACACAGATGACCATCATAGTCAGTTCGTCGCTCTGCGCTGCAGGGAACTTCAGTGGATATCCACTGTGGTCCTCTTCTTCCTCCGGGTTCGGATCAAATCCCCACCTTCCATCCCAACTTTCAAGTGCCAATGTCGCGTTCCCGCCCTCCAACTCCTTTAGCGTCCGCGCGAACTTCGGCCATGATTCGGGATTGTACAAGGCAGAGTAGAGCAGGGAGATGACGATCTCGTACGTGACGATTCCAGGTCCTGCCTTGGGCGTAAATCCTGGGATAGGGCGTTGCAGAATCCGGTCGAACAAATTGTCCATTCGAGCCACCAGTGCAGTCAGGGTAGCATTCTCTCCAGAATCTTCACTAGAGGGCGCGAGAGCACAACGCCCTGGCCCAGCAACAAGACACTCCCCTAAGAAGCCATCCTCCCATGCATTCGTGACGTTGTCCAGACTGGTGGTCCCCCAGCCCCATGGCTCGCGCCCGTCCACGACGTACTCCATCCCGTCCATCGCGATGCGCCCCACGCGCTCCGGGAACAGCTGCGTGTAGGTCTGTCCGATTCCGGTACCATAGCTGACGAGCATGGCCGTCAGCTCATTCTCCCCAAGGGCAGCGCGGATGGCGTCCATGTCGCGCGCCACGAAGGCGGTGGAAAGGAAGCGCGGGATGTCGCCGTAAGAAGCTTCGCATGCGTTCATCATTGCTTCATTCATTCTGCACGGGTATTCAGAACGTTGGGTTTTTACGAATCAGAAGAATCACGCACGCGTCTGCGACTTCCAGTGCATAGTAGCCTCCTGTTTCTGGCCATTGCTGTGTTGAGAGGGACCAGCGGTCCCGGTGGGCGTCGCGGGGGAAACATGAGATGGACGGGTCTGTGAGATTTACGCCTGATAAGGGGATTAGTGCAGGGTTTAGACCATTTCAGCAATTTAGTTCGGCGTACCTCGTGGATCCCACCCAAGCACATCAAACCCATCCGTAAGATTTCTGCTGTAGAATTCTCCCTTCCTCCAGACATAGTTCGTCCCCGAGCCTCCGGGGCCGCCTGTGCGTTGAATCCTCAATATTCAACCTTCCCCAAGGAGTACTTCAGAAACCATACCTGGGTTGATTACCAGGGTTCGGTTGGACTTCCTGCGCTCGTCCGCCTTGAACATCGTTGTCGCCAAGCGCACCACACGCGTATCAGACGCGTTGGTGTAGTCCAGTGGCACTTCCAAGTATCCGCATAAGTGCCTGGGGTCTCTTTCGAAGTCGCAGTGCTGCCAGTGGAAGGGATCGTCCTCGGCGCGAATCCCTCGGCGATCCGCAGTCTGAGGACAGCAAACCAGAAGAGACGAAACGATGATCGCAGTCGCGAAGATCCAAAGAGGTGCTTTCGCTTTCAAGCCATTCTTAGGAGGACTTTCGATAAGACCGCCTTGGTTGAGAGGAAGAGGGGCCTTGTCCCCCATGAGTGCTAGGTGGTGGTGACTTGGAGATGCTCGAAGGTAACGACCCTCCGGCCCGTTGCTTCCGCTGAGAGTCCGGATCCAGTGGTTGGTTGAACACCCGTTCTGAGACAAACCTCCCGCACGTTCGTATTAAATCTGAGCATTCTGAACCCTGACTTCCACGACTACCTAGTCGATGAAAATTTTCTTTAAGGTATATAGTATTAGAATAATTTCCGGACCGGAGATCGAGGCTCAACTCTCTTGTTCGGCGTTGTCCTTCGCCATATCCCCGGTCTCCATTTCAATGCTAGTATTCCCTTATAAAATCCAAACTACAAGTGCTAGCCTGGGATAGGCATGTCTGTTGCCTCAAAAGACTTGCTCCACCCGAACGCAGCGGCTGAAAATCAATGGTCCCATCAGGCTGGACCATCGCACGATTATATGCGTAAAATCGCGAAGCATAGATTGAACCGATACTATATCACCACAGGATACAGATATCGCAGTACAACCAATCAATAGTAAAATCACTAGCCAGTAAGAGAATGGGGGTATAATATTCGCGTCCGCAGTCCAGCCGCTACCGGTGTCCGCCACACCAGATGGCAGCACCTAAATCAGCAACGGCGCCGAAGCGTCGTGCGCGCTTAGAGCTCGTCGCACCAGGGGAGCTCGTCCTCGCCACCACCGTTACCACCGCTGAGGGAGCCGGAGGCGCCGGAGCCAGATTTGGCGCCCGAGCTCGCGCTGGGGGCGGGGACCGCGATCGTGACGGGGGTGGTGGGGACGGCGGCAGCGGTTGAGGCGGAGCCAGAGCCGGAGCCGCCGCTGCTGTGGTGGTGGGGGGCCGGGCGGACGACCGAGGGCGCGATGCAGAGAACCTGTGAAGCGCCAATCAGCACGTGCGCGGATTTAGGAGATGAATGCGAAAACGAACCTCGCCGGTGTAGATGTTGTCGCAGGAGTCAGTGATCTGGGGGTTGTTGTGGCCGAGCATGGTGGTGTTCACGCCGGTGGCGGAGGCGATCGTGTCGCAGGTGTCGTCGCTCTTGACGACGTAGGTGGTGGTGCAGTCGGCGCCAGTCGTGCCCAAGCAGAGGATCTGGTTGGGCATCAAGTTGGAGCACTCCGCGTTGATGGTGGGGGCGTTGACAGCATACAGCTGATAGCTGGATTTTCGCGTGAGCTGGTGAATTTAGGGGAGCGGGTTGGGAGAGATTATACGCACGTAGAGGAGTTCTGGGCCGCGGAGATGGCGTCACAGAAATCGCCCTCCTTCACGGTGTATGTGCGGGTGCACCCCGAGACAGCGGCGGTGGCAGCTAGAATCGCAGAGTTGGGTCAGTTCAAAATTCTGTGGACGATAATTGGGGTTGCTCACGAGCGATAAGAGCGGCGAAAGCCAAAGCAACGAGTTGAGTGAACATTTTATAAGCTGATAATTTGAAAAGACGGTGTGTAAAAAGAGTGGTCGGGAAACGAAGTTCTGAGAAGGACTCGAGCGTGCAACAAGGGAGGGGATATGGACAGAGATCCGGCTGGATGCCTGTTGTTAAGTCTTTTCGTGCCGGACGTAGTTACGGCATCCATCATCGGCTCTGCAGCGGCAAGCATGTTGGGTGGCACTGGTTGCATGCGCAGTTGCATGGATACTCCTCTTGTCAATCACCAACAATTCAGCTCATTTAGTAGTCAAGTTTACTATAGTTACATCATGCCCCCCAGCATTACCCAAGGGTCATTTCAAACCACCGAAGGAACTTGAGTTCTGACCACCTGCAGCTTCCAATTTAACTCTTCTGATTATCTAGTCCCCTTCAAATCGAATAACACTACATGGCTAGTGAGTACCCCATTTCATTATTCTTCTGAAAGATCATTCGGGTAACAGTCGGGACCTGACCGAATTGCTATCACGGCGGGCTTGACCCTGCAGAATACGCCGCGTCGCGTGAAGGACGGATGCACAAGCATTTCAATAACCCTTGGGATTAATATTTGAATGATCGCTTGGTGCCTGGGTAAACTTTCTTGTCAACGAAACGTACGCGTAGAAACTTGTGGTTGAGAGAGTTGCCTGCCCAGCTCACTTGGCCTCCTCGGCAGATTGCTCGGCACCGGCCGCCGTCCGAGCTCGGCCGCACTATGCCAATTATACCTCGTTCGCCTTGACAGAGCTTGACAGTCACCATTTGCAGCCACTTCATGCATCTTTTGGGGTCCAAAATCAAATTGACAATGTCACTTCCCAAAACACAACATCTAATCAAACTTTTGCATCTAATCAGCTCTTTGTACGTACGCGTTAGCAGGCGCCTTGCCTTATTGCGGAGAGAAGCGGCCCAAAATAGACATCAAACCCGCCTAGGCGCGATTTGGCGCGACCTGAGCTAGTCCATGCCTGGCATGCCAGGCTAAACTGCAATGTGGTTGGTGTCGTCCTCATTCTTGACCACAACCTTGACGCCGTTCCCGGTTCGATGCCCCCACGCACTCGGACTGCCAACCCCGATTCATGAGCGCCATTGTCACTCAGCTAGAGTGGGGCCCCGCCCTCATAGGTCAGTGCACCTGTTATTCGTTGGTCAACCATGCTGATTTTGGACACCAGGGACCACCATCAGTCAACTGTGAGCGGTGTGCGCCCACCTCGCCGACGCTGCTGATCACGCATATACGCAGGCTTTATGGGACGACGGTCGCCCAAACGGGCTTCTATTACTACAATTATCCCGATGATTCGATGTTTATGAAGGGCTTGGTCAGTCATTTGTACTATGTATGCGCACCTTTCGTCCTTTTAACGCTGTTGCACTAGGTATTCGGACTTCTGTGAGTTGCGCCATTCATTGTACTCCAATGAATTGCTCGCTAAATTGCTCGCAGTTTCTTTGACACTTTCCATTCCTTCCTCCTAAGCTATGTATTATGGGGCGCGCTGATCAAGGAGCGGGCGTTGACCATCAACCTGCGGTTTGACGTGCCTTGGTGAGTTCACCATTCATTTTGGGCAACCTCATATGCTGATTTCACTCAGGCAACTATTGGTGTGTATGTCTCCACCTCTCTTTGCTCGCCAATCCTCATCCTGCCTCCCGCCAAGATTTCTTCGGCGATAACGGTACGTCTCGAAGCTGCATTGCATTCGCGCTGCTTACACCTGCCGCAGTATGTAGTCACGTTCGTCGTCGAATTATTCTTCGCGACGCGTGTTTGGAAGGGTATGTTGCCGCGTGCCTCATCGAAACACTCAAGCGAGACTTGACGCTGACCCGACTCTCTTCTCTAGTGTACAACCGACCGCACCTGCTGATCTCCTTCATCGTGCGTGCTGCGTGCCTTTGCCACTCCTGAATAGCGAAGCTGACGACAGTCATGAATAGGGTGCATTTGCGATGTTACAATTCGGTGCGCGGTGCTTCTTCTTTCAAACTATCAATAGGCTGACCGGGCCGTGACCCAGGCGCTGGAATGAGTTCGTGCTTCTTTTGCTTCATTTCGCCAACTCTAAGTGCTAACGCCGAGCGTGCTGCTTCCAGTGTTCGTAATCTACAAGTACGTCTCTGGTCTATCCTCTTTTCTGCTGCAAATGCTGATACTCAGATACAAGCTTGATCTCACCCCGCTCGCAAGACTACATCTCGAACTTGGGAGGCATCTTGCAGATCGCCAGCTCTCTCGTCTGTGATGTGCTCGTGTCTGCGTCGCTCTTGTTTTATTTCCACCGCAGCCGTGGCGGTCTTCGAAGGTTCGCGCAAATCATCCTTCTTTCGGCGGCACATAGCTAACGCATCAATAGTACTGATGCTATATTGACCAAACTGACTATGCTCACCGCAAATACGGGGCTTCTGACATCGTGAGTGCAACTGCATACAGGTTTCATTTAGCATCACTTGCTGAATTGGTTGACACAGCATCGTCTGCGTCGTGGCACTCGCTGTGGTAAGCCCTCAACCAATACCCTCGAATGGTTCTGGACTGATGTAGCGCGTCAGTACCAATCCGGAGGAAACTCGTTCAAAGCCTTCCCGTCACACTTCATGCAGAGCAAATGTGCGTTCCCCCACCTACTTTACTCACTCAACGCACTCACCTGCTTCAAATCCAGTGCACGTCAACTGCCTGCTAGCATCGTACGCACCGCTCGCCCCTCTGCTCCTGCACGCATCTCACTTATTGACAAGGCATATGGATTCTCTCAGGCTCAACGCGCGCGCCGCCATCCAGGCCACCGCCCCGTGCGAATCGGACGAGCAGACCTGGGCGCTGAACGACCTCGACAACAGCCAAAACTCGGGCCCCAGCACCAGTGGAGCGACCGACACAACGATATAAACCGACGCGATGTGCGCCCGTCCGAGGCACGGGGAGGGAGAAGTACCATCATACATATACCATCGTTTGTTTTCGCCATAGTATTCACCCGCAGCCGCGATATTACACTGTCTTTTAGCCACCTGCGCTGCTTGCTTAGGGTCTTGGCGGGGACTACATGGAGAGCCCCGGCGGTCTGTAATCTATCGCCCATTTGCTTCGAGCGATCATGCGCTTGGGCAGGTAATCAGAACAAGGAAGCGTTAAAGACCGCAATATTAATACTCACCTCAGGCGACAACGCAACACCCAGACCCCGTGCCTGTTTGTCCATTACCGTTGGGACTCACACCACCGGCCGAGGTGGGCTCAGGCAACACTGCGAGAGCTAACAACTCGAAGAGATCCATTACGATTGTGTGTTTGTTTGAGTTGAGAACAATACTTGGGTTGTCGCCACAGAAGTTGATACTGATCAACAAGCTGACCTCCCATTATCAGTAAATCGAAGACAATTGGGCGGAACTTCTGACTGCCTCTCCGTTCCTGCAGAGATATCATGATTGCATGGGCCAAAGGAGCAATGGTTACTATGGACGTCCTTGCACCGAATCCTATTGTTTCTAGCCGAAGTTCGTTAGACTAGGTAGTTCGGATTTTATGACCGCGGAGAGTACCCCAGTGAGGCCACACGAGAAAGTGTTCTCAGATGAGCGCTCATCTGAGAACATCGGTGAGCCTGCAACAACATGAACAACGGAGGACGATGCATACGGCACACTGGCGCTGTGGACGCAGCCAGTGAGTTTCATCCGGTCTCAATAACGTGTCTTGTTCCCATTTTCGCCCTTTGCAAATGCTCCTATCGTACGGCAGTGGATGAATCTCATCAACCAGATACGGAGATGGCATAACACAACTTCTCTTCAGATTCTTCACGGGACTACTGTAAGCTGGAACGGCGGATCACGGCTCGCGACTCAATGCTCCATGATAGTGGTGGAGGGTCTGCGGCGCATTTACACTAGTACCCTGGACTGACTGGCACTTTTCTTGACTGTATCGCAACTTCTCTGAGAGCACTTTAGTCAATTTTATTTCTGATTTTGCCTGATCGTCACAGAACAAGCTCGAAAGAGCAAACCAGTCGAACCCCCTATCCTGGCCTTCTCGGGAGGGTCACATGGACGCAGCTCGAAAGGGGCTCCTAGCACTGGCATGGAAAGGGGCTCCAGACCTCTTCACCCTTCTCCTCCATTTCCTCCCCATGGCTATACCCCATCTGTACATTTTGCTCAGAGTGACGTATTGTCGGGAGTCTTGGGACCTGCGTAAGATGTTATGGCTATTCCGCGCACCCGCCCAAGGCCTCCTGGCTCTTTCCGCCGCGAGCACTTTGTAGAGATGGGCAGCTCTCTTGCTTTCTTTCTTACGCTTGGATCTTCGACATTTGCAAGACGGACGGCCACGACGACAACTCCAACCACCTGCAAGATACCAATAACACCCTGGGGGCGACTCTGCGACTGTGGGGTGCAGCCTGAGTCTGGCCCGCTCTTGCCTGTATCCCCCTTTCAACGATAGCCTGAGAAGACAACACCATTCGTTCGGGGACTCCCGCCAAATGACCATAGGCGAGCTGTCGCCCCGCATTCATTTCTCCTCACTCTGCACTGTTCTGAATCAGTCCTTTACTTTGCAGATACAGGGCCATCAATTCATCGGCAGGGGGCATTCAAGACCAGGGCATACACGGACGGCTAGGGGATCCTCAAGATTGCATCCATGGGCTTCTCATCAGGCTGTGGTTATGTGGTTATGATCTCAGGTGCGTCACAGTAGCCCCTTTCTCAGGAACTGGACTTGCATGCTGACCCTGCGCCTCCGATCAAAAGTCAACTTGGGCAGGGGGACATGGGCACATCGGACAACAATCAAGATCAGGATCGCAGCCGCCCATCAGGGGAACAATCGAGGGTAACGTTTACGGATGATGCGGGTCTGGGTAGTCTCTTGTGCTTGAGGCTGACCATTTCCCCTCTTTCCTTAGATCATCTCGGAAGCTCGATTGGCAGGGCAGGGCACGGGGCACGGGATACGGGGCGCAACTCAAGACAATCACGGCGAAAATCGGGGCTTCGGCCAAGATGGCTTGGAGGATACCGGGAGCGCGATTAGGAGGCTCGTAGGACAGGAGGTACGTGCCCTTCGCAATCTTAGTTCACAACCTGAACCTCGTGGTCTCCCCAGTTCCTCAGGTGAATTCAAGGCGCTCATTTGGCGGGGCCGGGGCACAGGACAGACTCGCAAGACAGGGGCGGCTCGATATAAGGATACGAATAACGAGGCACTTACAAGCCCAGGGCAGGGGCGCAGGGCACATGGACGGCAACAACGGGCAGCGACGGGAAAGGGCCTTAGAACGACTCGAGATCCCGGGGGCACGAAAGCCAGATCGTAAAACCACCAATCTACATCATCGTCTTTCGCCTCTTATGTTGATATCTCCTGATTTAGGTCCTCGGGGCTGGGCAGATGGCACACGGGCATCGAGGGCACGGGAAAGGACTTCAGGACAACTTTGGATCCCGGGAGCACGAGAGGCAGATCGCACTGCTGGGGTTACAATCTATGGTATCATAACTCGCCCCTATCATAATGATATTGACATATTCTTATACAGGTCCTCGGGATTGGACAGGTGGCACACGGACATCGAGGACGCGGGCGGGCAAGGGCTTCAGGACGACTCGGGATTGCGGCACCACAGGGTATTCATTACTCTGCTCAGTTACAAATCTACATTTTCGTGCCGAGCCCCCTATACTAACACGTTCTTTTCTCCTTTAGACCCATGGTGTTGGGCAGGTGGCGGGCACAAGGAACGCGGATGGCAACACCGGGCAGGGGCTTTTGGACGACCCAGGATCGCGGCGGCACAGAAGGCATGCTGAGTTACCAACCTACTTTATCATTTTTCGCTTCCTACGCTTATACGTTCTGTCTTTTTCTCATTTATAGATGGTGGTCGGGCAGGTGGCACATGGGCCGAAGGAATATGGACGGCAAAACTGGGGAAGGGCTTCAGGACGACATAGGATCGCGGCGGCACGGGGGGGCAGATCACCCTGCTGAGTCAGAAACCTACCTCATCGTTTCTCACTTCCTAAGCTAACATATTCCGTTTATCTCTCGTTTAGATACATCGAGGTCGGGCAGGTGGCACATGGGCACAGGAACACGGACGGCAGCATCAGGCAAGGGCTTTAGGACGACCCACACATTCACCGGGAAGGTCGACAAGACGGCGCGCAGGAACATGGCAGACCATCTTAGGAGCGTGATTGAGAGACTCATTTGCGGGGAGGGACGTGCCTTCGCGATTACTTGGTAGAATGAGACCTCCTTTGTTTTCCCAGATTCACTCCAACTCCCAATCGGCCAAACAGGGGTACAACTCAAATTCGCAAGTCCAGCACAGGACATTTGGACGACAACACCGCGCAGGACTACTAGGGCTTCCAAGACTCCATGGGCTCAGTGTGTACGAGTACATGGACCAGGCAAGTCTCGAGTGGCCTCTCCTCGGATCAGGCACTGACAGCGTTTATCCGATATAGTAGGCAAATGCAAGGCCACAGGGCATTCGACTTATGGGCACGCAACACTGGGCAGGACTAGCACGAAGACCAAGCATACCGACGGGCCAGGGGCAGATCGCGCTACTAGGACAACTTAAGGCTGCGAAAGGTCGGGTGGCTGCTTTACTCAAGGTGAGTCCTTTGGGGCTCATTTCTCGCCTCTTGCTATGCTGACCGTCCTTGTCGCCAGCGCAAGAAGACCGAGGCAGGTGACGCATTGCGAAACAAGGTCATGCAATATCGGGCTGTACCATCAGGATGAACTAGTCTTTAACGGTGCAGGAGATAGATCATTTGGCTAGACGTACATCATAGTGCTCGCATCGCTATACTCCGCCTCTCGTCGCCTCTCGTCGTCAATACTTGCCTCCTCTATCAGAAGTATGAAGACCGGGTCAGAGGAAAACATACAACAGGCTTCCGTGGATAGTATGATTCGCTCCATATTTTAGAATATGCGGAAAGAAGATCTAGAATCGTACTGCAGCTGAAGCGCTGACTACTAATACTAGGCAATCAGGGATGGGATAGGGTGTTCAAGGTCAACATGGGGCAGGCGAACGACCACAATCTTATACGTTCAAATTCTGAAATAGAGCTCGAAGATTGTATGGATAATTGTACAAGAGAGTTATGATAACAATCAATCTCGGGGCGTTCATCATAACCCGTAGCATGAAATTTGCCCTTCTCGGACCGGACAGCGCGATGTCGCTCGCAGCTTTTTAGACACTCTTATGAACTTGTCTGAGCAGGTGGTGGTTTGGAAAGTTGGGATCGTTCGGGTCCTGAGTCCAGCTGAGGAACTCTGGTGGCGTCACGTCAAGGGGGTCGTCAGCCTTGGCCGCAGGAAAATCGCCGCCGCTTTCCAAGAGCTTATGAATTTTGTAAACCGAGCGGAAGGCCAGACACATCGAAGTGAGGGTGGGGTTTGCTCCGAACCCAGTGGGAATGGTGCCATTTCCGGCGACGAAGAGGTTGGTGAAGTTCCAGACTTGAGAGTTGAAGTTGGCTACAGTCGTTTTAATGTCACCGCTAAAAACAATTTTTTAAGAGGGGTTGATATCAGTTTTCATCGACAGTATATGGTTATCTTTTCGTACCCAAGTCCAAGACGAGTTGTCCCGCCCAGATGGAGAGCCAATCCTGGTCTATTAGCCGATGGTCAGAATTTTGACTTTGCGCCCACTGCGAGACCTACGTCATGAACTGAGGTTCGGAACCTTGATAATCTTGTTAGAAAATTCAGTCTACGTGGAGCTCAAGGTAGATCTACCTGGAAGATAAGCGCCGAGTTCGTTTGCAACATTCGTCATGCTACAAATTTTGAGCACCTCCATATTTGACCCATTCAATCATCGACTTACTCGTTCATCATTGCTTGAGATTCTCCAGCACCTTCTGAAGTGGGGATGTATTCAAAGGTGGGTTGGGGCATGCCATACGCGTCAGTGAAATTCTCGAAGACCAGCCTGTTCTCCGGAGAGCCTTTTTGCCTTCCGAAAAACCTGAAAGATCAAGTTAGCAAATAGTAGTGTACGTGGAAAATAAAGAACTACCTCAAGTCGACGACGAGACGGGGATCAACCTTAGGGCCAACTTCGCCGTAGCTGAAGGCATCACGATGAATCTGAGTGTGCCACGGATTCTAGATAAACCGCATGTGTTGAGCAAGTGTCGATTGCAGGTTTCAAAAACACGAACGGTAACATCTTTGTAAGGAAGTGTAACTTGCGGCTCAGGATCTTGAAAGGGACTGTGATGTATCAGCATTTAACTGGCGGAAAAAACTCTGTATAGCGAGCTTACATAGGGAGCGGGTCATTCGGGTGGCTGCTCTTATGATCCTTGACGGCCTTCACCCACCACTCCGGCTTGTCGTCAAAGTTGTCAATATCCTTGACCTGTAGTTGTTGGGATATCAAGCGGGGATCTGGCTATTACTGCGATTGAAACGTACAAGTGACTGTCAGATACGAGGTCTTGATCAGTCACAGTTGCGAGAGGCAAGGGTTTTCCTTACTTTAAGCAAAACAACCTGGCAGAAGGCCATTCTGAAGCAGTTGGATCAGTGAATGTAAATCGGACCAGATCCTACGACATACGGCTGCTCAGTGATGTACAAGCCCTAGATGGCGACTCAGTCCAGTCGTTGTCCGTAGCAGCGGTATACGGTACTTACCAGCACAGGAATGGGCCGCTTGACTCTACCCTCCTCACTTTCGCGCATACCGCCAAAGCCGGAATTGGCGAGGATCTGATAGAGCATATGTTAATTGCTCTTTTGGGTTGATAACCCTCATGCAAAAAGTATACCTGTGGAGTAGCGACGGCGCCTGTACGAGTGAAGAGTTAGGGAAGGCTGATTTCACGATGAAAGGACTTACCAGCTGCGGTGACATAAACCTGTACACTAGTTATCAGAAATCAGGTTGCCCTATGCAGCGTAACATGTGTGAAACCGTACTTTCGCATTGATACTGAAATTGACGGTGCCCGCCTCGACGGGACTTAGGCGATCCTCTAGGAGATCCATAACCTCCCTGAATAGCATATTAGCGTCATGAGTGATATGGTGGAAAGCGAACATACACCAGCCCAATGACTTGATGACCATCAGTCGACGCTGTATGCAGGTGATACTTGGTAACTCGAGTATTGGTGAGCAATGCGAAGAATCCACGCTTCTGTCCGGCTTTATTTTTCTTTTCCTTGTTGTCAAATAAGTCCCCGTAAATCTTCAACAAAACGAATTAAGTTTGGTTATAAATGCAGAAATCTTGAAGACAAACATTATCAGCGGCGTGCCACTGCACATAAGGAGACCCTTCTGCGAGTCTGTGGCAAGCGAGAGGCAGAGGGGCGGCTTCACGCCCTGCCAGTGAGCGAGCAGTTCGCAGCGCGTTCAACACAACGTTGTGCCGGATCGAGCGGTCGAATTCCGTCGTCGACGTTCCGATTAGGCTTTCTGCAGCCTTGTAGAGTACGTCCCATTCATCATTGTCCTTCTTGGAATCTTCGAAAAGCACGGGTCGCTGAGTGCCTTGAAACCTAGGGGTTGCGCACGTCCTGTACAGAACGATTTAGCTCTTGTGTCGCTTCACTACCCCACTGGCATCAACAAGCTTACCAGTGTGTGCTCATCCCTCCAACACCGCGAGTAACGGCTTCTGCTCCGAGATTATTATACTCTTGCTGTTTGATATTCCTGTTATTGGTGTTGGTCATTTGCGCAGGATCACTATGGTACTGGTCAACATCATGATCGAGAGACCACCATATAGCCAGATGCGTACTCGGCAGTCCATGCCGCAGGACCGAGAGTGGGTACTATAGTGGCGCTCTGGGGCACTGACACGGTAGAAAGAGCACCCTTCAAAGCGTCAGGCAAATCGAAAACATTCAGAATCATTAAGTTACCTGGATGACCCTGCAACAATGATACATTAGCATCTTCATATTTATAATACAATAAATAAAATCACTCACTTGACGAAACGATCAATGTCTTTCTGATACTCGATCTCATTCTTCTTGTGTTGTCCTGGAACACGCGTGTCTCTATGGTCTACATATGTCAGAGTTCTTGTGGCATATCATTGACACTACTCACTGGTCTCCGATCTCAGCCATCACAACCTAAAAGCTAAGTAAGTACCGAGTACATAGAAAAGAATCATGTCACCTGCATTGTAGCCTAGATCGACAAGGAGACGCGCATAAACAGCACCGATAGGACCAGAGCCTGCGATGAAGACCTTTATGAGTAAACATTAGTGCGAATGTCAAACATCATTTGAAGTTGCAGGAACCTACATCGAACTGGGATACATTTGAACCGGCTGATTCCTTAAGATCATCGTGAACTTTGTGAGGTTTCAGGTTGTCAGCCATTGTGAGTGGGTACAAGGGGGAAGAGGTTATGCTCTAACGTTTCAGTGTTTATGCCGCCTTATATATAACAGAGTGAGATCCGCCGCCTAGATAGGATCCTATTGCAATTGGCAAGGTGATCTGATCCATGAGATACAAGACGGGGAAAGAGAAGGCCACAATACTGGCAAGGCCGGGGGATCCGAAGCGCTAGGGCTAGAAACAGGTGTGGAGTCCATGGCATAAATCGGAATAGAAGGAACAACCGAATCTTAGACAGCGCAGAAGTCCTAGCTTAAGCGGTAGGTGCCTCACGCTGTAACTTGAGACCGCAGAGAGCCGTAGAGTATCAGATGCCATTGACTCCGGTTTGGGGCAGCACAGATCTTCCACGTTTGTACCATGATATGAGCAAGCATGTCACGTCAGATGTTCCTCAGAAACCTTGTAGCTCGTGCGGACGGTGCTCCGCTGAAAGTGCGCTGCCTCACGCCCGCTGACCTACCAGTCAGCCCTACCTCAGTGGCGCTTCGCGCTGATCTTGGAGAGGGTAGCGATCGAGGGGTAGAAGCTGCCTGTATGGTCAACGGATAACCTAACAGCCTGAAATGATTTATTCCAGGAATGTAAAGATCCAATACATCGTGGTGGCATAGCGATGTGTGCTCATGCTTCGTATAAGCGATGCTCGATGGCGCTGTGAGATGCGCATATGTATACTGATCATGTTACGGGCAAAATGCTATTGATGCTATGATGTTTTTTAATGCAGCTGGTGGAGCCAGGCATGCACTTCATCCGATGAAATATTGGGATCAGGTGCTCTGTGATAGATCAGTGTTCAATGAAGATGGGAATAATGCGAGGCTGACGCCAGACACGAACGTGTGTGCAACACATGATGTCTTGTCCGTGACATCTGTGGGTATGTGCTGAACGGACATACACCGGTTTTAGGTTCGAGACTTGGGTGGATATCTCCCTTGGCACCATGAGTGCTCTGGCGCAGTCCGGCTGCCAACCCAAAATCTGCATACAGTCTTCCAGACTGCGAGTTTTACTTTTGACAGGCCAGATACCGGCACTACCCCAGATGTAACTAGTGAGCTTCCTCTGCTGTGCAGTCGTGAGTTTCCCAAACTGTTCCTTCAAGCGGGAGAAGTTATTGGATAGATCTGGGCGAATGGAAGTTCCCGGTGCAGCGAAAGTTTGCGAGTTAGAGCGTCGCGAGAGAAGAGTGATAAGGGATTTCACAAGCATCGAATGAGAACTGGAAACGGAGAGAACCGGAGAGAATGACGGTATCGTATCCCGGAGCTCCTGCTTGAATGTGGTAGAATAGAAGACTCCTATAGCTAGAGAGTAGCTCAAAGGAGAACAAGGAAAGAGTAGAGTGCACATGGTGAGAGGGAGCACTTCTATCTTGTGTGATCGAGACTCCCAGCAAGGCTCTAACACCCCACCCCCAATCCTAGCACACGCCGCATTCGCTCTCCGTTTTCCAAAAGATTGATCTTCTCCGGGAAGTGTATGGCGCATATGTCCGAAGGAGCAGAGAAAGGCTGGGCATCGACAAGGAAGCTGGCACCAGGTTCAATTACTTGCAATTGGAAGCAGCGGTGATTGGTGGGCGTCTGAGAACCCAGAGAGAAGGGGCAACAGATTCTCAGTAATTTGGCTTAGTGCCTAGATGTACGGATGAGACCACGTTCTATTTGCTTTGCATGAAACAGCGAGTGAGAGAACGAATGGTCTGTGAGCAATATAGTGTCACCCCTCGAGTGATTCAGAAATGGTCCAAGACCGATCACGAGCAAGTGCATATTTCTTACCTTTCCTTCCTGCCAAATAATTCGAGCTGGCAGGCTGAAGCCACCGAATAGATCGCCTTCGGGGTCGCTGACAAAAGCAATAGGCCGTAACCCAATTGCAAATCCTCCATCACTTTCTTCCACTAAGAATGTCGAGGAAACCGCCAGGTGATTTACTTATAACTCCGGGTGAGTATATGATCATGCAAGCGAAGGATTGAAGGCAGCACCGAGCTAAGAGCCGCAGAGCAGCCGCTGTATGGATGGAAGAGTGATTCAGCGGTGGTCCAGGTCGAGTCGATTGGCGTATCGCGATCGGGAGGAACAAACACAAGCCAACATCACGTCACTTTGCTGTCAGTGTCGGACCTTCGTTGGTCTCCCCCCTTCTGAAAGTCACAATGTTCACAGCTGGGTCGCAGCATGGAAAGAAGCGCCGCGGTCGATTGTTGGAGGATCTGCCAATGGTAAGGATTTTTCCGCAATCTGCAAAACGCCATCTTCGACGATTGAATGATTCAAACCCTGGAAGGACTACAGCCGCTAACTCCATTTCTCTCAATGAAAGCATCAAGAAATCCTACGAATAATCAAATATTCGTGTATTCTTTTTAGGTACATGTTTTGAGATAGCGGAAATAAGCGCAAAAGGTATGCCAATCTACTTCATCGTTTGGTTGGGGATGATTTTGGCTACGAAATTCATTGAAATCTTGTGCTTATTGCGTTTATTTACACTCATCTCAGAAAAGCAGCTAAAAAGCACAGTTCAAGCATGATTCAAGCTTTCCGAATGAGGTGAATACGTTCGCTGAAGTATAAATTGTGAGACATTTCCCTACACTCTCCTCATCCTCGATCCAAAAATGTGTTGTAACGCCCACTCGAAAGCAGCCAGTGCGAATGACGCTCCAGCTCAGCATGTAGACGAACACCTTGTTGCCACTCCCTTACCCGATGGTTATTGGCTGCATGCATTCCCGTACGAGAAGAACGCGAAGCTGCCAGACCTTATTGGCTATGGACTGGGGTTCGCTGGCAAGCCTGCCTCTATCAAGCTTTTTGAAAATCCCAAGAACACCAAGTAGGTGAATGTTTTTTCAACCACCCTACGATGAGCTTACGAGAATGTCTAGGTCAGAGGGATGGAAGGTCACCGAGATTCAAAGCATGGATTTCCCTGTTGCGATGGCTTACGCTGACATCAGCGGAAATGGACACAACGATGGTAAGTTGAGCTATTGGTTATCATGTGTATATTTAAATTATTTTAGTCATTATCTGCGACCGCTATGGACCAAGCATGTCCGATGTGAGTGCAGCCTTATACTAACGAGGTCTTTGCTAAAATGTTCACGTCAGCTATGGGATGCCAAAACTCAAGACGGTGGAAGGATTCAATGGCTTGAGAACCCCGGGGATAGAAGCTCTCAGCCTTACTGGAAGGCCCATCACATCGGTAACTCTACTGGTATGCATAGGTAAGCTGCATTCACCCGAACAGCCGCGTCATCCCTACTGATCGACATTTTTAGGCTGTTAGGTACGCAGTTCGTGAAGCGAGGCCGTGCAATGTGCTCATGTTTTGACGTAGCTGGTCACTTTACTTCGAGCATTATCCAGATTATGGGCCTGCCCATCATACCTGCATCGGGCGATCTCATCTCGCCTGCTCCAGTTCTCATCTTTACACCTACCGACAAGTCTACCAATCCGGGTAGGGGCCCATGGACAGAAGAGGTCGCTTTCGCGGCAGAGTTCCATTTAATCCACGAGGCTGTATTGATCCCGGGTGCCAATGATGGCCTGGATATGGTCATCGTTGCGGGCAGGGAGGGCACTGTGCTTCTTTGGTTTGACCAAGCGGCGAAGAAGTGGTGTCACAACGTTATCGGCACCGGCTTGCCTGAAACAAAGCCCAACCCGTACTGGGGATCTGGATCTGTCGATCTCTGCAAGGTCGGAGACGATCCTGTTGGCTATGTGGCCACTTGCGAAGTACGTGTATCCATTCAGTTTCGAGGGGGCTGAAATCAATAATAGTCCAAGGCCTTCCACGGCAACACAGTCGCCGTATATATAAAAGACGCCAACGCGACAAAGGGCCCTGCGTCTCTTAAAGAAAATATATGGAAGCGCGTCGAACTTGACAACTTTGGACCTTTAGACGAAAAAGGGTTCACCGGCACTATCCACAACGTCCGGGCGACTAAGATCGGAGATGACAAGTTTGACTCCTTTGCAATTGCTTGCATGGGTGCTCGTAAGTGTTTCATCACATGTTCGCCGAGATTATTCGCTGTACTGATTCTTATCTATTCATTACATAGCTGTCGGCAAAGGTAATTCGTCCAGCCTTACAACGACTCCCAATCTTCTGGATGGCTGACCCAAAAAACAGCGGAGAACCAAGGTGTCTATGTTTATATTCCAACTGACCTCGCCAACGGCAAATTCGAGAGGATTAAAGTGTCTGATGAGTCTGCTGGGCGTCTCGCAATCGCAGGCTTCACTCATCACGATAAGCAGGTTATATATCTCGTCACAAAACTTAAGCGCAACTTCTGATTTTTTTCTCAAAATATTTAGGAAATTGGTTCGATCTCGTACTATGTTCCAGGCTACCACACTGGCCCCGATCCCCCGAGTATTCGTATCAATGATATTCAGTCTCATAATCTACACTCCCGCACCGCTATCTTTGCCACCAAACTCAACAAAGAGGTCCTCCTCCGTGTCCCTCGCCCTTCTATAGTACCTGAAGGATGTATCCCCCAAATCCGACTCATGACCATCGGAGGGAAGATGAACTCAATTGTTGTCCTTCGGCCTGGCTCCTCAATGAAACTCGGAAATAACGATGGCGCAAAGGTTATCTATGGTAAATTAGCTCCGCCGTAGTGGAGGGATAACATAACTGACGTGACGACACAGGCACTATTGAAATGAAAGACGCGAACGGCAAGATTACCATTCGTGGTATTGCCCCTGCTGCCAAAGAGATTGGAACTTCTCGCATTCTCTCGCCTGATGGTTATATCTCTGCCGGGGACAAGGGTGCGGTTTTCATTCTCGTGGAGGCCATGCGTGATCATTTCCAAGGACCATACCGAGCCATGAGTGAAATCCCTACTACGAATCAGTTCCCCCGCTCCCCCCAGATTCCGTCAAACGTGAGGGCCATGAATTTTCCCTTCATTCTTGTGGACGACCTGGCTTGGGCTCAAAACCCGAACCGTGAGTGACCCTTATTCATCAGGGCGGCTTCTTGTTCATAACTGCCTATAGTTTGGAAGGATTTCGAGTTCTACAACTTTACTGGGTTCCATGTTTACTTCAACGACGATGCGATGGAAGAGATATGCCACATGCAGGCCTGGACGCTAGGTCTCGGCGAGACAGTGAGTGTTAGTCTCAACCTTTCGGTGTCGTTTTCTAAACTATTTCTTAACCTTCAGGCTCGGTTCCGTAAGTAGTCAAATTGATAAACCCAGCTGCATCTGACATCTCTATAGATAATCACAGCGACAAATCCTTCTGCGAAATTCACTACTGCCTTTCCAACGGTGAAGATGGAGGTAGCATGGTATGGCTCTTCTCCTTGTAGCCACCGGAGTCACGAATACTAACCGTCCTTGGCTAGCGATACTTCGCCGACGACGATATCGCACCTATCGACACCTCTGCCGAGCTTACCAAGGAATATGTAGAGCAGCACGCGAAGACGCTCATCGTCCCTACCATGTGTGAGCATGGCCCACTTTGGAAGATCAAACCCGGCACGAAGGCCACACCTCTGATTCGGGCCAATGATACTGTGGATTATCCCTGGCACGCCTGGCTGGCGAGCCGGTTCGGTGATTTCAAATTGCCTCACAACCCTCCTCTTACTATAGAACAACAAAAGTTCGATCTTTGGCTTGCGTGAGTTTCTTCCCTCGATGTAATGCTCACTTGAGTTATCTTCTGACAACTTAGCGTTGAAGCTTCGAGTTCCCACCTTCGGCTTTCCAATTCTGAATGGTACCTGTTGCTCGGCTGAACCCATGATCTCCAAAGGCACCTGGAAAGTCTGCCCCTTTACATACATAATGTCCGCTTGTTGAAAAAGATAACTGAATGTATCCTGTACTATGAAAGTCATGCGTCTGCAGCACTATACAACAATGTAACTATCTGTTGTCACAATTTCATCTTTTGAGAATTCCTCCTCTTGATCATCCTGCACCCTGCTCACAGTCAGCGGCGAGACACCAGCAATGCTACCCTGTCCCACAAAAGACACTTTCACTGGAAAGAACGCGCCGGCATCGACACCCCCGACAGTGAACTCCAGCGAGCCTGTTCGGCTCTCAGGTGTTACCAAAGCGGTTGTCCAGTCGAGGGAGTGGGAGGAGGGATTGAGGGTCCATTCACCAGTATGCGATGCGACAGTTGGATACGAGCCGGAGCTTCAGCGATCAAAAGATTAGAATAAATGAGAACTGGTGAACAGAAAGAACTTACGGAAGAGGGATAGATATGAGGACGTCGTGTAGTGTCACATTTTCGTTCTCGAGCTCGTAGTCGATGTTAACTTCGCATGTTCCATCGTTCGAAGGTGATGGCCAACAATTGACTGGAAAATAGATAGTTAAAAATGTTAAACCATGCATGAGTCTGATTGGTTGCTTACTTGTCAATGGAACATAGCTTTCATCCTTGCCAGCGTACCGCCATCTGAGCACTGCGATCGACTGGCCAACAGGGAATCCTCGAGATGCGTCAGCAAGAGCAATGACACGCTCTTCGCCAAATTTCGCGACCTTGGGATGCTGTTTAAACTGCATGTCGGCGCCAAAATCAACAGCAGGGGGTGCGAGAAGGATCTTGATCTTGGACTGAGATGCATCAGTAATCTGCAAGTTCATATCTCCCTTCAGTTCCATCGATTGCACGCCGCCCTCACGCGCTAGGGTCATGGATATTTGTTCTTTCACGATGACATGGATGCTGTTGACGTATTAAGATCCAAACACAGCATATAATATGAAGTGAAGCGGTTACCTTGCAGCTTTCACTGGCGGGATACCACCACGAGGATCTTTGGGTGTAGCAAGATCGCGAGATGTAACTGGAGTGGATGGAGCGGAGTCCTCGTAAGCTTCGCCGCCGAGCGCGTCTAAAAGCTCTGCTTGTTTCGTCTTCTTGCTCCCGAGTTTCATGCCACTGCCCTTAAATGCAGGAGCTCGAATCGAAGATGCTGCAGGAGAGGGAACACGATCGGGCGCCTCGAAACGTTGTTGGGGAACAGGTGAATATCCCGAAACCCCACCGCCAAGATAGCTGTTACCGCCTCCGCCACCACCTGCACGTTTCTGCTGTTCGCGGCGCTGCATTTCAAGCTGTTTCGCACGTCGTTTGAGTTCCTCCTTTGCCTCTGCTTCTTTGTTCTATCACCGATGTCAGTTATTAATTGCAACGCAGCAAAAGAATACAATGACACACTCGGGCGATAATGTCCTGAATCTTCTCTTCGTGACTTTCCATCTCAAGGATGCTCCGAACTTGCATAAGATTGACCTGCTCGCGATAGCCTAAGCTGACAACCTCGTCAAACGCGCCGAGAAGCTCGAACGAGTTCTTGAGGATCTCCCGCTCATCTACACTCCTGCACATATCGCCAACTACTCGCGCGAAAAGATGTAGAGTTTCGATATCTTGCAGGATATTGCTGGCCTTGTTCGTGATGAGAAGGATGTATAGATCTTCTAAGGGCTGATAGACATAGCGAACTTCTTCTGTCTCGACAGACGTATGTTGGCTGTTAGTGGGGATCAGCTTTGGGAATGATGCCAGTAAAGATTCGATCCGTGTTCTTGTCATATCGCGGAATTGGCGAGAAATGACAGCTAGAGGAGATGTATAAGATGGGATCGTGAGGATGATTGCACCAGGCCACACCTTTCCCGCCTTTTGTGCATATCGAAGCGGCAAGAACAACCTGATGAACATTCAGTATGCCAGATAATCAGCTCGTTTGCGTTTGCCTACCATTTTGTGGTGGGGGAGGGGAACGTGTCACGTTCTGTCAAAAGTTCCGTCGCGTTCAGGTCGCAGGCTGCAGCGACATTGCACAGCTAGCCTCTAGGACTTCTTCTTCATGGACACCTTGTCAGAAACCCAACAGCATGCAGTATCCACCCTCCAGTCAATCACCAATTGCGATACGGAAGCAGCGATAGCACTCCTTGAAACCTCGAGCTGGGATGTACAGGTACGAGCTACCCCTTCCCCAATGTTACACACTTGCTGAGGAACCAAAGACCGCCGCAAGCATCATATTCGACACTGCTCCTACTGCAGGCCCATCCATTGCCCCGCGCTCCCCTAGTCCTCGAAGGCGCATCGAGGCCTTGGAGATTGATGATTCGCACCAGGGCGCATTGAGAGACAACCGTCGCGCGCGGGATGGCAATCGAGCGCGCCGGGTAAGGCTGGCCTCCTCCCCATTGATATTCAACACTGAAATTTGGTTATCGGCTAGTCATATGGAATCGTCCGCTATCTTCCGCCCTGGCCAAACTCATTCATCTCCGCTCTTGCCTTCCCTCTACACCTTATATCCAGCATCTTCCGCTTCATATTCGGCGTTCTGCGCATCCCCTTTCCACAAATTCGATTCTCGGGGCTCAATTTCTATCGGCCTTTGCCTTCTGGACCATCTGACCCACGGAGCGTATCTGACCGCTGGGTGCGCGCGCTTGAAGATGAGACCGGAGCAGTCTGCTACAGTCGTGCGGGAGCCACAACCAATGGCGCCTCATCCGCGACGGACGCAGGCCCCTCAACTCTGACGACGCGCGCAGGTGCGGGTACTAACGGTGAATCGTTCGACGAGGGGGTCAAGAAACTCCCTGATTTCACCCTCGGGAGCTACGAAGATATTTTGAGAATTGCACAGAGAGAGAACAGAATCGCATGTGTAGTACTCGTCAGTGAGGAACATGACGACGTTGCTGAGTTCAAAAGGCGAGCGAGTGTACTCCTGTGCGGTTACAAGCATATTTAACTCACCATCATTAACAGGTCTACTCTGACTAACACCGCATTCGTTCAACTATTGCACGACAATAACATTATCGTTTGGGGAGGGGATGTCCGCGATAAAGACGCATGGAGTGGTAAATAAATCTCCTCATTCCGCGTTCCAGCTCGCTGACTCGCCCCTTCCAGCCGCACAGAAATTACAAGCCACGACATACCCATTCGTAGCTTTTCTCGCTCTACAGCCTCGTCGAGGTTCTCGAGCTCCGTCCACTTCCTCGTCGCCACCTACCCTCACTGTGCTCTCTCGCCATCAAGGTCGTTCTGTACCTGCCACGGGGCCGACCTCCGCCGAAACGCTGAGCAATCACCTCTCTGGCCAGCTACTCCCCCGTGTCACGCCATTTCTTGACCGACTCCGCAACGCCGCTCGTGAGCGCGAACGGGACCGCTTTCTTCGTGAAGAGCAAGACCGCGCGTTCCAGGATACCGCGCGACGTGATCGAGAGCGTATCGAAGCCAAAATTGCGCAATCAGAGCGAGAGAAGCTTGAGGAAGTCAAGCGCGCGGAAGAAGCACGACAAGCTGAAGAAAGGCGGGAGCAAGAGCGTCTCGAATCCGAGAGGCTCGCGGCAATTCGCATGGAATGGCGGCGTTGGGCGAGAAGATCACTTGTCAAGCCTGAAACAGCCAAGGGCATCCCTGGCGCAATTCGCTTGGCCATCAGGCTGCCCGGTGCTGAAGGGCGAACTATACGCCAATTCGCACCTTCAGATAGCCTCACCGCGCTGTACGCATACGTTGACTCTCAGCTAATTCCCTCCGACCTCCCTGCATCGGCGGACCCATCGACACCTCCAACGGGCACTCCCATCGACGAAGACGGTCTCGCAAATCAGTCCGGGGGTGCGGTAGAGTGGTGGGGCTTCCGGTTATTCCTCGCGTACCCCCGTAAAGAATTAGCTTGGAAGTCCCAAGTGTGCTTGGGTGAGATTACAGAACTCAAAGGCGGTACGCAGATTGTAGTTGAGCGTGGAGGAAGTCACGTTAGTTCAAGGGCTACTTCGCCGACAGGTGGTGATGATGACGAATATGATACAGAGAGCGATTAGCCCAAGTAATTAACATCTCAGGGCTCGGACCTCTTAATCATAATAGCCCTTTCGCTCGCCTGCCGTTCCTGCCCCTCCGGCGGTGAATGAAAGGTACAGATATGATTGCGCCATGAGCGCGATCTACTGGCTGAGTATCGTGCGCACGAAGGACTCGTAATTGACATTTCCATCACTTGGAAGGAGTCAGCAACCTGGACAAAATCGAAAACAGGAGGTACTGACGCGCCAATCTGCACACCCTTCAATAATTCATCCACCTCTTCATCCGACATCTTTTCTCCCAACTGTGTGAGCACATATCGCAGTTCACCAGCACCGATGAACCCATTTCCCTCCTTATCAAAGACCTGGAATCCTCTGATGAACTCATCTTCAGACACACTGATCAGAAGACACGACACCAGTAAAAAGCCTGTTACATACCTGCCGTTCCAGCAGGCTTGAAGCCATCCGGTCTGTTTAATATAGTTAGGAATGTCTTGTAGTCCACTGCAACACCAGTTCAGCACCGCGACATGATGAGCGATCTGCAACCATCTTACCCTCCCTCGGCGCGTTCGATACTATCTCAGCGACTTCAGCCTGCGTCGGATTCTGTCCAAGCGCGCGGAGGAGATCTCCTAGAGTTTCTCTCGGAACACCGCCTGTCCCTTTCTTGTCGAACAACGCGAAGGCCTCCTTGTATTCTGTTATTCGCCAACCGATCGTTGAAGTTCAGTAAGATGTCTTCCATAATGATCGAATGCTTGCCTGCGTTATCACTCTATACATCAACGTGAAACAATTGTCAGCGATTGTTTAAGAGATTTCATGGAAAGACTACCATTAAGCCAGATGTTGTGGTTTCACTTGAACGTCGCGGTTGGACAGAGTTGACTGGCGCCGTGCTGCGAGGTTGGTGCATCGCCACATATGTATCTGATGTGCCTCTGCCTCAGAACACACTCGAAAAGTGTGGATTAGCAGTAAATACACTGTTGTACTTCAGGGGCCAAAAATTCTGATACAAATTCGGAGTTCATGTCGTTGCAGGCTTATATGTACATACCCCCATCTCCAACATCTCCTCTGCGCTTGGCAGCTCTTTCCCTCTCGCT
>JACXVL010000117.1:0-54766 GCA_014898675.1 Athelia sp. TMB | reverse complement strand
GTTGTACTTCAGGGGCCAAAAATTCTGATACAAATTCGGAGTTCATGTCGTTGCAGGCTTATATGTACATACCCCCATCTCCAACATCTCCTCTGCGCTTGGCAGCTCTTTCCCTCTCGCTCCTACCCACACCTTCACCCTTCCATGAGGTGGTCTTCTCACCCAATGAAGCAAATATTGCTTCGTGAGCATCAGATATAGTGCCTGCTGATAGACCTAGCGTAGAATCAACGTCTAGCAGCCTCAAATTCGTGGGTGCAATATCTGCAGGGGGAGGTGGGGGAATGTGGGGAGTGGGCACAAGTATGAGAGTTCCATTCACGCTAGGCTGTGCCGATTGAGTTGCCAGTATTGACATGAAGGACGCTGAAGTCGATTGAATCAAGTTTGGTGGTGCGTATGGCTCGACACATGGGGACTGCAAGTGTGCGTTAAGCAGCATCACTATCGGTCGTGAGGGCTGTTTACCGTTGATAGATTTCCTTTAATCTGTAGATATCTGAGAGGTGAGTCATAAAAAGATATGGAAGCTGCGCCGATGTACGCAGGAGCGGCATATGCATCAAGAAGCGCCACACTGCCGGGCAATGAGCTTATCTTGATAAACGCAGGGTAAACTCTAGCGCACCTTGAAGGGTGCAATGATTCAATCAGAACTTCTGCGAATGCATGCATCGCCCACACAGGCAATCTGGTGGTAACCTCGGATACCACGACAGTTGCCTGAGCCCAACTTGGGCTGAATATCAATCCAACCTGACTTCCAAGAGTCAACACGTTACAAACGTCCTTGGTTACATGGGAAGAAACTACGCACCTGGACACCATTGACCAAGACTGCTCCGATCTGCTCGCCCAGGTTTGCACCTCTCGCCCAGACCTTGGCTACATCGCCCGTGGCCACCACCAGGGATCGCCCATTTCGTTCTTTGATATCGCCAGTAATCTTCACATCAGCGACTTTGCATTTTTGAGAACCCGGTGCTGAGAGAGGATTGTATTCATCTTCTTCCTCATCTGATTCTACGGCATGGCGAGGAGGTACTGTGTCGGCAAGCGGATCGACGTCCTATATAAAGATGGAGCATACGTTAGCACAAAGTTGGACCAATCGATATTTGATTTGGGCTCACCATGACCAATAAGTATCGAGTAGATGGTGTTTGAACTTTGCCAACGGTGCAGACTGATTTTAGCAAATGTACGCGTATCCTTAGGGGCTATTGGCGTTAATTACGTCAAGCTCGAAGACTCGGAGCACCCTCTTTAGTCGGGATCGGCAAATAGTACCATAGAGTACCATATTATAATAACGGTATCTCAGAGCAAAGTATACACGAGTAAAACTATAACAGTATTTACATCACTCCGTCTCAAAGGCCCCGGGAACAGTACGCGTTCTCCTCTCAGGATGATGATAGTATGTAGAGTACATTGACCGCCGTTTCGCAGGTGACGTGTTTGGCGACGACTCGGGGCGAGAGGGCCGACTGAGGCTGGGCGCAACATCCACTAGAGGACTTGACGTCAACTCTTCGCGCGGACTGGGCGTGCCATAATCATCTTCCGAATCGCTGTCCTCATCAATCAACCAGTTCTCCCCTTCGGGCAACATGATCACACCGCTCGCGTGATCGAAGCTTAAGCGGTGATGCAGGGGCTGGGGTGTCGTCTGAGCACGACGCACAGGTCCAGGCCGCCCATTGGCGCGTGCTCCAGATCTCAGCTCGTGCGCCCCGTCGCCGTCTTGATGGGTATTGTCTGAGTAGACTTCGGGTGTGTCTGGGATTATCTGACGTGGGCCCCTGCTGTAACGCGTGCGGAGAGTGAGCACGACAGCTTGATTTGAGTCTTGGCGGTGGGCGGCTGCTGGCCGGTCATGACCATTGCCGCTGACTAGGGTTTGACCCTTCTTCAGGGGAAGCCAAGGCTCCGGGAGCACACCAAGAAGTGCTGGGTGGCCGTATCGCCGCTTGCCAGTACTGCAATGTTGTTTTGTTAGCAAGCCGAGCAAACGAGTGGTTGTGAACATACTTGAGGACACCGCTATACCAATTTGCCATCGGCGGTTGTGACTGAAAAAAGCGAGTGGTAAGTAAACTTTTAGTAGAGATTTGTGGTGGACGCACGTAATCAGTCCGTTCGTCCTCGGGTGCAACATACAGTGTCTCGTCGTTCTGGGCATAACGCCTGCGGTTAAGGTTGCTAGAAGCTGATATTAGCATATAATCGCTAATGAATAACCAAGGTTACCTTTGTGACCATGTGACAGGATGTCCAGCCCTGAGCCTGGTGACATCGGCGGTCTCCTCTCCTCTTTGAACCTCGAAAACTGAGCTCAAGCTCACGTAGCGGCTCAACGGCTCGAAGTTCTTGTGCATGTACCAAGCCCATAGAAGGGTCCCACCAAGCAAAGGCAGGAGGAACAAAGCAGATTTCCACGCCCCTTTCAGAGCAAGGATGCCCTCCATGAACACTTGGAACATGACAACACCCCAAATGAGGCGCACGAAGGTGATGGGCCACGCCTGGCCCTGAGACTCGTAGGGCTTATAGAAGACTGTTGTGGTGTTAGGCTGAATTAGATGACACAGAGATAATAACGACCATACCGAAGAGCAGTTTGTACTTGTATACCATATAGGCCATCCCGAAGTAAATAGCGCCAAATATCACGATAAGTGGTTGCACCACGCTATATAACATCACGATAGTCCAAACAAGGATCGCTTGAGGATAAACGACGCCATAGTTGATCATAGGTGGCGCATTGAGCTCGGCAAAATCTGTACAAGTTAATGCAAGCCTGAAAACCATCGGGACAGTACTTACCACGAGGGGTTCGTGTGAAGAACATCCGCATGATAATTCGCGGTATTATGGTCCCAAGATTCAAAAGTTGGACAGGCATGATACCCAATCCTGTGGGAAATCGGCTAAGCATGGGGGATTTGCTGATGTAGACAAGCCTTACCTTGAAGGATTACGTATGAAAGGAAGAAGTGCCTAATATATTGTCAATAGGCAATTCAATGATCTGCTCTTGAATACTCTGACCTAGCGCGGCCCTGGTACAAAGCTTCTGCCAATTTCTCTGGAATTTTGGCTGGGGAATTCGCCAGGTCACGAATCAGTTGCCAGTACGTGCTGGCCAGCAGGAAGACGAAGACCACATTAAACAACAAGAATAGATGGTATCTGGAGCAAGACAACATCAGCATATAAAATTGTAAGCACCGCAAAAAACATACTTCTTCATTAGTGAATATTCAATCCAACTTCGGGCACGATAACCCTGGATATAAGTGAGGGCTGCGAGGTATCAGGGACATAATATTATGATACTGAAATCCTTGAGACTTGCCTTCAAGCATGAATGGAACAAGTGAGTTCATGGTAATCATGACAACCGATGGCAAGGAGTTTTGCACGATGGCACGAATTTTTGCGTTTTGGTCAATCAGATCTCCTAACCATGGCATCACTTTCTTGATTTCCTTGTAACTGAGCAGACTGGCAAGTGCTGTGATCGGAATCAGCCAGAAGAGGAGCAAAAGCGTCATGCATGCCAAGGCTATCAGCTCCCGCACACGAATCGATCCTACTGAATGAGACATATTGGACCAGACGATGTCCCGCGGCTCGGGGGCGGGATACGTGTTGATTCGATATGGAAGGGGGGCGTGTGCTGTTTGGCAAGCAATTTGCTATTGATTGACTCCATTAGCCCAAGCAACATGGTACAATGGAGCAAACTTACCGCGCTGGACATTTTCTCAAAGGTCACAAAAGCAGCGTGACTGCTCCTAAACTTCCCATTCTTTCTCCACCTCTTTACTTTCTCATCGGCGTCATTGAAGCGGGCTTCAAGCCACTCCAGTGCATCAACCTTGGCTTTAAACCAACCGGGTCTCAGCGTTGGTCGCTTGTGATGGGGCACTACCAGCCGTCCAGGTTGACTTTCGACGACACTGGGATCTGCTGCTGCGGCACTATCAGAGGGATCATAGCTCTCCACCGTGCTGGGGTTCCCGACATACTTGACCCACTCTGACTCCAGCTTCAACAGGGCGTCCGTGCGTTTGTCCAGCAACGCCTTCACTGTGTCAACCCGTCTGCAAACGCTGACGCTCTCCACTGTCAGGCCCATATTCTCGAAATATTCTGCCAATGCCCGATCTCCTTGCAGGTGATTTGGGAGGTTGGTAACCAGGACCGTTCGCGCTGAGATCGAGTGCACAAGCTCCAAAGTAAAGAGCTGACGAGCCCGAATGAAGCGGCGGTAGTTGTTGTATGTGAAGCGCAGAGCCAGAATTGTAAAGAGGTATGTGAAAAGGAGATGGACGGTGAGGTACGAGTTTGCGTCATTGATGATATCGAGCCATTCATGAGAGCCTGGGACAGTCTTGTCCATGGGACCCGCATAGGTTAAGTTTGGCATCTGAGGCCAGTCTCCATTATCATCATCTGGGCCTGTTACTGGGCCAATGTTGTTCTGTGAATTGGTTAAGGGTTGCATATGCGATGAAAGCGCGTGTGACGCACGAGCCAATTCACAGGCATGAGAATTGCCAACACCAAAATGGAATATACGGAGAAGAGATAGAACGACATCTTGAAGAATCCCAGAAGCTAACCCGTGCATTAGTATCCACCGGCTGCTGCATGCGGTAGGGCACGCACCACCGCAGCATCCAAACCAACAATCTGCAGTATAGTATACTCTGACGTCCGGATGGTCGGCAGAATCCACCCGAAGAATGCGCTGTGAGCGTGAGCCTCGTGTGGTGAAAACCCTAGATAGAAGGCCTGATGAGACTACGGGACGATGGTATGATCGCAACCTACCCTTCAACTTGGTGCGTGGAGCGAACAGCAAGGGCCATCTTTGGCGACAATACGAGAACACGAGGAAAGAGCCCAGCCCAATCGAGCTTGCCAGCAGCACCTGCGTATTGAACCAGGGTCCCTCGTACTTCGCTGTAGGATAAAGTCGATTAATCGACGGACATGACGAGATTGGCACGAGGCGCGGGCGTACACTCTGGCGGCACATTGGGAGGGTAGGGGTCCGTGTCATCCCCATCATCTTGGTTTATTAGGGATGCCTGCACGAAGGCCCAGAGAGACACCAAGCTCATCAGATGTATGTCGTCGTCCGAAAGTCAAGACCTCCAGGTACAGTAGTTCTCAAGGAAAAGATGCGAGAAGATGCTGTAAGAGTTGCGCTTTACGGAAGTTCGGCCCCTGTCTGCGTAGGTACCAAGTACATAGGCAAATGCATGTCATGTAGCACGAGTGTGGTGCAGTACGCATTGCGCAAAGGTACGCTTGGCGTCGGCTTGGGCGAGGCCAACCAAAACATAGATGTTAGATAATGATAGAGATATGTAAGTAACTCCTAATATATAGTCCTATAAATGATATACTGTAAGAGGGCCGCTGATATCCAGTGAAACCCTACATGATCTGACAACCCTTAGGGTCATATCCGAGTTCTCTAAGTTGTTCTTCTGCAGCTTCTTTCTCGTTACTCTTTAGCTTCTCCTTTGCTTCAATCGGAAACCAGTCTTGCATAAAATTAACGAGTGCCCAATCCACGTTTGCTATCGTGAAGCGTAAGTGCTAGTCCTCGGAGGCGAGATACAAGCCACTCACATTTATCAGCCGTGATAACGGTGGGAGCTCGGCACATTGGACAATCGCCTTGCCCACCTTTCTGCATCACAATTAGGCAGCTAACGCACAGTCCACTTAAGAGCTGTATAACACCTAAGAAAACATTGAGATGCTCACCGAACGCAGAATAAATGCCCACAGAATAACCGAATGGGCTTGAAAGCTATGCTCATGCATATCAAACACGAGTAGTCATCCACATGTGGGATGATGGGGAGGAGGGTCTCTCCGACGGCCTGAACAAGAATCCGTGGAAGGGACGTCGAAGCTTGTGGGATGATCGCGAGCGTTCCGTTGACCTCATCTGTGGGTAAGGGAAGCGCTGTGCGTTTGGCATGCTTCTTGAGAATCTTGCGTGTGGCTTCTGCGTTCGCATACTGGAACTATCAAACCGATGAGATACCGCTCCTATTCAGACCAAGGGCGACATACCCTCTTCACATTCAAAATGAAGATGTTCAGATCCATAAACATCTCCAGGGCTGCATGGCTTTGCTTCAGCTTCAGCTTCTTCGCTAGCTCACGCTTTGTCACGCGGTCTGTGAACGCCTGCAGCCGCGTCTCCGAGTCCTCTATGCTCCGCTCGCCCCGGTGCACTTCGCTCACATTCTCAAAGACCTCTGAATCGACATACAGTTGGAATAGCTCCCGCCAAAAATACAGGTCAGACTTCGCGCGGATGCCGAAAGTCTTCGCCTTGATGGACGCTGGATGCGTGGAAGAGGAGTGTGGATGAAACGAAGAAGTCGAGGAGACGGGACGCGCGGTGAGCGAAACATTGTGCGACAACTCGCTCAGAGTGCGTGTGAAAGTGGACTGTGCGACAAGGAGGTGGTCCGAAACTGACTGCAGCGCCTTCGACAGCGATTGAAAGAACGCTGTGTCAGAGCTGAGGGGTATCACGACCTCCCTCATTCCTTCGTCGTACGATAAAGCACTTCATAGACAGTCTTGATATGTGATTCCGCGAAGCTTGGCATACCACGCACCTTGGACTAACTAGATGGACGTGGTTCACATCGTCCTCCCGTCCAGTAGGTATAAGACTCTCGGCCGAGAATGAAAAATCTATGGGATCCGACTGGTGGCCATTGATCCAGAGTCGCAATTGCGGCTGGATTGCCTGCGAAGAATTCGAGAGCTCGTATACACCCTTTAGCGCTTTTGGCGGACTCTCCGAGGATGCAATCGACTCTGACAGTGAAATTGCATCAACTCCCTCGCGTGGCTCAATTCCGGATGTCAACAACTCCTGAAGCACAGACGGCTGCAGGCCCAGCGACGCAAGCTCGTTTGCAACCTTGTTGATCAACTTTTTCAGCTGCACAAATGGTGATCAGTTGGCGGACGGCAGGGTAGAAGATGATGTATGACCTGTCGATATTCTATCGCATTTTCCCTCAACTCCGGCGGCATGGAGAGAAGTAGCTGGGTGTAGGTCTTTGAAAAGTGCATTTTTGACGTACTCCCCTGTAATCAGACTATGAAATTCGAGGCTTGTGAGATGGGCAGGACGATTCGAATGTGTGTGATGGTGGTACATGGCCAACCGCAACCGGAGACTCAGCCGGACCGAAAAAACAAATTAATTACAGGCACAGGATTAGAGATTCAGAATTAGGCGCCTGCCAATGACCCTGCGATGAACCTTCGCCATGAGCTCTCATTATGTAGCTGCAGCGCCAGTACAGATATTGGCATCCTGGCTCTTGATATCCAATTTCTAGTAACAGGATTCTACGCCCCATCCGCAATCAAATCCTCCATGATCCCTTCATCATAATCGCGCTGCAGCGCGGCAATGAATTCATGCAGTCCATCTTCCTCCATCACTGCAGTGAGGTTCATCAAAGATAGGCCGAGGCGGTGATCTGTCACTCGTTCCTGAAGAATTGTGGGGTCAACATGTACTCTCGGGGAAGTCCGCTCCCAAAGACAGGATCGAGCAAGGAGAAGGGGTCACCCACCTGCGCATAGTTATATGTCCGAATCTTCTCGCTCCGGTCCGCCGTCTTTACTAAGTCACGTCGTGCAGATCGGCGTGAGACCATGTCCTCCGTGATCTTGCGGTCCAGCAAGCGTGCGCGGAGCACTTGGAATGCACGACGTCGATTCTAGCAAATCACATAAGCGCAGCGCGAGCAGTTGCATAGCAGGCAGTGAGCAACTTACTTGGTGCTGACTACGTTCATCCTGCATTGATACAGTGATTCCGGTAGGTTTGTGAGTTAGTCGCACGGCGGATTCAGTTTTATTGACGTGCTGCCCCCCTGCACCTCGCGCACGCATCACCTCTATCCGCACATCGTCCATACTGAACAGTTCCTCAGCCTCCCCAGCAGTCTCTTCTACTAGCGGCAGGACGATTACCGCGACCGTGCTCGTGTGCACCCTTCCCTTCGTTTCGGTTGCAGGCACACGCTGTACCCTGTGGACGCCGCTTTCCCAGCGCAGAGCATCGTACGCGCCTGGACCTCTGACTTCTACTACTGCGTCCTTGATTCCACCATTGTCGCTCTCGTTCTTCGTGACGATGTCCGCCTTCCATCGGCTGTCCTGTGCGTATCGCAGATAGACCCGCAGCAGGTCACCGAGGAAGAGCGATGCTTCGGAGCCGCCGACGCCAGACTTGATGTCGATGATCGCGGAGAGGTGCGCTGTTGTGGATGGCGGGACAAGGAGTGCCGGGAAGGTCGAAGATAAGGAGGTCGAAAGAGCGTCCGTGAGCTGGGTGTGCTCTTCGGATGCAAGTGCACGCATGGCAGGATCAGGGTCGTTTAGAAGGGAGGTTGTTTCGACCAGAAGCTACTAAAAGTTGCAAGTTACTTTGAGGAGAACTGAATTATAGTTAAGTGCCAAACGCACCTCGCGATTCCGCTTCCACTCCTGCCATGCGTGGTCGAGTGGTTCGAGCTCCTTTGCTTGCTTGGAGAACTTGATGTCATTCGGAGACGACATGTCCTCTGATACCTGCGACAGCAAACTGTGTCGCTCCGCGACGCGCCGCTGCACGGTTTTCAAAATTCGTGCACCTTCGCGCTCGAGCTGTTCTATGGCAAATGATTTGGGAGCAGCAGGTGCAGTGCGGTGAGCTGCAGTTTGAGAGTAGGCACGGCAGGAGGCATGATTCACGCGGAGCAAGAGACGGAGCATCGACAACTACAGACTCGACTAGTCTCCCAAAGGCAGAGCGCGATGTACTTGGTTGAACGCGAGACGGGTGACAGCAAAACGCGGCAGGCGCTGCAGCTGCCTTCCGACCTGTTTACTGCGACCGCTATATCGCAATGCGAGAGGCCCCTGACTTCAATCTCCCATGTCGCGTTCGCCCTCCCGCTCAAAGAGACCTCGACATGGTACTGCGCTCACACAAAATGATCTCTTAACAGCTAGCGTACTTCCCCAGAGTCTTTTGTCGGCCAGGAGGCCGACATTTGCGCCCTCCATATCATTTCGAGACGTACCCTCCGCAATGCAGACCTTGCACAACACTCGTGACACTGTTAACCTAGACTCTGAACCGTCTTCTCCTGAAGACGGGGGCACCTTCAAACGGAGCATGCAAATAGACAATAAGGGTCTTGTCGGGGATGCTGTTGGCAATGTGAGTACGAGATTCTTTGACTTGGCTGAACCCGTCACCTAATCTGTGTTGTAGATGAGCATAAGCCCCTCAAGTCGTGACGTGGTCTTAGCAGCGTAAGCTGCCACCTCCTTCATGACTACTTCTCGTACTCAAAGCTCATAGTCGTCGAGGGTTGTTCATCATCGATCTCGAATTTCCTCTCGAGGTTCCGCGATTCTTGCCCCAAGGCGGGACGTGGGACGTGGCCGATGTTCAATGGAATCCGCATCCAGCGCGAGCGGAATATATTGTCTCCACTTCAAGCGAGAAACTGTGAGCTCTGATATTGACACTTCAAGACCTGACCAACAGCCGTCTGAATAGTCTCATATGGAATCTCCTCCTGCAAACAAAGACATCAATCGAACACATTCTTCATTCCCATTACCGCGCCATCACAGACATTAATTGGCATACAACTGAACCCGATACCGTTGCGAGCACAGGTATTGATTCCTGGATCTGGAGTTGGGATCTGCGAACGACTTCAAGGCCGGTGTGGGGCATGAGTGCTTTCAACGGTAAAACTCGTCTTCCTCCCACAAAGGCTCTGTCATAACTCGCTTTTAGCCGGTGGAACACAAGTAAAATGGAATAGGCAAGATGGCAATATACTTGCTTCGTCCCACATGTCAGAGGTGCTCATATGGGACCGACGGGTACGCCTTTCGGAACAACTCAAGATTCACATATTTGACTATTTCTGTTCAGAAAGGATCCCTGCCTATTTCTCGCATCCAGGCTCACAAAGCCAAGATCTACGGAATTGATTGGTCCCATGAACGCCGCAACGAGATTGTCACATGCTCTCTGGACAAGACTATCAAAGTATGGGATGTGCATAGGTCGCCCACGGAGCTCGGCGAACATCCACCAAACAGGGTGATTGAAACTAACTATCCTGTATGGCGTGCCCGGGATTTGCGTAAGTACACCTTTACAGACAGGAAGACTGCAATGACTAAACCACATCAGCTTTTGGACAGGGAGTGCTGAGTTTACCACAGAGGGGAGAGACAGCACTGGAAATGTTCGCTCATGAGGGTCCCGACGGTCCTGTCGAGGTGTTCGAAGGGCATACAGATGTCGTGAAAGAATTCGTGTGGAGGAAAGGAGGTCGAGGTAAGGATACCCCGTTGTTGCAATTTTGACCCACACTTGCTGACCTCATGCGTTAGATGGTGGGGAATATCAACTCATCACTTGGTCCAAGGATCGTACTTTACGCTTTTGGCCTGTCGACGAAGAGACAATGCAGGTACGTGGAGGCATCACTGTTCACACCGCTCAACTGACTCGGGTCTATAGAAAGTCAAGCATGCTCCTAGGAAACCCGAGTTTGCTCCTCGAATGCGCTCCACAAGCAGTAGTGATCAGTCCTTTAGGCTCGTCCCAGAGGGCAGTCGTAACTCCCCAACGATTTCAGCGCCGATTGGTCATCGTGGTATTCTCGCTGAAGTTCGTGCTCCCCGAATGACAAACCCCAATCCAGTATTACACCCCCATCACGGCTCGACAGCGCGGGCCCGTCAGCATGAGCAGTCCCTCGTCCAATCTCATGACACGAAAACCATGCCGGCAACAATAGCAACCATACCAGCATCGATGCATCAGGGCGGCACAATGAGTCGAGGCAACATCGGAGGGAAGTCTGCCAAGATCGAAATGATTACCTGGATGAAGAATGTGCGAGAGGTATCTAGGCGGGATGAAAGCTCTGGGCCTGGGAATCGGAATGGTGTGCGAAGTGACAGCGGGAGTGGAACGAACAGCGGAAGTACCTCAAGCTCTCGTTCAAGAGAACGGGAGAGTACTGGTAGAAGCGACAGTCGAGGGCGCAGAGGGGAGGAGAGGGATAGGGATAGCCAGTCATTGCAGGCAGAGATAACATCTGTTATTGCAAAGCTGGAGACCCTTGTGCAATCCAAGATTCGGCTAGAAAAGGTGTGCTCTTCGGAACACAGTTTGATGACAAACTGAATTATCTTCTTAGCATGATCTGGCCAAGAAGCGAACATGTACACTTGGTCTGTATGGTCCTTGGGGAGGGAACTCGTCTGTTTTCATTCGTGTGACTTTCACGTTCCCGAAGGAGTATCCACAAGGACCCCACCCTCGTGGCACACCCTCGTTGGAACTCGAGCGCTCGCCTCTTGTCCACGTCAAAGATCGGGCTTTCATGTTAAGGAGGCTAAAGTTCATTCGTGAGCGTCGAAGGCCATGTCTAGAGGCTTGCTTGCGATTTCTGCTATTTGGTACGGACGACGAGGTCAGCGCTGCGGGCACCAGGGGCCGAATGCCGTTGGACTCGGAGAGCTCGAGTGATGACGATGGCATGCCTGCGACGAGGTCTAAGGAGATCACTGCAAATTTACTCAGAGGCCACAAGAATCTTGCAGAACCCCGAACGTCGCAGGGCATATTTGCGCCAAACGGTCAGTCACTTACTATCATACCAAACAATGACGTGCTCATGGACTCCAGGTGACTTGGTTTGCTTTTTCAGAGCGCCTCCTCGCATCGTCCGCAACGTCCTCCGAGACATGTCCGCCTCACCAGCTGCAGGTACTGATTCTGTGCCTCGCTTACTTCAATCGCCTGCCCTCGTTTCCGATGCCGTTCGTCGTTTGGGCTTAGCCGCCAAAGACAAGGTCGTGGATCCAGCCAGCACCAGGAAGGACCAAGACGGCCCCGATAACATCCTGCGAATCATGACCAATCTTTTAACATTTTCTCAACCCAAGTATCGTCGCGCATCTGAGCCGAAACAAAAGGCTCTCAATGAGATTCCCGGTAACTATTCACTGATACCTATGCGTCGAAGCACTGTATACATCAAGCGACGCATTGACGAGGCTCGGGCCGACAAGGCAGTGGCAGAACAGTACAAGTTTGAAGCTCAGAGCTTGGCGCATCTCTGCGAAGAAAATGCGCAAATTGCCACGTCGAAATCGCGCTATGATCATGCTCGTATGTTTAGGGTTCTACAGAGCCTATTCCCGCGGTCAGAGAAAGGCGAGATAGGGTCCTTCGGTACTCTGGCGAATCAGATTGTCATGCGACTGTAAGTGACATGCGCTTGAAGTGGAACCTTGCTCACAGTCAACTCAGTTACGAAGAATGCGCAGCAAGCAAAGACATCCAGCTTCTTGCGATGATGTCTGTAATCTTGTTGCAAGCATATCGAAAAACAAGAACAGAAGGTAAGGTCGGCCGATTTGCCCGAAGCCATGTAACTGACTAAAAAGCGAATAGAACCTGTGACACCTACTACGACAGACGAATTTCGAACCCCACTCACCTCAACACCAAAGTTCCGAGCAGTCGACTACTTCAGTCTTTCCCGTCGAAGAGATAGTCGGGCAATGCCAAGCAGTTCTTCACCAGCTTGGCCTCGACTCCCATCTTCCCCTTCGGCTCCCGCTATCACAGCTGCGGCATTATCATCCTCGAACTCGTCTCGTGGATCTTGGTCTAGTTTATTCAATACAGGTAGCATGAGACAGTTCATGTCTGGCATGCAAGATTCTCTCAAGGACGGTCTGGCCACCCCGATAGCAGAAATCATGCCAGTACACAGGGCGCCCATCCCTGTTCCAATGAATGATAGCGCACGGAGCCCATCTTCTCATCATTTCGGCAGAGACGTGTCCACTCACTCCAGTATCATGTCCAGAAGCTGGGGCGAGAATCTGGCACCAAGCTCTGTAAAAGCCAACATTGCTTTCTCGTCTGCAGGACATGTCAGAAGACCGACATTCTCGCAGGTCATTAGTCCTAGGCCTATAACCGCTGAGAAGAGGCTGTTGATCTTCGATGAGGTTGTAGATGAAAGGTGACCACCTCCCCTTCGGCCTTGCTTTGAAGTATGGCTTACCCCATGCTATTAGCGACGAGAAGGGCATATCATTTGAATCTCAAACTTTGAAAAACTTCCTCAATCATATCACTGTGTACGCTGACATGCTTCTGGGATGGCAATTGTATGGTCAGCGCCTTGAAATGCTGCACTCTGTCGCACCTGAAGTACAAAAACTGGCACCTGCACATATTGCCGCTGGACTGGGAGATCAAGGTCTTGGTATGAGCACATCAATTTCATGCACCGTTCGCCAACTAACAACAGCCACAGGAGTCACTGCCTCATGCGATCAATGTGGTCGTGCCTTTTCCTCAACTGAGCTGATCTGCTCCCAATGCACGGAGAGGAAGAAGCTACCAGAGTGCTCGATATGTCGACTGCCTGTGAAAGGTATAGTTTTTGCGTAGTTTCTTTTTACACCTCTAAACATCAACAGGTCTATCGCGGACATGCTCGCGCTGCCTTCATGCTACTCACATGAAATGTTGGAATGCCGCGAGAATATCAGTTTGTGGCACAGGCTGTGGATGTATTTGCACCGGCTTGGATTCGGAGATGCCATTGTTGGAAGTGACCCGGCTTGTACGTTCCCCTCATTCCATCCTTTCTGCTTTACCATCTGTACTATGAAGCTCTATCTACACAATTGTATTTTTATTCCTCATTACAACACGGCAGTTGTACAAGGACTTTCACCTTACTCCCGTGCACCTAACAACTTACCTCAAATTACAGCCAGACTCATTACAGCCTTCAAGCTTCAAACTTCAATCGGCCTCAGGGCGCAGGCTCCAATCGGCGTCCGCGGCCCGAACGCAATTAGGACGCGGAAATTTGAATTCGAACTTTCAATTACTCCTGGAGTCCAGTCATCTTCACAACGTTCTAGCCTCTGCGAATCTCCGACATGGCTGCTGCCTACCCGTTCAATGATTAATGTTTGTAAGTATTTGTCTCAGACATGTCGGCATTATGCGAACACGACCAATCGAAACCTAAAATCAGCCACGGCCTCTTCTCCGTCGCCGTTCACAATCGGGATGTACTATGCATCGAGCGTCTATTCCTCGAACGCTATTGGCCAGATCTTCCGTGATCCTCACCTTTGGGAACAAGGCCCAGCCCATCTTACCCGTCTGCAGGCCCGCGATGACTCCGTTCGTACAAAAATGGACCACCACTGTGAGTCGAGTCCTGAAGCGGACGTATCCCGAATGACACACTAACGTTTCTGGATTGACACATTCAAATCGATGCAGGATTCATCTGGCCAAATATATCTATCCCGTGGACCTCGAGGCAGCGCGTGGAATTTGGTTATGCTTGGTCGTGAGATATCTGGGTCGTGGCGCAACGTGCCTCCTAATGGCCGAGCGCTAATTACCTCTCATATGAGAAACACGTCCTGCTCCCTTTATCTTCCTTGTATTCCCTGCATCAGTGATGGAATGTCTCGAAGCAGCGTCGCCCATCCCCGCAGCTACTTCTGCGGGAACGTCGCGTAGCTCCACTGGTTCTCCGCCACCACTGGAATTTCCACCCCATGCTGGCCTGTCAACCGACCGGCAACTTCGAATCGACGGGGGAATAGGCTTCGAGTCCGCCGACATGGAAGGGGACGAGCTAGATCCAGAAGATATGGAAGCTTTGTGGATGATGCTCCGCTCAAGAGGAGACGAGAGCGTCAGACTTGAAGCCTCTGACCCAAAAGGAGGCGAGAGCGTCGAATTTGAAGTCTCTGGCTCGAGAGAAGGCAGCACGTACGAACAGCTGATTCTCGAGATTGACCCCGTCGATCACAATCAGCCTAAGCATGATCTACCGCCAAAGCCATTCTCTACATCCCTCAACAAAACGGCGCCTTGGGAGAGAATTCGAGCACGAGACCCCAATGCAAAGGATGGTGACATATCATATCTGCTCGCAGTGCGTGCCCTCATCTGTTACGGCCATTACGAATACTCATCACAGGACTTCAGGATGAGGACGCGAACATGAAGATGTCCTCGTTCGATCCACACATGGCCCGATACATAATGTACAGCGAGGCATGCTTCTCCCGAGACATGCTGTCCCTCGAGCTCCGCAAGGAGACAGACAGCCCAGCCCTAGTCATATTCCCCGCGCTCATCGAAAAAACGCTCCACTATCAGCAGCGGCTCCTGCAGCGGCTGCAGGACGACATCTCCGATGCGCAGCGGGCGTCCATCGCAGACACGCTTGCGCTGGGGGAGCGCACGCTCCAGGAAAACATGGCCGAGATGGAAGCCGCGCAGCAGCGCGCGTCCGCCATACGCGCGCGGTGCGCGCAGGCCGACCGCGACCTCGCCGAGTATGCGCGCGCGCACGGCCTCACGCCCATGTCGTTCCTCCCGCCGGACCCGGACGCCGCCGCGGGGTTTCCCCCACCCAAGGACAGCCTGCGCGACTTCGTGTTTTTCGGTTTGCTCGATTCGTTGGGAGGCGGACGCTTGCTCACTGCGTGTATCCAGATACCCCCGCTGATCCCAAGGTGCTGGTCGTCGGCCCCAACGGGTCGTGGTACGGCGCCCGATACGACGCGCTGGCGGCTCCGTCGGGCAGCGGGACGTCGCGCGCTGCGCGCAAAAAACGCGCTAAGCGATCGCCCACCCCAGCGCCTGTGGTATGTTGTGACCTCCAGCTCGTCCTAGGGACATTTGGGCTGACTGCATATCATAGGAAAAACCCGACGGCCCCCCGGATTTAGAACCCGCGGAAGGGACTGGATCGGCCAGTCTCAGCCCCATGAAGCGCAAATTCAGCGACGCGGATATTCCCGCATCCGCCGTCGACTCTTCATCCCCGAAGAAGAGCAAGGGGGAAGATAGCACCGTCGAACAACCTAGTTCTTTAGATAAGGGCAAGGGAAAGGAGGTTTACTTGGATTGAAGCTTGGCGGTGCCTCTGCCGGTGAGTAGTAGTATCGCGGTGAGTGCGATGTATTGATCTTCACCCTGCAGCTGGCTTCTGGGATTTCTCATAACATTTAGATCGACTTTGGATTCACGCGTTTTCGGTCCCGGGTTACATAGTATCAGATATATATCATCTTTCTAATTGCAATGCTATCCTTGTACTTTCTCTTCTACATCTACATCAGATGATAAAATTCCCATCTCATGCGCCACTCCGCACGCTTTAAGTGAGTTCAGTGGCCCAGCTGTAAGTACATTATTGACTGAGGCTGTGCGTTTAATTAGCGCCACTTAATTTGATAATCACGTGACCGTGTTTGCGGTTCTAGCTTCTCGGTGTCCAACAGCGTCTCTTCCCACCGATGCTAGCAGCGGCACACGCACCACTCCACAGCAAAACAGATTTATCGAGCCATCGAACCATGGCGCGCGGATCCGCGCACGGCTGCAGTCCGAAGCGCCCGCTGCTTCTCTGCCGACTTGGCGCGACCTCCATGGCGATCCCATCCACGCTGGCGGGAGAAACAACAATATCAACGCCAATCGCGAATTCAAATTCAAATTGGAGTATGATACGGCCCCGTGCGCGGTCACCTGCTGCCCCGCGCACAGGCGAGACGTGGCATCCGTTCGCATCGTCGCCAGTGACGCGCACGCGCACGCGTGCGGAAGCGGAAGGGCGCCCGACTCGCGCTTTGGTGGGTGTGCGGGTGCGATTGTGTGTGATACTGACGGCGGGCCTGGGCAACGACCAGTGGCGATTAGCGTCACGGGTGTCCAGATGCGCCCGCAGGTCGCGTGAGCTCGCGATCCACCCGCCGGCTCGCAGGCAGATCCACGCGCAACCAAACCGACGCGCTCCGGACGCGGAGCCTGCCGCGCGGCACCCCAGCTCCAGCTGCAGGGTGTGCAGGCGCGGCACTGCTCGTCTGCTGCCCGATCCGCCGATGAGCGGCTGCCGTCGTGCCCACTGCGTACATGCGGGTCGCGCCGGTGCATGCCCCGACCCCGAGTCGCGCCAGCCAGCGCCCGCCACCCCTGCGTTTCCGCACCGCAACCATGTCCTCCGCGGCATAAGCTGATCTGCGCCGTGGCCTCTCTATCGCTGGGCACGCTCAGCCCATGCTTGAAGACAGCGCTCGGGGTCGCAGATGTCGCGATGCGCAGACGCACGCCGCTCGGCCGCGAATTCGAGTTTGCGCGGCCGCGGAATTGGCCACACTACCGCGAGCCTGATACTACTTTGCGCTGCATGACCCCAGAAGATGCGGTGGTGGTGCTACGGTGGATATGTTGTGCACCGCGGCATCCCGTCAGCGGCCGCGCTGATTGCAGGTTGCGGACTGCAGCGGCGCGCTGATGTCGCAGTGCAGGAGACAATGAAATCACAAAGCTTGGGAACTGATCTGGTGGGCGGGGTGTTGGCGCGACGACTTGAAGACCGTTGATGTTGATATCGCTGGGCCCGGGCAGGGCTAATCAGATCGCCGCCCCAAATTTTAACGGTGGGCAGCCACGACTGCAGCCCATGCGCGCCCATCTATCGGCGGAATATGGGGCTGCGACTGCCGGACAGACACCTGCCGCGACGCGGCTGTTCGATAGATAGCAGGCCTGCTATCAGACACCTGCCGCCGCGGGTTGTTCGGTGGGCTGGTATCAGATCAGTATCACTTGATAGCGGCGAGCTCGTGGGAGGGGCTTCGCGAAGTGGACATTTGGACGTGAACAATGCGGGCTGGAGCGAGGAGGCAGCGAAGCGTGACAGAGGGTGGGTGGGCGGATGACAGGCCGTGATTTATTGGTGCAGCGGACGTGACGGATGGCGTGCGTGGTGGCATGAGACGTCGCGGATTGGCAGCACAGCGTGACAGGCGATGACAGCGCCAGCTGTGGCGCCGAGGCGGGGACCCCGGAACCGCGGATCGGCGATGGGATCGGGCGCGGATCTGGATCGCGATGCCATCAATGCATCGAAGCACCCGCGGAAAGCAGCCGACGTGTTCGATAGCGCGAAATGGGTTGGCATAAAGTGCGCCCCAATAAATAAGGCGGACCAGCGAACTTGATTCTGCACTCCCCCACCGACCGACGACATGAACGGCTTCGAGAACACCATCCTCGCAGAGGGCAGCGCTTTCCGCGGCAAGGTCCTCATGGGCTCCCTCCCCGAGTTCGGCCAGCTCAACCCCCTCCTCGCCATCGCAGAGCAGTGAGTCCCGTCGTGCCCTCCTCCTCACCCCCGCTCACGCCCGCCCCGCAGACTGCTCGCCCGCGGCCACGACGTGCACTTTGCGTCGGGCTCGTCGTGCGCCAAGCGCATGTCCGCCTTCAACGCCGGCCTCGCACACTTCCCCGACACCGCCGCGACGACGCTGCACTTCCACACGCTCGGCGACGAGGGCTGCATCAACGACCACAACTACATGGCCTCCGCCTCCGCCGCCGAGTTCGCCGACTACAAGGCCGTCCTCGCCCAGGGCCCGCGCAACTACGCCGCCTTCAACCGCCTCATCACCCTCGTCATGCAGGGCTCCCTCGAGGGCCGCAAGGCCGTCACCGACAAGTTCATCGACCTCATCGCCGAGCTCCAGCCGGACATCCTCGTCCTCGACCAGTTCACGAGCTGCCTCGTCGAGGCCGCCCGCGTCACCGGCGTCGACTACATCATCACCGCCCCCGCGTCCCCCGCGACCCTCTCCTCGCCCTCGCCCTTCAAGGAGCCGCTCTCCGGCACGGACCTCGAGGCGCCCATGAGCCTCAAGAGCACGCTGCTCAACGTGTGGTACTTCGCGAACCTCGTCCCGCGCGTGATCAACCACCCCGCGCTGCTCGCGCTGCGCGCGTACCGCCTCGACGTGCTCAAGCTCACGCCGATCAGCAAGGCGATCGACAGCTCGCCGTTCTCCAAGTTCCACCCGAGCTGGACGAACCAGCGCGCGATCATCTCGCCGAACATCGACTTCCGCCAGCAGACGCCGTTCGACAAGGTCATCTTCGTCGGCGCGTGCACGCAGCGCCGCGCGCCCGCGGCCCCGAACCCCGCGAGCGAGGACGCGGCGGTGAAGGCGTGGCTCGACGACGCGCTGCAGGCGAACGACAGCGTCGTGTACCTCAACATGGGCACCATCTTCCGCTACAACCAGTCCGAGATCGACGCCATCACCGGCGCCGCGCGCCTCCTCGCCGCATCCCGCCCCGGCGCGCGCGGCGTGCGCTTCCTGTGGAAGGTGCCCAAGGGCGACTTCGACCTGGGCGGCCTGCCCGCTAACGTGAAGCTCTTCGGGTGGCTCGACGACGTGGACCTCGTGTACGGGCACGCGGCGGTGAAGGCCGCGCTGAACCACGGCGGGGGCAACTCGTTCAACGAGGCGCTCACCGCGCGGCTGCCGCAGCTCGTGTGCGCGCAGTGGTTCGACACGATCGACTACGGCGTCGCCGCGCGCGCCGCGGGCATCGGGCTCTCGTCCGCGCACCCCGGGCGCCTCGACGCGCGCGACATCGCCACTAAAGTGGCGCGGTTGCTGACGGAGAGGGGGTTCGCGGAGAAGGTGGGCGTGTGGGCGCTGAAGAGCAAAGCGGCGGGCGGGGCAAGGGCGGCGGCGGATGTGGTGGAGGGGTACCTCGAGGGGAAGTGGCGCGCGCGCGACGGGCACCTCGTCGATGCGCCCGCGTCTGCGGATAAGGCGCCGGTCGCGCCGCCGAAGAGACGGGTGGCGAGGGCGCTGGTGTTGCTGTTCCTCGCGGGCCTCTTGTTCAATGCGACGAGCGCGGGCGCGGGGTGGGTGCAGGCGCTGCTCGCGCTGCTCCCCGCGCGCGCGTAGCCTCGTGTTCCCATTATTCCTTTCCGCTTGTTAATAGGAGCTGCGCGCAGCAACACACTCATTCCTCGTTCCCCCTCCATATCTCTCTCCTCCTTACTTATTGCTTATCTTGGTCCCACTTTCCTTCCTTTTTTTGCATACCACGCATGCCTGTAGTTGTACAGCCTAGAGAATCAACGCATTGAAGCATCCCGTTCGTGTCTTGCGTGGTTCGACGATACCCCAGAGCGGAATGGCTCGACGATTATAATTCGGACTTAGCTTGCTGTGCGGAAGTGGAGCGCGTACCTCCGCGCAAATCATCGACTTGGGCGACGTGGCCAGATCGGGCAAGCGCGGTGGCGGTGGCTGCGCGGACCGGCTCCGAGTCGGCGCCGGAAGCGTCTAGTGCGCCACAATACCGATGTATTGCTCTAACCCATCTAACAGACGCTAACGCAAGCTTAGCGCGATTTTAGGTGATCCCGCGTCTGCGCCGCGCGCGTACCTGCCAGCGCACAAATCACAATTCAAATATTTACCAACTGCAGCCGTCTGCGCGGTTCGATTTATGTACATACTTGGGAGATCCGATTGCCACAGGGCCGTGCGGCGCAGGTGCGAGTGGAGCAGAAAGCATTACCATAGGGTGACGAAACCCAAACCTGGATCGCGGAGAGACAGCAAGGAAGCCTAAGAGTGGTGTCCGCGCGACGGCGGTGAGTACAACGATGAAACAAGGAAGGCGAAAGATAATCGACATGCAGCCCAGAATAGTCTATCGTGGAGCGACATTGACAGCAAGGCAAACATACGCACGAGGTTGACATACCTGAACGCATTTCAGCTGCAAAGATAGTAGCGACTTCTGCAGTCTCCGAACCGAGTAGAGCAGAGGCATTGACAGTCAGGCAAATAGACGCACGCCGCGTATCACTACAGAGAGATAACTGCGGTTTCTACAGACTCTGAGCCGAGCAGAAGAGGGAGCTGCCAGGCGCAGAATGCTGGGGTCCGCGGAAGTTCAGACTAATCTGGATCGTGAAGAGACATTAATATTGGCGGTAAGGCAAACAGATGCACGTTGGTCGACGAGACAAGCAACTTGAATACGGCGAAGATAAGGTACTCAAACGCGATTCGACCGCGGGGTGGAAGTGGCTTCCGAGGTCTCCGAACCGAGTTGAGCAGAATACGGGCACGCGGCCTACAAATACAACAACAGCGCAGACTCGGGATTGCGGATGCCCATACCTATAGCTATCTCAGCAGTCTCGGACAGATGTCAACTTGAAGCGTGCTGCGGACTCTGCAATCGCTGGACCGAGTAGAAGAGAAAGCTGCCAGGCACAGAGCACCGGGGTCCACGAACTCGACGAGAGATAAGACTAGTGTGGCAGTTTATTGCCCAACGCAGTGAGCTGGAGGTGGTCTTCACCAATTTCGAAGGGAAGCTCCAGATAAATTTGACTCGGACAGGCGCTCGACCATAGACGAACCGGAGCCGGCCCGCCTAGATTAGGTCATCTCATCTCGAGACTTTGTCGGTTCTGCTTCGCGAAGTGAAGAAGAGGGAATTCGAGGGGCGTCATTCACGAGGTGGACAGCGAGGGAGTGGAGTAGGTAGTTTTTTTTGCGGCGGGAACAGCCGATACGCTCTAGATCTGCTAGGTCAGGTCAAAACAGCTAGGAAGCAACTGCAGTTGGTGGCAGGCAAGAGCCAGAAAAGGATTCTGGTCCAGCTGCACTACCAATCGCACATTTTGGGCCGCCTGTCGCATCGATCTAAGTATCATTATCGTCGATATTGTGCGTGATCTCTAGCTCAAATTGCCACATAGCGTCACGCGCGGATTAAGATTGCAGCACACGTTGGGCTGTTATCTCAATCTGCGCAGATACGACCGTCGCCCTTCATCCAACCCATCCTCCGAGACACGGCTCGCGATCGACAAGGGATTCCTCCCGCTCTCTGCTTCTGACAGAATGGCATATCCGGTCAACCTGTCGACAAACAATCAGCACCTGTTGCACCTGATCAGTGATCAACAAACGCACCCGTCGCTGGTCACGATGGACAGGCTTATGGCTCCAGAGCACAAAGTCTATCAGCGCAGCCTCATCAACTTCGTTAGCTTCTCGCCATCGCCAACGCAATCAGGGTTCCCGGCGCTTCTGTGTCGGGTCTGCACCCGCACCCGTGGCCCCGTGTTGTATTCACGCACATATATACCCAGCCGATCGGGTTACGATGCGGTATCAGAGTTGCGAGTGTAGTTTGGTGTATTCAAGGGGGTTTAATCGCACCGCAGAAGTGCGACCGATATTCGTGTAGCAGGCAAGGATACGAGAAGATTCAGGAAAGATGATCTGAGCGCACATCCGAGAAGTTAGAGTCGCTGGAGGCAAGTTTGACATCAAGAAGCCAAAGTTTTGCATACAAAATACGAGCAATGATGATAGGAATTATATATGATTTTGTTGAAGCCTGAGGGCATAGATAGTGGAACCAAGTCACAGAGACTCTTACGCGGGACTTATAAGCGATGACTATTTGTCCGTGTTTGCTCGTGGCGAGACTGCACCTCAACAAATCGTTTATACGCAAAATACGAGCAAAGAGTATGGGAGTGTATATATATTGTCGTATATATTATACATGAGGCGCAAACGTGGTCCAGTCCACAGTCTGGTAAGCGGCAGGGGGCAGGTCCCCAAGGGACGTAAACGCAATGACGATGAGGATACACCGAGAGACGGAATAAATAAAGGCCAGGAGTACATACGGTGGGAGGATGATGTGCAAGATGTAGGCCTTCTTCCAGGCGGCCACAAAAATTGCCATCCAAAACACCCAAGTGAGAACCACTGGCACGGCGGTGATGGTGATAGCACACACGCGCCACACCTGCTGCTCCTGCAGCGATTGGAATGCGAACCAGGCAATACAGTGTACGGCACCGAATGCTATCGCCACCACTATCGCAATCGAGTTGGCGTATAGCACTTCCTCGAGATCGGGGTTCCCAGCCCAACACGACGGCACTCGACTTAGTCGTGTCAAGTCAACCAGTTCATCCTGCATCCCCATGACATGACTGCCGAGCCATAGCCACATGGTCTTCTTTCTAGGGTTTTCATCTCTCGCCACCTCCTCCGTGATACGTATGGCGCAGGTGACATTCAGCGGCTTGTTCCACCACACGATATACATAGCGACGGTGATGACGGTGTATGCAAGAGTCATGACCTCGAGACTCGCCAGAGGCAGATGGGTGATAAGCCGCGCAATACACTGCACCACAAACCATAGTGTTTGTCCGATGGCGACGCATTTGGATAGTGCGTCCCCTTTGCTTTGATTCGCTAGTTCCTCGATTCTGGGTGAAGTAATACTGCCACGCCTGACTAGCTGGTGAATCATCTCAGGAGAGAGCGGGTGGCGGGGTCGTCCATCTTTAGTGTAAGAATACCAGCCACCCATAATGGCAAATAACGCCTGTTGCGTGGTCCAGACTACCTTCCGACATGAGCACCTCGAGAACTCGAATGTAGTCGGATGAGCTCACCTTCACCGTCATTCGCGATATCCCTCACCGTCTCCAATTGATTGTATTCGGGTTTGTTGGATGGGCCATTGGTTAGGTGGACATGCCCTGACGTCCTGCCGAGAGTTGCTGCGGAGTTCAAGCCATCATCGGCCTTCTTGAGTTCGAGCACGCGACGCGCATCAATTAGCGGGCGCAACGCCCACCTATAGATTGTGCCCAAAGGCACTCCCTCCAAAGCCTTTCCCTCAGCATCTCCGGCTCCGTGGTTATCCGTCCCTTCTCTCTGCACTCTAGCCTTCTCAAGTCGCTTAGCCAATCTGCGTGCTACCAGAAGCTGCCGCACCGCCCATGCGAGGATCCATTCCGGGGCAAGAAGCGCGGTGATGAGAACGAAAGCGGCCTGCCTCTGATGCAGGGTTTTATCCCAGACGGATATGCTGGTTCTGGCGAAGAAATTGCTATGGGGGCGGAGCGAACCACGTTTGGCGATGGGATATTGCGATGCACCGCGAACCACACGCAAGCAAGAATGGTCAGGATGCAGCTTTGGGTAATGGTGTAAAGGCTGCGGCAGCCATGAAGACTCTCGCATTTATCGCTGGAGATCGCAGAAATATCTACCTCCAAGCCTATGGGGGAAGATGTGTTGGCAAGAGGAAGGGATGCGGCATCAATACTGCGAGCTGAGCACAATAGCAGGAGGAGCGTGGACCAGGGCAGAGAGAGCATCGTCGCTGAAACTGCTTCTGAACTTTAAGAGCGGCCTGTTTATACACAAGAGTTAAGGTGCTAGATGAATCGTTGATTGGTAGACGAGAGTGCAGCTCGCCAACGGTGTTAGCCCGCCAACTAGGGATTTGGTGTACAAAAGGAGCCTAGTAAAACACGATGCCTTGCCTTTCACATCAGTACTCAATTTTCAGGCACGCAATGGAACCTGATGTTTGATCGACCTCTACTGTATTGAAGGAGCAGGGTCTAGCAGTGATCTCCGTTCGATTCCGAAGCATCCCTCGTTGATCTGCTGAGGTTGTGGCTTGCAGCAGCGAGGCCTGGTTTGCGCCCATATAACAGCAGGCCGCATGAGAAGGGGCTACAGGGTAATTGACGCGCTCTGACTCTGGGAAGACATGCATCTCAAATCAATCCGTCCAATATATGAAAGTATTTGAAGGCTAGCGCTGTTCTGTAAAATCAGTTTTCAAGGAAGCTTGACAATTCAAGCGCCAGCGGCTGCAAGAGGCTGTTGGGCGACGACGTGGTGATTGAGCCTGCAGGTACTAGACGTGTGTTTGCTGTGCATAAGTGAATAGCGAACGACACGTTTAACAAGTCATAAACACACCTCCCGTCAGAAATACTAATAGTCATTGAGTATTCATGTCAGGGAAAGTACACTCCATCCAGTCCAGGCAACCACGAGGCTGACATATACTAATACATAGGCTGGCCCGGGATTCATATCAAGTAGTATGTTGTCACGATGTGATTTGAGTACGAGGTCATGGTGCCTGAGTAGGGTGCTGCCCAATCGAGGATCCTCAGCTCGTCAGAAATGATCTTTTCTTGATGAAAAAATAATGTTGAAAGTCGCACCACCGCCCATGAAAGCTCATGAAAGTAAGGAAGTCGACTGAAGGCCTAAGGGAAAGTGAGAGACCAGATAACGAGACTTGGTTGGACCTCTTGGTCATTGAGAGCCGGCGGCGAGGTTCAATTGAAGGACAAAGAGCTGTAGGGAAGGTAGCAGTCTTCCAGCAGATGGTAGTACTTAAAACTGTTGGTAGACAGATCGGGCCCTGAGAGCAACCCTTCCGACCACTACTCGGCAATATTAGACTTGAAGTTTCCTACTCTCTACGGTGATCATGAAGAAACACCTATTCCATCAATCTTTCAACGACCTGGTCTCGCCTACAACAGCCTGCATCTTCGGGTTTGTCTCCGGCCGTACCACATTGCAACTTGAGCCCCGAATCACATCAGTCATGATCACCAACCGCCGACTATGGTTGGCGGATTCGTTTTGTCATGCCGCTAGATACCAGATTGCTCCGACTTGGGTCACCCTCTCCGCAAAATATCCATCAGCAGCTCCCTATGGTCGTGGACCTCTTATACGGCCGCCAGAGCAATGTGCATCCACATGCCCTGCGGCACATTTTCCGAAACGCACTCCATACTATTGAGCATACTCGAGTCTCTCTTTATGTTTGCCTCCTCCTGCTCCTCTCCTCCTACTTTCTCTTTCTTCTTCTGCTTTCCGTGCCGCTTAAGCGCCTTGTGCGGGAACTTCGCCCCCAATGCGGAGCAGCTTGAAGCGCTGCAGACCAAACTGCGCTCCAAGGTTCAAAACACCACCTGTCTCGCCGCGCGGGGGGCGGACCCGCTTGCGTGGCACTGCACACGTCCGTGAAGCTGCGAGGCATGCTCTGGGCTGAGCATGCTGTATTGAGCGGGCATACTGGAGGACGCGGCTGATGCGCGAGAACCGGATGCTGTTGTGAACCCCTCCTGCTCTTGTCCGCGATTTGCAGTACTCACCTAGCCTGCAGGATCGATACGGTCTTTGATGGTAAGCACTCTCGCCTCCTGCGCCACATAGTGCTAATGCGCTAACACAGCGGTGCTTCCGGGCAACATCAGACTGTGAGCCGGATCACCTACTTAATCAGGTCGTCTCATTGTTTGTTCCGGCCCTGGACAAACAAGACATTGCTCTCAAATTGCAAATTGTCCCTAGTGCTCCCGATTTTGCAGTTCGGGACCATCCAGTTCTGGTTAGGTCGTGAATAGAAATTTAAACACTGTTATTTGACAGCCTTGCTCGGGTCCCAGAGATTTTCGACCCTATCTGTGATGTAAACAGTCGTCGACCCCCTCGGGACTCATAAGAGCAACTCGGACTGCTATTCATCTGTCTTCATCCCCATTGCTCTGGTCTATACACTTCCACCATGTCTCCCACCACCCACTTCTTGGCAACGTTGAGCATGCTGCCTAGCTGGGCACGTGCATCTCTGGTTGACCGTGTAACTCCTGCAGCTGCCTTTTTGGGGATCTTTACTGTCGCACTTGTGAACTTTGCTTTCTCAAAAAGATCTACCTCGCCTCCCGAAAATTCGCAGACGTATCATCTTCCTTACACCCTTCGCAACTGGCCATGGGAGCGCCTTATCAACCCGCACTGCGCCGCCGCCAATGCCGAATCAGTGGCATGGCTCGAAAGCCTCCACCCCTTCGCTCCGAAAGCACAAACTGCTTTCAACAAGGGCGCTTTCGGTGCGGCAGTTACCATGTGATCTCGAGATTCGTGTTGACAATTTTTATAGGCTTGTTATGCGCACTGACATTTCCCAAGGTCAATCACTGTGAGCTTGCGTATATTTTGAATGCGACCAATATTTATCAACCCTGTTGCTTGATGATCTCGCACAGACCATCTGCGCAGTTATTGTGACTTGATGCACACCGTCTTTGCTCTCGATGAGCATACCGACGTCTGCGATGGACCTGGCGCCAAGGCTATCTGCGATGCTGCAATGGATGCTATCATGCATCCCGATAAACCTCGTCCCAAGGGAGAGTCCGTAATCGGAGAAATCGCTCGCCAGTGAGTAGTATTATCTTTTCCCGAAATATTTCAGTACGTTGCTCACGCTGTCTAATTCGCAGGTTCTGGAAGCGCGCCTCCGCCAAGGCCCCCAAAGTGTGCCAGGAACGTTTCGTCAATGTGTGGCGCGCATACCTCGATGCAGTCGTCGTACAGGCCGAGCGTCGCTCGTCGTCTTACATTTGCACCATAGACGAGTATTGGGCTTCACGTCGCGGCAATGTCGGCGTTGACCCCGTGTTTGCTATGGTTGAGATTTCGCTAGAGTTGGATATCCCTCACAGCGTCATGGAACACCCAGCTATGGTCTCTCTGACCAAAGACGCTAACTCCATGACCATCCTTGGAAATGTATGTCTTCGATCACTCGTTTGTTCATGCACATTCTCACCTAGAATTTAGGACATGTACTCTTACAAGAAAGAGCTCCTTTCTGGCGACGCCGATTATAATATGGTTACTGTGGTCATGGTGAATGAGAAGACTGATCTCGCCGGAGCGATCCAGTGGATTTCGAGCGCCCACGACGAGCTCGTCGAACGATTCCTCCAAACTAGAGAGGATGTTCTGAATCACCAGAACGGAGTGCCATCTTGGGGAAAGGATATCGACCGTCAAGTTGCTGCCTACATTGACGGCTTGGGTGTGTTTATTTAGCTCCAAACAATATATGTTCATGCGCTGACCTGGTTATTAGGCAATTGGGTCAAAGGGCATGACGAGTGGTCTTTCGAGTCTGGAAGGTGTGCATCTATATTCCTAGGTGATCAAATCGAGAATACTAATGCACAAATAGGTACTTCGGGAGCCACGGACTTGAATATCAAAAAACGCGTACGGTGGTCCTTGCATGAACTCGAAACCGGAAGTCACACTTGTTCATGTAATTTAAAGTTTCATTTAATTATACAGGGCTAAATATGCTCTAGAATCTTTGGTAAAAGCAAATCTGGGCAGATCTCAGAACGAGGTCATCAGCCAAGGTCACCCAGGCAAGGCCTGAAAAGCCAACCAGTCGTCGAAACAACTGTGAGACTCCTCGAAACCAGGCCCAAGCATCCCAGCGATGCGCCAACCACCCGTTGCTCCCCGGCAGCAGGCGCATGCCTCGGAGAGAATCACAGTGTCTAAACAACTGTAGGAGACTCTTCGAGGTCAGGCCCCACCACCAGGCCAGCCCAGTTCAGTTAATCGCACGCGCGATAAGAATCAAGTCTGCCACTCGAGATCCCGGCTGGGCGCAGCCTGCCGATCAAGCCAGCTCCGAGTCCGATCGCGAGTCAGCACCCACCCCCCTCCCTGCTCCCAGATCACGATGCAGGCCACAAACCCCAAAGCTACAGCGCATCCACCCAGTTTCGCCATCGCCAACGCAATCGCGGTTCTGGGATCTGCACCCGGCAGATGCACCAGCTGATCGGCACCAGGCGGCGCGTTGAAACTGGGGGAGTTTGATGCTGTGGTGATTCCCGCCTGGCGGAAGGCGGGTGACGCGGAGGGCGCTGGACCCTGGAAGATCTGGAGAAGCTGGTGCGCGTGCGATCGTCAGGGATCCAGTGGATTTCGTATCCATGTGAGCACAATTGAATTGCGGAAGGCGGGCGCTGGAACTAGGGGGATCTGGAGGAGCTTGTGCGCGTGCGATCCCTTCGATTTCGTATCCAGGTCTCGGATGTGTGGGCATGTGTGGGGGCGCAACCGAACCCAGCAAAGCGGTTTGGGGGCCTGGTTAATTGTATGCCTTACGGCAGCGCGATCGACGCCAGATCGGCGACGAGAAAAGTTGGAGAAGCTGGCGCGCTCCATGCGATCGTCGGGAGGTCGGCTGCGCTCCTCTACTCTCCCATGGATTTTGTATCCAGGTCTCAGCCGGTGTGGGAGCACAATTGCAGGTCTGAGCGCACATGAGCAACGAGCAAGAAACAAGAATTGGAAATGGCGGGAAAGTCGAAGGGGTGATGGCATTACGGCAGGGAATGCAGTCTTACCCAATCGGGACACACACTTTCCCGATCCGGCTAGTATGTTCAATTCCGAATTCAATCTCGATGCGAATATTTATTGTGTATATGAACAGATGAATGAACGGAGCAGTGCGCGTCTCAACAAAACCCAACTCTATCTCTAACCCCCTACGCCGTCTGCCCGACGCGCGTGATGCGCAGCGGCATCTGGTTCGTCGTCTCCCCATCCCGCCCCTCCGTGCACGGCCGCATCACAATAAACGTGCGCGCGCTCACCGGCACGCCGATATCGTGGAACACGAACCGCTCCACGAGCACCGCGATGATCGCCTTCATCTCCGTCAGCGCGAACTTGTACCCGATGCAGCTCCGCGGCCCGCCGAAGAACGTCATCATCTGCCCCCACAGCGCGGCCCCGCCCAGCGCGCCCGCCTTCCCCGCGCCGGGGTCGGTGAGCCAGCGGTCCGGGTTGAAGGCGAACGCGTCGAGCCCCCACACGTCCGCGCGCTTGTTCGTGAGCGTGTGCCACGTGTAGAACTCCTGCCCCTTCTTCACGGGGAGGCTCGTGAGGACGCGGCCGTTCGTGAGGGTCAGCGGGTGCGCGAGCGGGAGGACGTCGTCGCGCTGCGCGACGAAGGAGCGCCCGGGGATGGGCGGGCGCACGCGCAGGCTCTCGCGGAGGACGGCGTCGAGGAGGGGGAGCGCCGCGAGCGCGTCGGGCTCGATCTGCTCCGCGCCGCGCGCCTCCGCCTCGCTCTTGGCCTGCACGATCTCGGCGCGGAGGCGGTCCTGGATGTGCGGGTGCTTGGCGAGGAGGTGGAAGGTCCAGGAGAGGCCGGTGGAGGACGTCTCGTGCCCCGCGAAGATGAACGTCTTGATCTGCGCGAAGACCTCGTCGTCGGTGAGCTTGTCCTTGCCCTCGCTCTGCATGTTCCCTTTCACTGTCATTATCCGTTAATATCTGTGTGAGAGAAGACAAGGAGGGGGGAGGGACGCACTGAGGATGGTGAAGAGATCCTTCTTGGAGTCCTCGCCGACGTCGCCGCCGCTCGCGAGCCACTCCTTGCGCTCCTCGCACATCTGCTTCGCGTCGTCGTCGAGCGCGACGCGCATGTCCTCGAGCACGACCTGGCGCTTCGTGCTCACGAGCGGCAGCTTCTTCACCGTCGGCGGCAGCAGAATGCTCATCACCCGATACACCAGCGTGCTCAGGCCGAAGTCCTGGCTCTCGTTCGCGGACCACACGCTGAACACGCGCGCGATGCCCTGCTCCTCGTTGTGGATGCTGCCGTAGTTGCGCCCGAAGCCGCCGACGCCGATCGCGTCGAGCGCGACGCGGAAGAACCAGTGGTAGCAGTCGAGGATCACGCCCGGCGCCTTCTCGTCCGCCGCGCTGATGCCGGGGAAGCTCGCGCCGAGCTCGTGCTGCTGCCCGGCCACGAGCGCGTCGAGGCGGTCCGCGAGCTGGAGCGCGAGCTGCGTGAAGACGGGCGCGAGGGCTTTGACGGAGCCCGCGGAGAAGGCGGGGTTGAGCATCTTGCGCTGGCGCTTGTGGTTCTCGCCTGCGTCAGTGTGCGCGTGAGCGAGTATATACATTATAAGAAGGGAAGGGGCGCACCCTCTTCCCAGAGGACGCCGTGGCCGACGCCGCGGCCGATTTCGCCGCGGACCATGTTCGTCTTGGGGTAGTCGTACGCGTTCTTGATGAGGTGCGCGAGCGCCTTCGAGTCCTGGATCACGATGCGCTTTTTCTGCACCAACCACGCCCATCAGCACGTGCCCTCAACCCAACACAACACACAAAGCAAAGGGGACTCACGCCAAAGAGGCCGGAGATGGTGTGGATGGGGCCGTACTTGTTGAAGCAGTCGACGGAGAAGATGTCGGGGTCGACGGAGAAGGCCTCGGGGAAGTGGCCCGTGAGCCAGTTGCCGCGCCCCGCGCTGGGGATGTTCTTGTAGATGCTGCTGCTCGGGAGCAGGTCGTAGTTGTCCGCGAGCGCCCACAGGAGGAGCAGCGCGGCGGCGGCGGCGCCCGCCGTGTACGGGTGCGCCTGGACGAGCTCGATGAGGCCCATGGTAGGAGGTGGGGGAGTGGGTGGGGGGAAATGAGGGTGGGTAGTTGGATTGGGGCTGGTATATATGCACGCCAGAAGCGCGGCGTGCTGCATAGATGGAGCGCTAGCGTCGAATGTCCGGCGGCTGTAGGCTTGGCTCCCGAACAGCGCCCGGACGTGCTAAATCACCAGATCGAGATCGCGGGACCCCCGCCACCGCGGCCCGATACGATGTCATCGGTCATACTCTATCAAATCTGCTTTCGGCCGGGCGAGAGACGAACTGGGCTGCGAGTTCTGGCCGCCGATTCTGGGCCGTCCCTTCTACCGATCCCTCCCTTCTGGATCGCGCTGGAATCGCAGTCCATTCGCCGTCGCATACCCACGCAGCGCACCCACCCTCCATTGCTCGCCAGGTTATCAGAGTTGCATCCGCTGCAACACTGATCTGTCTCGCGCCTGGCTTCTGTCAGCGCTGATCGCATGCAGACGTCGCAGTGCTTTGCCCGTGATTATGTCGCCCACTGTGCGTCGCGTCTGCAGCAGCTGTCCTGTCGCGTCGCTGTCCAGTGCCATCCGCGACACACGCTCGACGTCCATCCTGCGTCGCTGCTCCGTAGCTAGCTTGTGATTGTGGTTGTGCGCGATCCTGTCGCGCACAATCATCAGTCTCCTCGCATCGCAGTCCTCGAGCGAACATCAATCCAGATAGATAGCCTGCCATCCTGCCACGCCCGCGATGCCATCGATAACCATCACTGCTTCCATCTTCCTCCGCGGCCGCGTCGGGCAGCATGAATGCCGGCCCATCGCCGCTTCTCGCACGACGCAAATGAAATGCAATGAAACCCGGATGGAAGCGCAGAAGACACGCCCGGCGTCCGCGGCCACGCTGGGCTGTGCGAAGCGTTCGCGCATTGTGCTGGATCCAGACGTGAATTTGATTTTGGGGTGCGACGCGCGATAGGCGCCGGGCTGCCAGTGGATGTCCAGAGCTGCATGGTGCGCGAATTCGAACCAGCCTGTACCCAACCCGTCCGCGGTCGTCCTGGCGGGCAGCTTTGCGGCTCGCAGCACGGGCAGGACGCAGCGCGTCGGTAGCGCATTTCCCAGTTAATATTTACAGCCAGCCACAGGCCATCGACGATCTAGCCAAGCCTCGAACACCCTGCGCTTCGCGGCTCTATCACTGCTGAGCAGTGATAGGCTATCGTGCAGAGGCTATCACTGCAGAACATTGATAGTGACAGGCTGTCACGCAGACGCAAGACGCAGAAGCGCGATACCGCAGCGGGTGCAATTTGAGTCGCGCTCAGCCCGCGCTTTGGCCCGCACCCCCAGCAGCTCACATGCCAGATGACTCGGCCTGCGCGACGGGACAAGCCAGTAGAGGTCCAGCAGGTTCACAGGCCAATTGACGACCCGTCTCTGTGCCACCGCTGCAGCACACTCGATCTGCAGATGCAAAAGCCCAAGCCGAGCCCCAGCGCGAACGCTTATCTGGACTCGAGCTGCCTGTCGACCCGGGCTGGCATCTCGCACTGGGCACCTTATGGCAAGCTGTTCAGTGCACGTCAATCGCGATCTCGGCCTTTAACTTTCGAAGCTGTCGTGCTGCCAGGCGCAATTATGTTTAAATTCTAGTCTGCACCCGCACGTCAATATTAATCGACAATGGAAGGCAGATTTGCAGGTGCACCCGCTCGCCTGTCTACGTCAATCGCGATCTCGGCTTTAATTTTCGATGTGGATTTGCATCTCGGGCTGGCGTAGCTGCCAGGCGCAAGCATGTTTAAATTCTTAGTCTGCATCCGCACACCAGTCGACAAGCAACGGCAGATTTGCAGGCGCCCCGCTGTCCACGTCAATCGACGGTCCCGGCTTGTACTTTGCGGAGTGCGTTTGCATATGAATATGCACAGATAATGAGCCCCAAGCCGCCGTCGCGAGCACGCAGAAATTTGGGGCCCCAGCTCGAACGCGCGCACTGTGGCAGCACGACCCGCCCGTGCGGATTTTCAGTCTGCGCCGCGCCGCGCCAGCCAATCGACGATCTGGACTGCGAACCCCTCTGCGCTTCGTGATACGCTATCAGCAGCCCGCCTACAGTCTATCAGCTATCTATCGAGCGAACCCGATCCCAACGCTTCGCGGCTGGTCCGGATGTTGTCTTGACTCATCGTGCTCCTCAAACGGGGATGGATGGGCGTGACGGCGCTGCGTTATCCCACCTCAACGGAGATGTGTGACGTGCTCCTTACCCCGCTCCTGGCCGGTCGGTCCAGTCATAGGTTGGTGCGAGCGCGGATGTATATATGGGTCAGGCAGATCGTACATATATAAAGGCGCGATTCAGAGCCCCCGCGCGCTCCGCCCGCGACCCGTTGATATTTCCCCTACCCGCCTCGCGTATCTCGCCTCCCAGTCTCGTATGCTGGCACACATTCTACTTCAACACGGCACCGTCGGCGCGTCGGCTCGGGAGGTTTGCGCCACAACGCTGCCGGAATGCCACCATGCCCAATGCGGCGGCGCGCTGCGCCACCGTGGCATCTCGCTCCCACGCTCCCACATCCATCCCGCTGGTGGGCACCAGGCGCGCGACATGGAAGACCGCGCTCTTATACGGAGAATGGAGAGCTTTCTAGATGGCGAACTCGAATTCGAAGGCAGCGAGCTGCGACTTGGCATTATCGAACGGCTGCGATTATCGGGCAGCTCGCACGCGGTTCTGACATGTAACATGTTGGCATTTTTCCCGCTTTGGCTGCCAGCCTGCATATGCAGTTATTGCGACGTCGGCTCGAGTGCGCACGATTATGGATTATGCGCTGTTCTTTGTTGTGAAACGTGCAGGCTTATCACTATCGCTGCTATCACTGCGCCCTGTCACGGTCCATCTACGAACGTTTCCACCGCTGGGTCGTGGCTTGCCTATCAGTATCAGTATCGATGGCCGTCGCGGGGGCTGTACTGGTGTTTTATCAGCCATCTTGCATGGAGGGCGCTGGGTCCCGGGAGATTGTGTCTCAGCTTCAAGGTTTGGCTCCGGGAAAATTGGGTCTTTGGATTGGACATTTCTGGGAGTTGCGTTATCAAGATACGGCAGCCTATCAAGAATTAAACCGAGCCGTGCAATCTCTCTGCAGCTGCGTCCTGAACCTATCGGCGACTCGGAGCCTGCCATTTAGCACCCCCATTATTGTGCGACAGCGTTTCAACCAGAATGCCACCCCAGCGACGGGTCAGCACCTCCCCGAGTCCCGGCTTATCATCTGCAGCCAGCCGCCTGCCACGGAGCCCGCGCCGCAAGGACCTGCCACAGCGCGCCGCTTCCCTGCCATCGTGCCATCGGCCCATATCGCAGTGCGCGCGCTGCCAGCGATGATTGGCACCTCGGGACGGGATGGCACGTCAGCGCCAATCAGGGCCCGGGGCGCAAGATGAGATGGCGATCAGCGCGATCTGGAACGCATCAACGTCAATCACTGATCAGGTATCAGCGCTGTCGGGCGCGCTTATGTGCGATTTGCGATGCCATGGCCAGTGCCGGTCGAGGGCCGCGGCGCCGCAGGCTTATCTTATCGCGGGCGTATGCAATTATGTCCGTGGGCATGTTGGGCGCTGGGTGCTCGATGTTCGAATTGCGTGCTGGCTGTCAGCGACGGCGAGTGGTGCTTCAATCGCGCCGGTTGTTTGCGTGTTCTCGCTCTTGTATTCTTCTCGAGCTTTGTGGTGATCTGCGCCTTCTTTGGCGACGGTGCCGAATCCTGGTCGCTTGGATATAACCTGAATTGGCATCCATACGCTGCCCGAATCTGTTTCGCCCCAATTGATATTGAACGCAATTCGCACAGATCGAGGATTCATTCTATGTGGAACATTAGTGACTTGGAAGCAGCTGCCGCAGCTGGCGTGGCCTGGCATCGCCGCCTGATCTGGAGAATGGAACATTCGGTTGCCACCGCTTACTGTACGGTTGGTCCTCTCGGTTTTGCTGTTCGATGAAGCTTGTGTAGGGGTTATTGTTGCATCCTCTGACCTCGGCTTCATCCGATGGAGGGTGATTTAGTGTAATGCACAGTTAACTCATGGGTGTACTAATTCTTCTCCCGCTCGCCACTCTGCCATGTCTGATTGGAAACGTTGATTGTACACTGGGAGCTATACCAACGCATGTCTGTTCTTGACATGCTTGAATGTTAGGCAACATGTGGCGGTGTGAGATCAAACACTTATCACCAACGGTGTTTGGGCCTCAACGAACTTAATTTGTGCACCCTACGGGCTTACAGTATAGACCTTTTGTACCCGAAGAGACCGGGTACGGACGGCTGCTTGACAAGGACATGCCCAGAGATAGATTAATTCAAAGTGAGAGCGATGTCTCAACACAGGAACAAGTCCAACAGCGTAAAACTAGTAACGATTCTTAGTGCACGCAACGTGCATTGCACGGGACAAATGAAGAGGCGTGAAAGAATCAACATGCTGGCGCGGCGATTGCGCGTAGCTTGGTTATTTACTGTGCACACACGAGATTATGTCGGACAGAAAAGCAGGCTGACATTTCAATGCATCAAATATCCAACACACAAAGCGCGCAATCAACAAAGAACAAACTCCTTCGGCCAAGGTCCAGGGTCTTGAGGGGCAATGGGAGGGCAGGGCAGGGCAAGGACAGGGGCAAGGGGTCGGCCTGCCTAATACTCATCGAAGTGATTATCAGCGAATAGTCAATAGAGAGTGAGAAGAAGGAATTCAACGTAGCCACCACGCCAACTCCGGCTACCACTGAAGTCCTCCGCCCTTTTTGCGCCATCTCCTCCGGGGTCTACGGCTGGCAGGGTCAGCGAGAGGAGCGAGCGCGTCCGCCCGCCCATCACGACCCTATTCCAGCCCGCAGTTTTATTTGAGTCCAGCTCCCATCTCCGCTGCAACTCCAACTCTGGCCCAACTTTGTCTAGGCTACTAATATTCTATCGCCTCGCTCGCTTATCGCACCAGCCACCCCCTCGTACACGGCCCCCTCCGTCGCTCAGCGCGCCTGGGCATAATATCTGGCGCGCAGCCAACTCAGCTCGTCAGAGCTCCCATAGCATATCATCCCATGTCTATTGCCGACTTTCAACGGCGCACCCACCACGCCTCGCACATCTTGGGCTCTTTCGGCTGTGGCGCCGGGCGGCTGACCCACCACGCCTCGCAAGTCACCATCTCGACTGCATCTGGCTGTGCTGCACCTGCACCTGCAACTTCCTCGTCGACGCTAGGCGACGGGAGGTCCTCAAACGCCCACACATTAGGTTGGGGCGCTGAGGGGCACACCGGCTCATATTCCCACTCAGTGCACGCCTCAAAAGCGAAAGCGTTGCACTGCGGCGTGGGAGGACATGCCAAGTCCTCCTCGAACGCCGGATAGGCCTCAAAGGCAAACACGTTGCACTGCGGTGCGGGAGGACATGCCAAATCCTCCTCGATCACCGAGTATGCCTCGAACGCAAACACATTAGGTTGCGGTGCGAATGGGCACACGGGCTCCTCCTCGTGCCAGGAGGGGAGCCCCTCGAAAGCGAACGAATTGCACCGCGGCGCGGGCGGGCACTCGATTGGCGCAGCGAGCTCGATATCGCTGGACACCAGCATCAGCGAGGCGGACCGAGTTGCCAGCTCGGCCGCCTGCTTCAGCATATCCCCCAGGCCCACAAAGAACTCCACAGGCGACGACGACGGGATAGGGGGTCCCGCGTCGGCCTTGGATTGCCCCTCAAAAAGGGACGCAAAAGAGACGTAAGTAGGAGCGACGGTCACCATTATTCTCAGTAATAGCAAGTTTTTAAAAGGCAGGAGAGGGGGGGAGGGTTGAATGCGGTTAGGCAGGAGGAGAAGATGGGAAACGAGGTTAAGTTCGTGAGGGAGTCGTTGCTTCGGGATCCCCCTCTTTGTATCGGCTGCCGATTGTTTGGTGTTGTTGAATCGAAGCAGAAGGATCTCGGGAGGCAGAGAGCGTGACGTATGCGCAAGACTCGGGATTCGGGAAGGAGAGGGCTCGGGGAGCGAGAAAAGAACACATGACAGAAGTATATAATATGAGTGCAGATGATTTTGTTCATAGGGTGGTGGTAGAGTGATCGAAAAGAGCTGGTGCTTCAGAAGGCTTCAGAGCGGAGGCGAGTCGAGATTATTGCAATACTTAGCAGTATGAAACAAACGACGTCCCGCAGGCGGATGAAATTACATCAAGCGCCCAGCAGTGCCACAACCCAGCGACTTTTTTCTCGATCATCAAGTTAAGCTCTCGTCGTATGGCTTTGAACCTCAAGCGCAAGCGCGCCAACGATGTACAACCAAAGGTAACGATAGGGTCATGCATATGTTCGATCCTACGCTAATCATCAATAGCGGAGAAAGCTCGAAGACCACGACAACAGCGATCAGGCGTCGGAAGTAAGCGCGGAGGATGCAGAAGAGGAGGAATGGGGTGGTGTTGAAGGCGCTGACGAGGTCGACGGAATGGAAGTCAGTGAGCCCGAAGAGGATATCACGACGCAAAATGGACGAGGGAAGAAGGGAAAGGCCAAGCAAGCCCCGACTGGCGAAGAGCTCCGCGCGATCAAAGACTCTGCGGACCTCTTTCGCTCCAGTTCTTTCAAACTTCAGGTGAAGCCCATCGATCTCAGTCCATATCCTCCCTTCTGAAACAGGCTAGTATAGATTGATGCTCTCATACCCAACGTACTCCCCAAACCGTCTCGTGTGCCTCCAGTGGAGCGCCTACTGCACTCGATCTATTCGTTCCTCAACTCTACTTCTCTTGTGTCAGTGCCTCCAACCCACCCGCTAGCTGCGGCGCAAAAACTGCTGAAGAAGGGCGTATGCGTCCCCTATCCTGCTCCGCCACCTAACAAGGATTCGAAGTGGAAAGTGGCATTCGAAAGCCCTGCAGAAGTCACGCTCGTGGGTAGCTGGGTCGGCCAAGGGACCGTCAAGGGAAAAGATGGAGCAGGCTTTGGTGTTGACCTGGCAGTAGAGATGCCTAATGTAGGTTCATTTCTTCCACAATCTCAAATCGCTGTGAGCCTGCATACTCATTGCGTTCTTTAAGACGCTCTTCCAAGAGAAAGATTACCTCAACAATCGCTTTTTTCACAAGCGTGCTTTTTTCCTCGCCTGCATTGCTAGCGCCCTTTCTCTCTCAGATCTTCCCGTGGACGTGAGCTGGGAAGCGCGTGAAGACGACACGCGCCTAGTCACCCTTGTCCTCACGCCAAAGCAAGGCAAGCCATGCGCTCCTCACCACTTAGTCTGCAGAAGCTGATAAATCATTCTCTCTTCTTACCCTACGTTTCCGCAGACGGACCCCCGGATTTAGTAAAACCGAATATTCATATACGCCTGATACCCGCCCTCTCTGCAACCTCACCCATCCCAATACACCGAATATCACCATCACATTCCAACTTCCGTATCTCCACTCCATCGCTTGACAATCAAGTCGAGAACAGCACAAGCGATGGAAGCGATTCAACACCACTGTATAACCGCGCGCTGCATTTATCATTTACCCCCAAACCTCATCTTCTACGTGCACACGAATTGAAAGAGCGCGTTCCGGCTTTTGCAGAAGGCCTGGTACTATTGAGGGTCTGGGCGAATCAGCGCGGTTTCTGCTCCTCGGCACCCTCTTCGTCCTCGAACTCTTCGCAGCGGGCAGGGCTTTGTGTCAAAGGCTTCGAAGCGCGTGGAAGCTTCTGGATCGGAGTGCTTGCGCTACTTATCGACGGGGAAGAGGGAAAGGGAGGCAAAGCGCGACGGGGGGTTGGGAGGGGTGTCAGCTCGTATCAGTTGTTTAGGGCTGCATTGGATTTCCTCGGTGAGCATTTGGTTTGATTTGGTTTACCCGCACGCTTATATGAATTGCATCATGTAGGAAAATGCCAATGGGAAGAGGGCGTGTTTGTCAGGTCGCTTGGCCCCGGTGCCCATCGTGTATGTTTGTTCATTATATTTATGGAAACAAATCTAACTTGGCGCAGTTTTCTAAAGAAGATTACAAACAAATCTCTGGTCCTGTCTTCGTCGACAAGGACGTAAATCTCCTGGCGGGTGTACCGATGGGATCGCTTGATCTGGTGGGTTCCACCATTTAATCGCCCGTTACAATCCACTGCAGTGTCGCTCTTGCTGGAAGATAAGCTGACGAATTCTATAGCTGAAACATGACGCCAAGAAGACATTGGAAGTCCTCGATGCAATTGTGCCCGTCTTCGGCAGGGATGCCTTTTCGGAGGTGTTTTTGAAAGATCAGCGTGATTTGCTCCCTCGGTTTGACGCAGTTCTTATGTTTGTACTCATCCACTGCTGGGACTTGATTATGCGCTGACTATTGCCTTCGCAGTGTGGACCTCTCCGGGGCGAAACCACGAAAACTCGAAACAAAATCGATTCTCGAAGCTGGATCTGCCCCAAACGCTCTCCTCGCACAGCTTGCCGCGGTGTTGAGAGACGGTCTCGGTGATCGTACGCATGCTGTGACCCTTCTGCAGCCCTCTCAACCGTCTCGCTCTGCTGTATCCGAGCCACCTGTTCATTCCATGCTACCTGCGACGCTGCATATAGGACTTATCTATGACACCGCTCACTCATCGCGGCTCGTTGACCACGGACCCGCCGCAGATGACCCAGATCCAACTAAAGCGGCCCAGTTTAGGGATTTCTGGGGTGACAAGGCAGAACTCAGGCGGTTCAAGGACGGACGCATCGTGGAAAGCGTCGTGTGGGATGTCAAAGACGAAGGTGAACGGGCCGCTGTTCCCGTGGCAGTTGTTGAGCATCTACTTGCACGGCACTTTGGAGTGCGGGTAGAGGGGGGAGGAGTGGTTTCATGGGGGAAAGAGTGGGATGCCGTCGTTCGAGTGCCAGAAGCAGTCGCGCGAGTGCATCAAGGAGAGAAGGGAGTCACCGGTGGATTCAAAGGCGCCATGGCGTCATTCGACGCACTGGTGAAAGCGCTGAAAACGCTTGATGATGATTTGCCATTGTCTCTCGTGAGCATAAGCCCCGCATCTCCATACCTGCGGTACACCTCTGCTTTCGCCCCACTTCCCCTCTCGGAACGGTTGGCGAGTGCACTGCCCGTATGCTGGGGATATCTCGCGCCCATGGAGATCGTGCTGGAGTTTGAGAAGTCGGCACGGTGGCCGGATGAATTGCGGGCCGTGCAGAAAATAAAGATGGCATTTTGCGAACGCGTCGCAGAGGCTCTTATGGGTGCTGTTGATGGTCTTCGTGCGAGTGTCGTCGTTGGGGCGGTCGGCCATGGAATAGTAGGAAAAGAGGGGATACAAGACGAAGTCAGGCTGGAAATCATCACGCGTGATGGCTGGGCTTTCTCTGCACGAATATGGCACGATAGGGAGGCGACGTTGCTTGATCGTATAGTGGAGCCAAAGCCCAAAGCTTTGCAGAAGCCCGAAGACCTCAGTGGAGAGCAGCGCCAAGAGGCTCTTGATGCAAAGGAGTTGTACTCGCGACTCTTTGTGCATGCTCCGCGGCATCATCGTGCTATCGCAAGCCTATGCCATCGCTTTCCTTCATTCGCAGGAACGGTGCGGCTCGTGAAGCGGTGGCTTGCAGCTCACTGGCTGCTGCATGGATGCGTGTCTGAGGAGGCGGTGGAGCTGCTCTGCGCGGCTGTGTTTGTTCGCGATGGCAAGCTGCCTGTGGAAGGGGATGAGACGGTGAATCCTGCCGGCGTTCCTGGGAGCAAGGAGCGCGGGTTCGCATGTGTTGTGGAGTTCCTAGCGGATTGGCGATGGGAGGACGGGGTGGCAGTCCCTCTGTCTGGCGGCCAATTGTCTAATCCAAAGACTCTTCCGACGTCCAATGGGAAGCGGGGTGTATGGAGAATTTTCACCGAAGATGATGAGGCAGGCAGGGTCTGGACAGCATCAGGTCCTGACCTGATGGCTGCTCACAGGATTCGCGCCATTGCAAAAGCGACATTTGGCCATATGAATGGGATCCAGAGCGGCGGATTTAATGTGAAGGTAAGTCTTTCGCCTGGTCTTTGACATATCCTTACCTCCTTCCAGGCACTGTTCATGCACCCCACGCAAGACTACGACTTCGTGATCAAACTGGACCCTGCCGTGTTACCTCGTTACTTCCAGAATGTCGCGGCGGCCCCAGAAATGTGGTCGCAGAAGGGCAAGTATTCAAATTTGCATGTACAAAAAGGCGATGCGAAACAGCTTGTTGGGTTTGATCCCGCGCAGTTCCTGTTTGATGATCTGACGGTACGTCTTCCTTGCCAATTGTATGCGGCGCCCATCTGACGAGTCCTAACAGAGAGTCTACAAAGACACACTGCGGTTCTTCTATGACTCATATGGTGGCGACAACATAGGAGCCGTATGGGATCCTACAGTCAGGCTACCACGCCAGTTTCGAGTGCTAGGTGGTTTCTCAAGCATACCTGCCAAGGTAAGCAATTGCTATCTCATGACTCTTGAGTCAGGCTAACTTCAAGCAGGACGAAGAGAAGACCAAGGACAAGAAAAGCATGGTCTCGCTTAACGAGGCAGGTATTTTCAACGAAATAAGGCGTTTAGGTTTAGGAGTCGTCAAAAGTATCAATGTAAGGAGCGGAAATCTACCACATGTAAAGTAGAGTAATTGGTGTGTAATTCATCGCTTAATTGTGATAGGGTGGTCAACCTATAGGTCACTTCATTTGAGGCTACACCCAACTCAACTTGAAATTTTTCTATGTACCTGTCAAGTTAGAACCCTATCTGTACACGACGTGGCACCTCGAGGCGTGTTGGCCCCTTTCGAACCTCGGGAGTTGTGTAAACGCGTCGCGTGTATACAAGACCAAACACAGAAAATCCTGTAAAGCCGAACATTATTGCCCACAGTAACGACCAGCTTTCCTACCATGTCTGTGAGCGTTACGAACACTCCAGCAATCAAAAACGCACCCTTGATTGGGCTCGCGGAAGGCAATGGCTACTTCTCCAACTATCAACTGGCTGCCGCCGTGCTCGTCATCCCCTGGCTTGTCAAACGCGTTCTACCTGTCGTCAGTCGCGGGGGCTTCAAAACCTACCTCTTCCTGGTCATTGTGATGGGTGTGCCCATCACGGTCGGGTATTGGACGCTCATGAGCATGTACGGCAAGCGGAGGAACACCAAAGTCGAGCTTCCTGGGAAGGACATCGAGGAATACATCACTATCAAGGATCCCGAGCTCAAGGCCAAGTTCCACGGGAAGGAGAAAATTCCTATGCAAGTCTTCCACGACGCGTACTTTGACGGAAAAATTGAGTTTAACGGTGCGTGTTACTGGCCTTCCACGTTGTGCTGTATTGACGTATCCATATTCTAGGCGACGTACTCGATATCATGGAGGAGCGTCATGACTGGGCCAAGATGGTTTTCACGCCTGAGCTCTTCAAATACGTGTTCTTCAACCTCATCCCGGACGTCATCAACCACTCCGCAACCCAGGACGAGGAGCAGGTACGAGACCATTATGACCGTGAGTGTCCATTTGCTTCCGGCATACAAGCAGCGTTTGAATGGGCTTCGCAGGAGGAGATGACTTCTACGAGTGGTTCCTCGGCCCACGCATGATCTATACCTCCGGTGTTGTCACCGACATAACTCGTGAGGAGACTCTCGAGGAACTCCAGGATAATAAGCTTGCTATCGTATGCAGCAAGCTGGACTTGAAGCCCTCGGATCGCCTCCTCGACATTGGCTGTGGATGGGGAACTCTTGTGGCGTATGCAGCCAAGAATTTTGGCTGCGATGCCACTGGTGTTACGCTCGCCAGGAAACAGACCGCTTTCGGTAACGACAGGATCAAAGCCAATGGTGTTACCGCGGATAGGGCTCGGATTCTCTGCACCGACTTCCGCGATGCCCCTGGTGGACCGGGTCACTACACCAAGATAGTTTCCCTCGAGATGGCCGAGGTAAGCTTTTCATGAATAGCATCGGCGACATTCACTAATTTACTCCCCAGCATGTCGGTATTCGCCGCTACGGTGCCTTCCTTCGCCAGGTCTACGATCTTCTCGACGACAATGGTATCTTCGTGTTCCAGGTCGCTGGTATCCGTCCTTCATGGCAATACGAGGATCTCATTTGGGGTCTCTTCATGAACAAATATGTCTTCCCCGGCGCCGATGCTTCTTGCTCAGTTGGATGGGTCGTCAACCAGCTTGAGGCTGCGGGCTTCGAGGTCAAGAACATCGATGTTCTTGGCGTGCATTACTCTGCAACGATCTACCGATGGTACAAGAACTGGGTGAGCAACAAGGAGAAGGTGCTTGAGAAGTACGGCGAGCGTTGGTACAGGATCTGGGTGTTCTTCCTGGCCTACAGTGTCATTACTTCAAGGTTCGTATTGATTCCATTCAACCCCGCGTCGTGATTCTTACATCGTTTTCTGCCTACGTACAGACAAGGCGGTGCCTCCGTCTTCCAGTTCACACTGCACAAAAACTTGAACGCCTACCACCGCATCAACGGCGTCCCAAGCCATGCTTCTATTCATGTCAAGAAGGACCGGGAGCTCACTTCCATCATCTAAGTTTGATGAAACTATATCTAGATTTGTAGGCTTGATTTTCTGGTTTAATTCATGCCCGCGGCCGACTGCATTGTCGTGCCCGGTAATACCCCGGTCAAAAAATACTCGTTTCTCGTTCGCTTCCTCTGTGTCCATGCTCGGATAGTCTAGCCGAGACCTGAGTCGCTCTTGGTTGTGTGCAGGTCCAACCTAAAAGTTTCAGTCGGGTCTTGTCCAAGCCTGCAAGTACCTGTGATACGACTTGATGCTAGTGGCTTATTGATTGTGGAGTTTTGAGACTTGATGACAGCAGCTCGCATAGGTTCGGAATTAAGATTCGTTTCGTTTACCCGGCGATAATACATGGTAGAGAGAAAGACATTGCAATAAGTTTAGAATAATGAACACAGGCACTGGCGGGACAGGGGAAAGCGGGCTTAGAGGCTCTCACTTCTCGTGGAGCGCGAACTGATATGCCGGCTGTGCACTACTCTGCCAGAGTCTCCCGGATAGAGTGACTGTGTGAAGGAGTCCGTCGTTGCCGATGAAGTGTGGTACCAAGGTTGCGATCTTGTTAGTCTGGGCTGGTGGGAAGAACAGGCAATGTTTCTCAGCCCCGGGCCCTTGCAACCCCACAGTCACTGCGATGTGCTTGAACGAGCCCAGCTGATTTGGCTTCATGTTATTTTTGAGCCTGTACGCTTTGATTTCGGCATCGAAATGGGCGGCCGTGATCATATCGCGAGGCGTAAAGCCTAGGATGTTCGCATCGTCCACCTCAAGACTGAGATCAAGGTTCGCTTCGCCCGCATCGTTCGCATCGTTCGCATCGTCCGCATCGTCCGCATCGTCCGCATCGTCCACATCTTCGGTCTCGAGTAACATCTTCACCTCGTCCGCCTCAGATATGTCTTCATCGTTTAGGACGGATGGGCCATTGGCTTCAAGTGTCACTATGTCGTCTTTCTTGAGCAAGTTTGGGGGCGCGGGTGAACACGATAAGAGAGCGTATGCAATTGTTTTCGCGGTAACACCCGCAATGGAAAGTGCGGTGATGACGAGGCTAGCATCAAGTTTGAACCGCTTGAAAGTATGCAGACATTAAGAACACAGATTTTACTGAGGATACAGTACACGTACCCCAAGTTTCTCCAGTCGCGGCTTCATCACTGGCAGCTCCTTCAAGATCCCAAGAGGCCTGTACGCATCGAGTCTGCTGTAGATGTCGCAGACGATACTGTAGGCATCGTAGACGATAACGAGAGCCATGGCAACGATGAAAGGAAATGCGACAGTGAAAATAGCTTTGAGCAGGACGCGAAGATAGCTCAGGTCGGTGAAGATGTAGAGAACACATCGAAAAATGGCGACGAGAATTGGCCTGAGGATATCGCAGGAGCAGCGGGTCACATCGCGAAGTAAATGGCAACAGAAGACCCTAAATCTCGACGGCAGCTGAGATTCATCGAATTTCCTGTTGTTGAGAACATCGATACCACGCGGGGCCACTACCGCCGAACTTCTGACTGTCGGAAATGTCGAACTAGACAGTCGTGGTGATGGTGGAAGTGAGGTCCATTTCGGTTTGACTGGCAGCGACGTCGACGGCATCCCAAGCACGATCATAAGGGGGATATACAAGATGTAACGAGGAGCTCAATCCGATGCACTATAAAAACAGAGGGTTCAGATGGAGGAAATCAGCCCAGAGTTTCGCAAGATTATTCGACTGGAGATGAAATTGAAGGAAGCAGCTGCGGGTGGTGCACTATAGCTAAGATGTGGCAAAGTTACTATTAAACATAGCGGAGTTTGAATTGAGAAACGACAGTTTCAACTTTCACGCTGAGCAGCAGCCAGCTATTCCACAACTCAGTCGCATAGACCGATATGATATCACCGATACTCCTAAGTTGTGTCTATTAAGCTGTATACCAGCCACAAATAATTTCAGTACCGAGGTGATATCGTATGGACTAGTGGCACCATTCTGCAGTGCCCGAATCTCAAGCGCAATAATCACAGATTGGGATCTATGGAAACTCGCAACCTCACCTCATCGCCACAACACAGAGTACCTGGTCCTCCAGCTTCGGATTGACAACTTCCTCCCTTAAATCCGCACTAGAATGCCCATATATATAATTTGGCTGACTGCCTCGAGGAAAAGAAATGTGATGCGTTTCTTTCGCTGGGATGGGTTCACGGTTCCGCTCGAGTTGATTGCGTCGGGGAGTACGACCGAACGAAGCGAGCGCAACTACGTGCCAAAATCAGCGCCGAAGTAAATATGGTGTTAGAAGATGGGGAGGAACGTACGAGGAAAAATGCATTCGCAAAGAACGCATACAAAAACACCGTGCTCCACAACATCACTCCAGCGCCGCACATCCCCGCCAGCAGCGTTAGGATCACGCCTACGAACTTGTACCCGCCGTACGCGAACACGTCCGCCACCGCGCCACCCCCGAGCCCGTCGCCGCCCGAGCCGACGCCAAGCACGTAGCACCCCATCTTGACAAAGGCGACATCCAAGAGCAGCACGCCGAGAGCGCGTGAGGCGAGGGAGCCGAAGATGGCGGGGTCAAAGTGGCCGGTAAAACCTTTGTGCAGTGCGGAGAGGAGGATGTAGGTGACAAGGGCCATCACTGGAAGACGGGTAGTCAGATTGAGATCATGTAAGGACGAGGGCGAGAGTAATTATGGTAGTTGGATTGAGAACGCGGAGGATCGGTGCAGAGAGCGACGACATACATGGAATGTACAGATCGGGGCTATTGATATCATCTCTTGGTGGCATCCACTCGCCCACCGCCGCCTGCGGGGGAGGGGGACCCTGATTGTATCCTTGGTCGGGCCGATGTACACGCCGTGTCCATGGCTTGTGCCGCCATGGGAAGAGCACAAGACGTAGCTTGTACACGACGTAAGAATTCGAGACGTTAAAGTGGTGCTTGAGCGTCCCGTACGGCATGAAGCCACCGAACTGTGCGTTATCAAAATCGTGAAAAGCGCACATATGAGGGATATAGACGCACGTTTTTCTGCACGTAATCCTGCCCAGCGGCGACTGCACTCTGGCCGAGCTGCATCCCAAACTGTGCGGTCGCGTCGTTCATCCCCCACGCTGCAAAGTCGACCGGCGCGCCCGGCTGCTGCTGGTGTTGCGGCTGCGGGCGCATCTGGCCTATGTTGTGCTGCTGGTGCTGGAGCGGGGCCTGCTGCTGCGGCTGGAACGGATATGCCTGGGTCATGTATGCACTCTGCTGCTGCTGCAGGGGCGCGCCGGGATTCGGCGGCGAAGAGGTGTACCGCTGGTAGCCTTGTGGTGACCTGTGCAAAGTACGAGTTTAGTGATCGATTATTGAAGAAATGAGCTGCAAAACGCACCCTGGAGTCACTGGCGGCTCGGGTAGTGAAACAGGATGCGTTGGAACGGGGTGCATGAGGGGAGGAGGCGTTTGGGAGTAGTAGTGGGACATGGGGACGTCAGTCGGCCGAAAGTCGATGCGGGTATCAGTGTGCGGAGTTTCCGGGATTGAGCCGAGAAGTAAGTTTGCACAATTCAAAGGCTGGACCTCAGAGAGACGAGGAAGTGAAGGAGGGAAGCTCGTGGGTGAACACTGGGCGTGTACTCGATTCGAATTCTTTGTTTGACGTGTCTTGAGGAGGGGCACGTGGCTTGCTGCGACCGCAATTAACGGCAGCGCTGGCCTCCCAGAGTCCCACGGGTCACTTGGAACTGTATCTTGTGCTCACTTTCGACATCAACTGGGTATAGAACTGATAAATAGCTTTTCTTGGCGTTGTCTTGAGCGTTCTCCACGGCTATGAAGAATAACATATCCCAATACTAGAAAATGTCTGGGCGCCGTGCCCATGATTGCACCTTAGTGGTGTATGCCAGCCTTCCCGGCAGCAAGAATGGATCTGGACGCCTGCTCTTTTCGATCACTCTGCCACAATTCTAGCAGCAAAAATACTTTCCTTTGATCTGAATTGTTCTGTTATGTGTTCGTTTCTTGCACCCCAAGCCCCTCCTTCCCAAGTCTTGTGCATATGTCACAATCTCTGCCTCCTGAGATCCTTCTGCTTCGATTCAACAACACCAAACAATCAGCAGCCGATACAAAGAGGGGGATCCCGAAGCAACAACCCCCTCATGAATTCAACCTTGTTTCCCATCTTCTCTTCCTGCCTAACCACGTTCAAACCCCCTCTCCTATCTTCTCTAAACTTGCTATTGCTGAAAACAATGTTGACCGTTGCTCCTACTTATGTCTCTTTTGCATCCCTTTTTGAGGGGCAATCCAAGGCCAACACAGGACCTCCTATCCCGCCGCCTTTGCCTGTGGAGTTCTTTGTGGGCCTGGGGGATATGCTGAAGCAGGCGGCCGAGCTGGCAACTCGGTCTGCTGTCATACCATGAAATGGTTTCATGGTAGAACATGGCCAAAACGAACCAATAAATCATCATTCCAATATTCACAGAAACCAGCCACTGCACTTATGGCCCCTACAAAAATCATTCTATACCACCCCTAAAAATCAATCAGACAGGACCACAATGAGCTCCTCATGCATCAATATCGGTATCCCTAAACAATCAATGAAACAACCCAGCATCGGTCATATTTAATACCTACTCACTGGCACGCCTTATTCGCTTAGAACTGCCCCATTCAATCATTTTGCCTCACCCGATGCCCCCCCAATGAACCTATAACAAGCAAGTAATGACCCACCAATGTCCACCTAAAATACATGCCAAAGCCACATGTCCGAAGCACCTGCAGTCCCGAACCTGCATACAATGCCAACAACAGACCCGCAACACTAACGGACCCATCAGCACGCACTACTTCAGCCTCTAACCTAATTGTGCCACCTCCGGTTATTACGTCAAAAGCATAAAGCATAAGCAAGTAGGAAAAAACAGGCACCTCGGGCATGGCACAATTCTCCGAATAAAATCTGATCTTACGTTATCCCGGTCCGCCTGTCACAAATTTCCATTTTCCTTATATTTTACACTATTTTATATCACACTCTATCGCATACAGTGTAGACATATTCTCATCGCGGTCTCAGTTACATACTTCAACCGTGGGAACCTGTACAGTTCACATACTAGTCCACCATCAGATCTATTGATCATTAGATTAGATACCTCGGTTATACCTTGAAGATCATGGATCAATCAAGGAGATACTCCGCATCATACTCGCGTCGTATCTTGGTCACTTGACGCTTCCGCATGGGCATTAGATAGCAGGGATTATTGCCATTGGTCCAGCTCTTGATATGAGCACACACTGTCGCAGCTATTCCATTTGGACACATAGGATATAGCGCATAGTATCATGTATATATAGAGGCACGACTGCAGGGAGATTCCCCAGTCTAATTCACTTCGTTAAAGACTAAGGTCTCAGCTCTCTATAAGCAGTCTTGATCTCTCTCTCTCTATCACTATCGATCTATTCACGTCCTTTGTCCATTATATTTTGGTGAGTAACTAGCAGAAGCTGTTACATTTGAATTAGACTCCCCCCCTACACCCCTGCGCTGCAAAGCGTACTGGTGGTGCTTTTCTTCTTTCTTATTCTAGGTTGGCTCTTCGATGATGTCGTACCCCTTCGTCTGTTAAGACAATCTCGGACCTCAGAGATAAGAGGTAGTGTGCACTTCACTGTGCATGCGAAGTAATGGCTATACCTTCATATGCCCAGAAGGCTAGGCAAGGTCTTCAATGACCAAGCCTTGGATGCGTGATCAGTGGAAGGCCTGAAAACCTACATTGCTATCGCATTTCAAGGTTGTCTAGGCAGAGGTAACCGAGTACCAATGCACTTGTAGCAGGGGTGGAACCCTGACTAAGATCTGTATTCCTTCATTCCGGACCTACAAGAGAACGTAGGCTGACGTCAACTCTACCTATACACAACTAGAAAACCACCAACCTATGGAGAATTTATTTTCCACTAGAGTCACACGCTCACACACATGCACCGCTAGAAACCATGCCCAGACAGAACAACAACCGTCGCAACAACCGTTGCTCCAGACACTCCAACAACAATGACACCACCTCCCTCCAATACCCCAAATACAGCAAAGGCGATAGCTTCGTCCTAGCCAACGACCAGGCCAGGAGGGCTCTTGACCTAGTCACAGAGTTCTTCAACCAGCAATCATCTAGCTGGGGCCCTTTCTGTCCCAACCACATTCTTGCCGAAGCGCAGAAGGCGCTGAACACAATCAACTTCGAGACAGCATCGACCCTCATGCTCCGCGACCACCTTGAAGTCGCAGTCATGAACCTCACTAGGATGAAGGATGAGGTCGACACCAAGACAGGGGATGGGCAAATTTACCAACGAATTAATCTGTCTGTCAATATATGCATGTTGTTTCAACGGTTCAATAAGCATGATGTGTGCAGCCGACTCGTTTTATTTCCTTTCCACATAATTCCATACACCAATGAGTTTTATGTTCATCGCACTTCACACTGCCAGAAAAATGCCTAAAGCCACTACTGCCAACTCTTATCCACGCTTTGTTACTGTTGCGAAAGACAATGTATCAGGCATCGCAACCACCACTACTCTAAACGTCAACAAGACTCGTTTCGCCAAACTCTCTGTCGATCGCAGACAGAAGAACTCTACCAAACCTATGGTTCCACTTCGGACTAGACTCGATCCGGAGCGTAGTACAAATAATGCTATAGAACTTGAAAAACACTTCGACAAGCAATGGACACTTAGCGCCCTTATGGACGAGTATTTCAAACATATTTGTTCTGAACGCTCCATGACTCCACCACCATCCGGTTCACTCATTGATCGGATTGGTCCTCCAATCTATGAACCTCCAAAGCCTATTCCACCAGGGATTAGGTTTAAGAAGTCCAAAATCTTAGAACGGATCAAAGAATTTCAAATTCCGGTCCTTGCCACTGGAGAACGCTTGACGTACTTCCAGAACAAGGTGGACAGTCTAGGACTCAATGAGAAATACCTCGACAATGTCGACAAATTGATCAAGAACTTCCACAAACTTGATCTCGAATTTATAGCGCATCGCCTCACCAACAAGCAGTGGTGTCTGCTCAAAAGGGATATGAACATGGTAAAGAGGATTGATTTTGGAGAATCAGGGAATTGGGATGTAGCCTGCTCAGAAGTAGCAGCGCTTGGAAGGCAGGGATGCTTTGATTACTAAATATGGCAGATTGATAGAAATATCATTTTATTTGGCTTAAAAATGTGTGATCGCTGAAACAGCGATAGTGTGAACGGATTATGGCTTACTTTGCTCTTTATTATATTTAAGACCTCTGAAGAAATTCAAGGCTAACCATCTCGACATAGAAACATGTCTATGGTTGATATTCGCGAAATGAAAATGGCCATCCCAGCCAACGATGACGCTTGGGCTGAAGGCATAATGGAAGGAGTTACCGAAGAACAATGTGCCAGTTTTTCGAATGGGCAATACCACACTTTAGCCAGGATGATGGCAAATGCTTTTGGCATGACTAGGGGATTCACAATGCACTATGTTCAGCAAGTGGCTGAAAACATTGTGGAAGAACTCGATAAATGTGCCAGTCACACTGATCTTGACACCATGGAATCAAGTGTCATAGATAATATCACCTCCATTAAGGAAATCAAACCTCCAGTCGCCAACCTCAGTAGCCAGGTCGTCAATCTTAACACTCAGATGGCGCAGCTACCGGTTTCAGCTCAGAGTTCAGGAGGAACTAGGCATCCTAAGATCGGCGAGCCCCCTGAGTTCAATGGAATCGATGGGAAGGTTAAATTCCAAGAGTGGATGAATAAGATCCAACTATGGGTCGTCCATGAGAACATTGTCACCGACAAACATCACATTACTGTTGCGATGAATAAATTGTCTGGCTCTGCGGCTCAATATATGGAGCCATGGATCGAAAAACTCACTTCAGGAAAGACCATCGGCTCGTGGGATGAGTTTGTTCACAAGTTAGCTATTCAATATGGTCAACGAGATGAAAAAGAAGGAGCAAAGAAGGAATTAACGGCCCTGTTCATAAACATAGACCTTGCGCACAAGAACTTCGTCAAGTACGCCGAGAAGTTCAGAACTCTTGGTTGTATATCCGGTTATGAGGATAGTCTCCTCATCGATAAACTCAGTCAAGTCATTGAGAAAGACATGTGTCTAGCCCTTATTGGGTACAAGAGCGGCAATAACATTCCCACCAAGTGGGGTGAATACCTTGACTTGCTTTTGGAAATATTTAAAGACGTACATCCGGATAAAGCGCAAGGTCATATCTTTGGAAGAGACAAGGGACCGTCCGACACTATGGACGTCGATTCAGTGGAAACTAAAGCGAGCAAAGGAAAGAAAGGAAAAGGCAAGGCTAAGGAGCAGATTAATAACAATGGCGAAAAGGAGGAGAAATTCTGCCATATCTGCAATCACCCTTCGCATAACACCATCGATTGTTACAATAATGCGAAAGGTCCCAACTATAAGCCTTGCTCAGATGAAAAGAAAGGAGATAAGAAGAAAAGTCCTGAGGATAAAAAGAAGTCAGGCAAAACTCATAAGATTCGATCGGCTGAGACAAAGCAGTCATCGGACTCCTCAGACAGTGAGGATGATACCCCACGCGCCTCTACGTCTAAGGAAATCAATAGCGCGGAAATTGATCACCCAAAGATCAGAGAACTTTCATATTCAGAGGAACTCACGAGTGATGATGAACCATTCGTTCCTCAGTCCGTCTCAGACTGGAGCAAGGGCAAGAAGAAAGTATCTCACAAGCAGGGTTTTTCCCGGCGCCACATGTAAACACTTGCCGACATGCTGGTGTTAGTCTTGAGACCCACGACTTATGTAATGTAGATGCAGTCGAAAATGTGTTGTGAAATAAGGTACACGACAAATGATTGCCGCTAAGGTCACGTGATTCAACCGTCACGCTGGAAGATATGCAATAAGCTCGAACCACAAACACCTGAGAACAATTTGGGCACCGAGAATAGATTGATTGAAAGCTAATTGATGGAGTCTCGGTCTTACTTTTTCAAAAAATATCTTGGTTGAAATGTAGTATACCCAAAAAACTTTTAATTTTCCAACTGTCAGGAAATCGTGAACCTGTGCCACTGACAGCTCAGAAGATTTTTCACTTCCAGATTTTTGCGCTAATGTAATACACCATATATGGAAATGCTACGTTTAAGGAAGGTATTTCCCACAGCCTTTCGGGGCAGTCAATGTGGCGACTTGGTGGCAACAGGACAGAGGATGCATATACTCGGGCTATTACAGAATTGTATGATCAGCTCCAGCCAAAAATTTCCTTCAGTAGCTATTATGGACCATATGTATGCTAAAGATCACTTTTAGCTCCAGCAAAATACAATTTGATGCGGCTCGACATTTGCTCGACCAGGATATTTGCGCTGTGACCGTGACATGTCACACCACGTGACCTTAGCGGAAATCATTTGTCGTATACCTTACAAATAAATCATTTTATCTACCTCTTACATTATGGGTCTACGGAAAGAAAGTGCAAGTCGAAGCTCCAGTTGACTCAGGAGCCACCACAACGTTCATCAATAAATCGTTAGTGCGGGAAAATCACTTGGTAACGGAAAGATTGGCTATACTATTTGCGGTTTCAAACGCAGACGACTCCAGCAATTCAGATGGCCGAATCACTAAGTACATTAATGGGTACTGTGAGATCGGAGATCACAGACAGTGAGAACGGCTGTTAGTGACCAATCTTGGAAAAAAAGATATGATCATTGGCTATGACCATCTGAAACACCATAACCCGGAGATAGACTGGGAATGAGGTGAATGGAGATATACCAGGTGTCCTGAAGGCTGTGTCCCAGGAGTTTGTAAAAAGAAACCAACTCGAGAAGAAGTCGTTGAACTCGATTTACCTGACACATTGTCATGGGATCAATTATTGGACGAAATAGGAGAAGAAGATCCCGATAATCAATACATAAATTGGGTCTCTATGGAGGCTCAAGAGGACCAACAATTTGCAGAATTTATTGCGGAAATCACAGAAAAACTTGATCTAGGTTATGAGGACGATCCTTTTGGTGACGATAATGACGACTCACCAGATTGGAAACCATTAGTACCTAAACATTTATGGGAATATGGTGACGTCTTTTCAAAGGAAAAAAGCAGAGTGAATGCCGGTACAAAAACCGTACGATCACAGTATCGACTTTGAGGAAGGTGCCTCCCTTCCCAAACCGTCTAAACTATACTCGCAATCACCTCAAGAGCGTAAGGCTCTTGATGAATGGTTAGATGAGGAAACCAGAAAGGGTTATATTCAAAAATCGAAAAGTCCACTCACAGCAGCAGTGTTCTTTGTGCCTAAGCCAGGAGGAGGAATTCGCCTTGTGCAAGATTACCGAAAGCTTAATGCTATCACCGTCCAAAATTGTTATCCCATTCTGAGAATTACAGCCCCAATCCATTCACTGAGTCAGGCAAAGATCTTTATGAAAGTAGATCTTAGATGGGACTACAACAATGTCTGAATTAAAGAGGGCGATAAGTGGAAGACAGCTTTCATTACTCACAGAGGCTTATAAGAAGCTAAAGTGATGCACTTCGGTTTCTCTAATGCACTGGCCACCTTCCAAGCCATGATGAACGAAATCCTAGCGAATCTAATCCAGGAAGGAAATGTTATGGTTTATCTGGACGATATTTTAATCTTTACACAAGATGTGGAAGAGAATAGGCGCATCACCGCAGAGGTTCTTAAACGCCTCAGGGAGAATGATCTATTTGCTAGACCAGAGAAGTGCTTTTTGAAAAGAATCACATTGACTACCTCGGGATGATCATATCTCATGGACATATTGAAATGGATCCTAAGAAATTAACTGGAGTCACCGAGTGGCCATGACCTCAGAAGGTTAAAGTTCAGGCCTTTTTAGGCTTTGCAAACTTTTATCGCCGCTTCATCAAAGACTTTGCTCATCATGCAAAGCCCCTTACCATTCTTACGAAGAAAGATCAACCTTGGATCTGGGGAGACGA
>JACXVL010000116.1:161550-172263 GCA_014898675.1 Athelia sp. TMB | reverse complement strand
GATGGAAGAAACTGAAGTGTCAGAAAGAAAGACAGGATAGAATAATAGGGATAAGAAATTCATTTCTCAGAATTACAGTGCAGTAAGTGCCACCAGGGTCCTCTATTTTTATCGACCAATCCGAGGGAAGGATTGAAGGCAGCTCCACAATGATGAGTACCTCAGCAGTTGTGGGAAAGTGTCCCAAAATGGAAGGGCTGAAAGATATAAAAGAGCCGATGTTTCATAGTTTTTAGTTACGGACCCCTTGTACCCCTCTTCTCTGAACCATCACCCCTTGTCTCAAGTGTATAGTTGCTACAGTCAATAAAGCGATTGACTCCAGTAACTTCGTGAACATCTGAAAGCCAGCCACTCGACTGTTAGTTTGTGTTTGTTTGTGTTTGTTTGTTTGTTTGTTTGTCTGTTTGTCTGTCTCAGTCTAGTTCTTGTCAGTGTAAGTCTAAAAAGCTCTCCTGACCTGAAAGCTTTGTTCCGAAACATAACCTCTGGTCACTTCCTACATCGAATCACTAGTCCAGCAGCTCAGGCTCTGATTATCTGTTTTTCGATCCTATTTCTCGTTCTCTAGTAGACTCAGTCCAGCGACTAAGCTCTACTCAACTAGCCTGTTTTGGTTAGTTACACCTCCTGATTCGTATATACTAAACCCCCGAACCGATTAGGTGATTCCGGTCTAAGGACTGACCTGACAGCCTAAGGTTTAAATCAATAAACCAAGCTCACAGCGGCTGGTTTTCTCTCCGTGTGGCAGGTCCAATTCTGAAATGCAAGGGCCTGTGTCAAATACCGGAGCCTTGAGCGAGACACCATATAATGGATAAGCATAAACCAATGGTTCATGCTCGCTTTCCATGTGATCCATCATCTCTTGGGCCAAAAGCTCAGGTGCCGCACCATCAGCTGCAAATGCGATGACCTTCAGCCCGAGTTGGGAGGCCATTTTGAGTAACTTCAAGTGATCATTATGTATTTGGTCAGCTTTCTCAGTTCCATCGGTTGGAAGGAGAGCAACTACTAGAGGAGGAATGCTGGGAAGAGGAATCTATACAAACCCGAAGGTTATTCACAGACAATTGGTGAAGAATCATAACATACCTCTATAATGATAGCTCGGGTTTGAGTCGCCATAGCCTTTCGAGTTTTGATCTTTGCAATGACCTTATCAATGTCCTCAGGTTTGTTGACAATGCATTCATCAAGGTCGAGAACCGATCCCAAGACATGACTGCCAAAATCTGTAGAGTACGTCAAACAAACTCGCACTTTCGTGCAGTCACCGGCGACAATGAGTGGACCTGTTTATCCAACTGCATCAACCAGTCGCTTAACTCTTGCCATATTTTCGAACAAAAGGTATGGGCTCGAAAGTGCATCTTCGGAGCCCGCAATACGTCGTCTAATAAGGGATTCATAGTTTCAGTCTCAGGAAGAGTGGGAAATAGGGAAAGTGTACCATAGATGTCTCGAGGATGGCCCTCCAAGCTCATGTGTTAAAATAAAATATTGTCAAGTAGATGAGCCTCCTCGAGATCGCATAAGAGTCATAAAATTGAGATAATGCTGTGAATATTGAATGCCATATTTGAGATTCTTGTTCTCAGATTGTTCTCGCCGAAGTCGGTCTTCAAAAACAGAACACAGATCAAGGAATGTTTCGGATTTGGCCAGTTTCCCTTCCCGAGCAGCATGATAGAGGTGGAGAAAGCACTTCGTATGGTCGCTCTGCTCAAGTTAAATATGGATTTTGTGAATGAAGGGGTCCTTTAGCTTGTCGGCGAGCAAACAAGCATCAGGGGCTAGCATGCCCCACTGTGGCATGAATTTCTCACGCATTACTAGTTTGTCATGTTGCTCGTGCTCAGGAAGCTTTGCCTCCACCACTTTCTCTTCAGCTTGATTAGAATGTATTGGCCTCGTAAAGATACCCTTACTCGCCTTTCGAAGTGCATGTTTGAAAGAGTCATCATTGGTGAGCAATCGGCATGCTGTGCACAGCCAGTCAACACTTTCTGTTGCTGCGTTGCAGTTCGTAGCTTTGACAAACCCATTCACATAGTCCACTTCCCATCGCGCCCAACCACGGAGAAAGTGATCATACATTCTTAGCTCTTTCTCAGTCCAGAACTCTTCTTTGGGCTCCTTTGTACCCCAGTCAGGAACAGCTGTGAAAACCAGTGTATTGACAGCTGGTGGTAGCTGCCGAGCAGGATCTTTGGTGTGATTTTCCAACAATTCTGGAAATTTTTTGTAGGGGAATAATTGGTGCTTGCCTCAGGCACGGAACTGGAGGCCAACGCCTCCCAATGTTCGTGTAACAGTCTCTGCTAGTTACTCACCAAAATATAATCGGACAAAGGGTGTGAATAGATTGATAGTGATAGTGATAGATCAAGACTGCTTGAGAGAGCTGAGACCTTAGTCTTTAACAAAGTGAATTAGACTGGGGAATCTCCCTGCAGTTGTGCCTCTATATATACATGATGCTATGCGCTATATCCTATGTGTCCAAATGGAATAACTGCGACAGTGTGTGCTCATATCAAGAGCTGGACCAATGGCAATAATCCCTGCTATCTAATGCCCATGCAGAAGCGTCAAGTGACCAAGATACAACGCGAGTATGATGCGGAGTATCTCCTTGATTGATCCATGATCCCCAAGGTATAACCGAGGTATCTAATCTAATGATCAATAGATCTGATGGTGGACTAGTATGTGAACTGTACAGGTTCCCACGGTTGAAGTATGTAACTGAGACCGTGATGAGAATATGTCTACGCTATATGCGATAGAGTGTGATTTAAACTAGTGTAAAATATAAGGAAAATGGAAATTTGTGACAGTTCGAGTTTGACTGAGACAGATGTATGGCTCGTATTCGGAGCCATGGAGATGCAGGCACACCTCGCGCAGCTGTGGTTTGTCCCCAAAGTCTTGCTGTCTTCTTTGGGAACAATATTAGGGTCAACGTCCTTGAAGAAAAGGGCAACTGAAGGGGTCTTCTATCATATCAGCCACGGAGAAATTGCAACAATGTCAGGTAAACAATGTACCACTTTGATCTTCTTGATCACATATTTGTTGAAGGGTACGCTGACCAGTGGCTCTTTCATAGGCTTCGGTGCAAGGGGAGTGAAGAAGCTTGCAAGTGGTTGGGTACCAGCCTTTGGGACAAATCAGTTAGTCCATTTTCAAAACTGCGGAAGGGGTATGTTTCTTACTGGTTTCTCTGATGGTTTACTGCTTCTAATTCTGGCTATGCGGGCAGCTTCCATACCAGTAATAGTCGAGCACTTTGACTTGTGTGTCTCCCAATCCTTAAGATCATATGCACGGTGCATCTTGATCCACCGGTGGCATCCCTTGCAGAAGACCCGGTTGGCTTCATGCTTATCGGCCCATTCATCGTTGTCAAGACTGCACTGCCTCTCTTTTAGAGTTCTCTTTTTCTTGTGACTGGACGTGGAGCCTTCGGGTTTGATGGGTCCCATTTGCTCTGAATCTGCATTGTATTCCATGCAGTCGTCGTTTTCATCGATATCTGCTGCTGTTGCATCTTGCTTGCCGCGAGAACTAAGTCATCATAGATGAGTATATGAGCAATTGTGAAATCAAAGTGAGGAATTACAATTGAGAAAGTGATTCTTCTTGCTGACTAGACACTTGCATAGATTCAACTTTGAACGTGTCACTATCATGCACTGCGGCTGCGACATCTGGTTTCGTCATCGGAGTGGGCAATGCAATCGTCTGGGCTGCTTTATGTGTGGCTTGGAATCGCTCAACGGGCACACCGTCATATTTAGTGATGATCTCGATAGGTTTATTGTCATCTGAGTCTTCAGGGTTCGTTTTTCTCACTCGATCAATGCTGTTACATCTGGTAAGTTATATTTTTGATGTCGCCATTGTAAAAGTACATACAGAAGACTGATTAAGACCATCAGGACGGCTTTTTGGGCCAGGGCTTTTTTACTGTCGCAAACTTCGTCAAAGTTCAATGCGCACTGCATGCATGGCATCATAGCCATCATGACGAACAAGCCACACACCCATCCATTCACTTGCCCGTCAAACTTCGGCGGACAATACACCGCCCGTCGCCACTGTAAATCAAAGTGCAGCTGGCGTGCCTTGATGTGTGCTCAAATATGGTGAACAACTTTGATCAGGAGCTGGTATATGGTGTGAGTGACACCGTCTGATATCATCTGTGATGACGAACTCACAGGAATGGCCCAAAAACTTGAGTCTATCTCGGGAATGCTATCAAACACCCCGAGCTCGGACATCACATAGTCGATCCATCCCAAAACCCAGTGCAATTTCCCCGGCTTCCCTCCACAGAGTGGGATGATCCATCGGTGTTTCGATCCTAGACTATCCAATGAATCACCACAACACTTGGGTGATATTGATTAGGTGTGTGGTTTGCGAGCATTCCAATGTGAACTCACTGCGGCTTCAATATGCTCTTCAATAGTCCCCACACCTGGCATATTCCCCTTTGCCGCCCCGCTCAAGATGCCTGCAATCCAAGACGAGAAGATGACAAAGTTGGCACCATGACCAAGTAGACTCTGAAGCTGCGCTCCATATGCGTTGATAGGCGCGCTGGGTATTTTCCGGCCACCCTCGATAAGCGGGAGAAAATCACTCCTCCATATCTCGATGTTTCAGATTTTCCGAACCTCCAAGTGCAGATCGGGAGGAAGCACGATGTTCATCTGCGTGAACTATGGAGAGGTGAGGTCGAGAGGGAGGCGGAGCCAGGGGAAGGGCATAAATTATTATTGGATTGATTTTTTGATGAAACAATGAGCTGCGACCTCAGACTGGGCCCGGTTGTTTGGGCCCGGCTCCATTGTATTACCGCTGTTACTCTAGCAAGTCTACGAATACTCTAATGATTCAAGATGCTCAATGCAACATAACAGAGCAATCTCTGGCCTTCGTCCAAGCCCATGAAATAGCTGTCACAGGCGCCTGATGGACCTATATATAGTAAAAATTCTCGAGGCCTTTGGCCTCAAATCCGCAATCCCCGGACAAACATCGGGCCGTTTTTGGGTCTCAAATCCGCAAAAATCCGGACAGACCTTAGGGGGAGCGTCCGGAGTCCTGACCTTGCTCGTCTGTCTAGTGAGTGTCATTTGTCATTTTGGGGCTCAACTACACCTCACGCCTCTTCACGTTCCTCGGCTCAATCTTTGTGTGCAATCGCATTGACAATGGGGCCATTTTCGACCACGTGCCTCGAGGCGCCCCGAGCCTGCGCAGCCGCATCATGGCCGTGTGCATCCACAGGCTCAGCCCTCAGAGCGAGAAAGTGTGATGGAGATTTGTTGTGTGGGCTGACTGGTATGTGAGACACTCTCTGTGCTGCACCCATGGCTCCAACGAGACCATTTGTAGGGATGTGATGCTAATAGCTTGGCTCAGTTCCATCTCCCTAACCCACATATAGCTGATGAAAAAGTAGTGGACATGTACCATATTTTTTTGTTTATACCACCTCAATATAATTTTGTGACTACCTTACATTTGGGTGATAGGGTTATAGTATTGTACAATAATGAATGGGGTAGTTTGTGTATACAAAGGCCACATCTGTGAGCGACTGTGAGGCTCTGTGCAGAGTCTATGGGGATCTGTCGGGCCCTGTGCAGACCATACAGGGAACTGTCAAGTTGTAGCAGTAGTCTGCCCCGCCTTACACCTACCTATGAGCACTATAGCCCTATGGGTGTCTATGGTCATCTGTCCAGACTGTGCAGCCGCACCAGGTTTTGCTGATGTTGGGGAATCCTCCCTTGACAGCATGGCAATGTCCGGGTGATCGGAGGTTGATAACTCCGCATCACTTTGCCCAAAGATTTCCCTGTCAATGGAGCTCTGCATGGTAACCATGTGATCAGGTGTGATGTTCTCCTTATCACTTTCACCTGTCACTAATGCTTCCGGTTCCACCGGATTAACCCATGCTCCATGTGATTCCCTACCAATGGAGCTCCAGACCTCTTCCGGAGTGCTGTGGACCTGGGAGACGATGGAGTATCCATCCAACTGGACATACTCTGCAAGGTTGCTTGCATTGCCTATAGTGTGTACCAGAATATTCTTCAATACAGCTTGATTCAAGCCTAGTACTGACAGCTGACGGCTGTATTTTTATCTATACCCGTTCTGATCGAAGCTTGAGCTTGCCAGCATACAGACAGTATCCTTACCGTATATGGGTACAGTGCACATCCCTATCTAAGACAGATAGTGACAGTCCATCAGTCTAACATGGGACTTCGGGTGTTTAGCATACACTCATCAAGCAGTGCAGTGCAGCTTGATTGAAACCATATATCCAGCTAAGAACATTTTATTACTACAATGCTGCAAATAAAATGGATCCGGTAAACACCATGCCAGCACCCAGAAGCAGCTGTGAATTCCACCCATTTCCAAACCACCACACACTAAAGCATAAGCTGATAGCCTTTCGAGTAGTAAGGACCAGGTTTGTTGACACAGATGACACTTGCTGTGATAATATTAATTATAAAGCTCCTGAATGGAATGTGAACTGTTCTCAACTGATGATAAGCTGTTCACCCCCGAAACACAAAGAAGTTGTGTGAGCAGATTTCCCGCCAGAACCAAATAGGGTACAAATCTTGCAGATGGAGCAGCCAGCGCGGCTAGCCCGTTCCTGATATCTGACACCAAAAACAAGAAGATCGGCAGCGAAAGGAAGTGCTATGATATGGCCATTGGTTAGCTATAACCATACTGATAAGGGCAACATTTGGCTTACAGTGTAGAAGACACCTTCCCGCCAGCAAGGCCCATACTTTCGATAGGTTTGCTCCTGTAGAACACCCAAAACACCGGTGAGCAGAGACGAGGTCACGAGCATAGCTATCCCAATCAGGTACTGTCGCGTGTCGTCAGCAGATGGTTTGACGGGGCTGGCAGGTCTTGATAGAGTGGATAAAGTAACGCCGAAAGTGACTAGAAGCACTGATATCTACAGAAAAGTAAGCGCGTATTTAACAGGCTGATGAAGAAGCATATACGATTTGGGTCGCCGAATATGTTCTCTTGAGGAATAAGTAGCCGAGCAGCATAGATATGGCCAACCCTACCGAACGTCTCGTCTCAGTGCGATCACTCGAGTGCATGTCAAACTCACCTGCTGATCGAAAGACCATCTGGATTGTCAAGGGAACATCGAACGCAAATGCCCAATTGTTCAAGAGGGAACCGCTCGTCTGCACAACTACTTGCATCATCCACCGTTGAACCGGAACCTGCCGTGGCTTCAACCTCGGTAATGATGCTTCAGACGGCCAGGTCAGGAACTGAGGCAGGGTCTGCACGACAATAAAGAGGGTCTGAGAGAACGTCAGCGCCGAGCCTGGAGAAGACAACACTGTTAACTCGAGCGCACAAACTTTCGATCAACTCGCACCTATGCGCGGGTTGGTATTCAAAAGTTCTTCGTATGTCCAAACATTCCTGTAAACAAGTCAATGGGGCTGAGATAGCTGCTGCTTAATACGTACGTGCAGCAACCGCCAAAAACTAGGGAGAGAATGAATGCATAATCAATCAGCGAAGCCGCCGCTTGCGACGGGCGAATTCCAGGCTCTTTGTTAGATGATTGAGCAGATTCCTCGGTGCGCAAGGGCTGTGGTTTCAATGACCTATTCCGGCGACGCACAGACATTAATGGTGTACTCTAAGTAGACGATGGGGGTATCTGGTGAAAGGAAAGGTGTAACAGACGTATGAAGTGTGCGTCTGGGACATGTGCGTGGCCAAGGCGCGCATGTCCACGTGTCATGCCGACTTGCTGATTACTTTTCAGCGCGCACGTAGTCTCGAATAGATGAATGTAATCATTCATTCCTTCTGAAAGCGCGTACAAGTAGACTACCACCCAAATATCAAATCCGAAACCTGTCCCAGCATTCCTTTGCCTGAAGAAGGTTCCAAAGGTGCATGGGACACAACCTGAGCTGCCGCTGGACCTGCCGCAGGTTTTGGCTGGCCTTGCATAGGCGACGGTGCCACTTTCCGGAACGCGGATGTGGCAGGAGCCAGTCTGATGGGCGTTCCGTACGAAGGAGTGGATGGATGGAATTGACTGGGCGAAGGCTCATCGACCGCCATGGCGTTTGAAGGGGTCTCTACATTGAGCGCGATGGATATTGAGCCACGTGACGGCGACTGAGCTAGTAGTTCATTAGCCCTCGTTTGATCCTGACATCCTATCAGCAACTGGCTATCAATGAAATCGTGTCAACTCACTGCCCATTTTGCACCAATCATATAGCTCCCTCCCAAGATTTCACCGTTTCGCTTGACTGCTCTCATTGCCTCCCCAAAGTCCCTATAACCAATTCTAAAACAATTCATAATCTGTGTGTTCGGGTCAGGGTCGGTCGTGTCACCGATGGATTTGAAATATTCTGCTGTGACGCTGTATTTGTCTGCTGGATAGCCGAAGACAATTACGTAGTGGACCTCGGCGGACGCGAATGCAGAGCCAGGCCGACCTTGGCGAGCGAGGGCAGAGTCGGAAACGGATGCCTGCATATAGCTAGTCTTAGTTGAAAGTGAAGGGTAACTGGGAAGAATTAAATATATCAAAGCGTAGAACTCACCCTGGGCTGGAATCTGGCGGGACTGCTGTCTGCGTATGTCTCGGTGGGAATATCGTATATGGAGTTCATCGGTGGAGCGTCCTCATCTGCCATAGTTTGTCGTTGTCTGTAGAGGTTTCAGCTCCTAACAAGCCCCTGTCATAGATGAGGACTGACCTGGATTTTTGGAACATAGACTCCATGCCAAAGTCGGAGGCGGAGCCCCGGGACTGCACCATTTTTGCCTTGGTCTGAACCGTCGGAACATCGTCCACACGTTGACTGCCTTGGGCGATAGCCTGAAAATTCATCTGCGTGAGACTTGATAGACCAACCCTGTTTGCGACATACATTGCTCTGCGCAGAGGACTTGCACAACGTTAGCCCATTACAAAACAAATGACATGAAGGATTACACACCATCATGTATCCTGACTGGTAATGAGTTCTCGACTGGGCAAAAGAGTCAGTGAGGGAGGCACCCAAGGGCGCGTTTGCTGTGTTGGCCGTGCTGGTGCTGCTACTGCCCCACGGTGCTCCATGACTGTGGTGACCAGTCGCAGACGTTGAGCTGCCCATACCAGCGACGGTGAAAGGAGCGTTGGACATTCTCAAGGTCCTTTGCGAGTGTATGGAGAGACAATATTGAAGCCGGTTCAAGTGCGGGTCAGAGCCAAGTCGGAGTCGCGTCGTGTTCTGGCAAGTTTCGCCACGCGAGCGATGATCAAGATTCAAGAAAGCTGTCAGATTACTGCTACCGTGACAATTCTCTCTGGTCATTAGACCTTGCCTCTTCCTTCTACTTTATTATTAAATCTCTATAGACAACATGTCTGACGCCTTCTTTCCTTCTATCGGATCTGTAGCTGCCCACGCGGACGATCTTCCTGATGTTCCTACATCCCAGAGCGAGCAGACGGATCCCGCGGACGACGAACGTTTAATTCAAGAGATTGAATCTCTGTGCATGAAATGTCATGAGCAGGTAAGCGTATAGTAACTTCTTATTTGTCTTGAGATACTACCATTGCGCTTTAGGGTGTGACAAGGCTGCTTCTCACTTCTATCCCGTACTTCAAAGAAGTGATAGTAGCATCATTCCGGTGCGAGCATTGCGGTAACACAAATAATGAGATCCAGTCAGCAGGAGATATCAGACGTGAGCAGATCACTACCAGATTGCTTCTCACAAACTGACAATCCAATAGCGGAAGGTGCCATTTACATTGCCCGAATCCTCGACCGCGAAGACCTGAACCGCCAGCTTGTTCGATCCGCGTCATGCGTCATTGTGATACCAGAATACGAGCTCACTCTTCCGGCCAATCGAGGGCAATTAACTACTGTGGAAGGGCTTATACGTGACGTTGTGGCAGATCTCAGTGGAGATCAACCTCTACGACGCATTCAAGATGAGCCGACTTACATCAAGATACAGAAGCTTATCGACTCGCTCATTGAGGTTCTTGGGGACGATCCCGACGTCGAGGATGTCACCAATCCCCCCGTCTCCGCAGCAGAGAAGCATGATATCCCGATGCCACCCTTCACGATCAAATTGGACGATCCGACAGGCAACTCCTTCATCGAGTTTCTCGGCAGCATGTCCGATCCAAAATGGAATATGCGGACGTACAAACGCACGCGGCAGCAAAACATAGACCTCGGATTTGCGGTGGCTGACGAGCCAGCAGCCGCCGCGCCCGAAGAGGACGTGGCGCCATCAGGGCCCATCGGCGATGGAGAGGATGCCAACGCGGAAGTATTCAGATTTCCTGGGACGTGCTCAAGCTGTGGATCCCCGCTGGATACATTGATGAAGAAAGTTGTTATCCCGTATTTCAAGGTATGCAACTCGGTGTTCTACCTGACGATTCCAGACTCAAACCAGATCCAGGATATCTTGATAATGTCAACAAATTGCGATAAATGCGGCTACCGAGACAATGAAGTCAAGTCCGGCTCAGCTATATCTGAGCGTGGCAAAAGAATCACGTTGAAAGTGGAGGATCGTGAAGACTTAAGTCGCGATATTTTGAAGGTAAGGCAGAGCCGCCAGCCGAAATCA
>JACXVL010000116.1:75223-161450 GCA_014898675.1 Athelia sp. TMB | reverse complement strand
TGAAGTCAAGTCCGGCTCAGCTATATCTGAGCGTGGCAAAAGAATCACGTTGAAAGTGGAGGATCGTGAAGACTTAAGTCGCGATATTTTGAAGGTAAGGCAGAGCCGCCAGCCGAAATCACAATATGCTCATCGGATTCAGAGCGAGACGTGCGGGCTTACCATACCCGAGATTGATCTTGTTCTCCAACCCGGGACCCTTGGCGGTCGTTTCACGACGCTAGAGGGAATACTCGAGCAAGTTTTCGAGGAGCTCTCGGAAAAGGTTTTCGTGGGTGACTCAGCCAAGGTCGATTTAAACGATCGCAAGACCTTTGAAGACTTCCTCAAGAATCTCAAAGAGGTAAGTTTCCTGTGACCTCACACTTAATCTGCGCAAATAACTAAGGTTTCTCCAGGTGAAGAACGCCGAACGGCCATTCACCTTGATTGTTGATGATCCTCTGGCCAACTCCTACGTGCAAAATTTATATGCTCCGGATCCTGATCCAGCGATGGAGATAGAAAGTTACGAGAGATCATGGCAGCAAAACGAAGAACTTGGCTTGAATGACATGATAGTAGAGGGTTACGGCGAAGAATCGCAAGATGAGGCAAAGGCGGAAACATTGGCTACATGAAGCGATAGCGCAATCTAATCTATAATTGTACCGAGTATACGCGTCGCATCAAGCTGATGATCAATATTGACCACAAGACTCAAAACTAAACCGCAACATTTATCTCGTCAAATTCGTCCTGTTACAATGCCTAGGTGGATTCCGCTTGAAAGTAACCCAGAGGTACATTCCTGAACGTATCGTCAGTCTGCCTCAGGCTGACCAGCAACCCATCTCCCGTCGCTCTGCTTCTAGGTTCTGAATTCGGCGAGTAGGCATCTGTTCTGTATCATTGACTGAGCTGAACTAGCCCTAGTGGTCAAATGCTGCAGGACTTGTTGAGTCGCAGGCTCAGTTCGAAGACGTGTACGGATTGGATCCCGAGGCAAGTACAACGCTTGTTATGCTAAACTTGCTCCTCCGCTAAACTTGCACAGCTTCTATCGATCGTACCAGGGCCGGTTAAAGCTATAGTCTTACTATTTCCTATATCGCAAGGTCTGGAAGCCAAGCGAAAGGAAGAAGAAGCCCAGGTTGCAGCTGGAATTCATACACCGGTGGATCCAACTGTCGTCTGGATCAAGCAAACGGTGAGTTCTGTAGATCGCATTTCAACTTCAAACGATGATTCTCGTAGATAGGCAATGCCTGTGGGACAATTGCCATCTTGCATGCCCTCATGAATGTGTGTGGCGAATTGTTTCTTCTACCTCTTGGGTCTGACGCCACTCAATAGTCCAACGTAGCATTCGTACCGAATAGCCCACTTGCGAAATTCGTGGAGGAATGTAAAGGTATCATAAGCTTATTCTGCATACTCTTTGTAATTCACAGCACTCCACCCTATAGGAAAGACTCCCGACGAACGAGCGAAGATCCTCGAAACAACGCCCTTGTTTGCCGACATTCACTCCAAAGCCGCTTCCTCTGGTCAAACATCCGTGCCAGAAGATCTCGACACAGACTTGCACTTTACCTGCTTTGTGCAAGCGCCAGAGGTCGAAGCTCGGGAGACCGAGACGCCCGCAGGAAAAGGCGGTATGCGCTTGATCGAGCTTGATGGCAGGCGCTCAGGTCCGATGGACAGAGGAAAATGTACAGATCTCCTGACTGTAGGTTGCCTTGACTGTATCCTCTTGACGCTACTCAGCTTCTGCTATTGCAGGATGTTGCCAAAATCGTAAAGGAAGTTTACGTCTCCCAATCATCGAGCATGCAATTCAGTATGATGTCTCTGGGTCCTCCGGCCTGAGCTGCTCTGGATAGGCCGGAAGTGGAGGCTATTGGTCCAAGAATGTTCGAAGAGTCGCGCAAGCCTTTACGAGGTGGCTGGGGTTCTGGTGTTTTTGGTTCTCAGTAAATTGCCATGTTTGCCAGTTCCGAATTTAAATGGCTGGGTAAGAAGATAATGAAGATGAAAATGTATAAGCTGGAGATATTTAAGCAAGTGGAATACCTTGGGGAACTTTTCTATGAATAAAAGAGATGATCATAACCTATTAGCGAACCCACTTGGAACCCCACCTTGCGAACCGGCGAAATTTCGCACGAGTGGGGCCTGTGACTCGGCGGAGCGGAGCGGCACCCCTGGTCACATCACGGGTGTCACGTCGAGTTGCCTTACAAATTGGTTCGCGCAATCCGTCACAGACTTTTCGTGTTCGACGCTCACGCTCTCGAGGGCTTTTCGGGATTGTTTGGCATGTTTATCGAAATCGGGAGCTGCAGGAATCCCGAGGGATGGCAAGCTGTGTCAGATGCAAGTTGTATTCTCTCCGCATGCATTTGGAAAGCTCATGTAGTCTTGCAGATTCGGCCTTTCGACTTTACGCCTTGCTTTGAAGAAGGAATCGTACAGTCTACCTTGCTTGTTATACTACTTGTTGCGGCAATCGTTTCAATCTACTTTCTCTATGGATTGGAGAACAGGGACCGGACGCGGAGCAGTGTCTGGCTTCTCCGAGGGAAGCTAGTGCGTTCCATTCATCTTTCGAATGAACTTGACAATTGAGTGTTGGCTTCATTAGGCGCTTCTTACTCTGGCCACAGCTACCAGCTGTGCCACCGCGATATTTATCTATGTCCAGGGTGTCTTGGTCCCCGTCCTCCAGTCATACATCTTGGAGGTGGTCGCGTTGCTCTTCACCATTCCTCTGACTTATCTGCACCACAAGCGGTCACGGACATCCTCCACCTTGCTGTTGCTTTTTTGGCCTTGCTATGCTGTCGCATTCGCGATCTGGGTCCGCACACTGACCTCCACACCAACCTCTCCGGATATCAACGTCCTGCTCAGTCTTAAATCCGCCGTGACTGCTCTTGGGCTACTTGCTCTTGCCCTTGAATGCTGGGCGCCCGAAGAAGTGGATGGGTCCAAGTACGAAAACCCGATTCTTACTGCCAATGTGTATAGCCGATGGACTTTCGACTGGATGACCTCCCTTATGAGGAAAGGCGCATCGGAATACATCACTGAGCATGATCTTCCCAATTTGCCATCGAAGGATGATTCGGTCAAACTGATTGACGGATTGACGAGGGCAATACAGAAGCAGTATGTCATAATACTCTGGCTGCATCAACCCTGTTCTCAATAACGAGCCGTTCTAGCCAGCGCAAGGGAAAAGTGCACCTGTGGAAGGCACTCTTCTCCGCATATGGCGGGGTATACCTCTTCGCCGCGTTTCTCAAGCTCGTGCAGGATGCTCTTTCCTTCTTGCAGCCCCAACTTCTGCGCTGGCTCCTGTCCTACATCTCGGATTATCAAGAAGCACAGTCTGACGGAAGGACGGCTGGGCTGGACTCCAGTCAAGGTTTCGCCATCTGCTTCATCATGTTTATCGCTGCGACCATAAGAACTGTCATATTGCATCAAGTGCGTCTACCCCTCTCTCGGCCCACTTACTTCGCTGACAACTTCCATAGTATTTCCAAATCTGCTATGAAACCGGAATGCGCGTGCGCGCCGGCCTTGTCGGAGTGAGTTCAGAGCCTCCTCCGGTCAAAATCCTCTAATACAGGCCTTTCAGAATATATATAAGAAGGCCTTGCGTCTGTCGACGGATGGTCGCGGCCAAGCGGGCGGCGACATCACAAACATGATGTCCGTAGACGCCACCAGGCTCCAAGACCTCTGCACGTACGGCCTCATCGCGATTTCAGGTCCTTTCCAGGTAAGATGGTCGTTCCAAGTCGCGGACCAGCATTAATTTCTCGCAGATCGTGCTGGCGTTCGTCTCATTGTACAACTTGCTGGGCTGGTCCGCGTTCGTCGGTGTTGCCATCATGGTCGTGTCCATTCCGCTCAACACTATCATCGCGAGAGCTTTGAAAAGACTGCAAGAACAGCAGATGAAGAACAGGGATAAACGAACAAAGCTTATGAGCGAGCTTCTGGCTAATATCAAGAGGTGCGTATATGTTGCCTCTACTTGCACTGCCGCTGAAGTTACCCTCTATCTAGCATCAAGTTGTACGCATGGGAGTACGCGTTTGTCCGCAAAATCTTAGAAGTTAGAAATGGTCAAGAAATCAAAATGCTGAGAAAAATCGGTGTGGCTACTGTACGTATCTCGTCGTCTGCCTTGTATCCGCGCTGGAATTATGCCCTCAGTCCCTCAACTCTGCAATGTGGAGTGGAATTCCACGTACGTTTATTCTACACGTCCAAAGCGCCATGCTGATGCCATGTTTTTCCAGTCCTCGTTGCTTTCAGCTCATTTGCCACAGCGGCAGTCGTTTCCCACAAGCCACTGACATCAGACGTCATTTTTCCTGCCATTTCCCTGTTCATGTTGCTGCAATTCCCTCTAGCCATGGTAAGTATTTGCATAACATACCTAGAATCCTATCTAACGCCTGCATTGCAACAGTTCAGTCAGGTCACTTCTAATCTCATCGAAGCTTGGGTCTCCGTTCGTCGCCTGTCTAGATTCTTGGAGGCTGATGAGCTGCAGCCGGACGCCAGAATCATCAAAGCCAAGTCTGGCATTCAAAAAGGGGACGAGGTTTGTCATTTTCCTGCGAACAGGTAACAATACTCAATTGTTCTACAGGTGCTTTCCATTAAGAAAGGCGATTTTGCTTGGCAGAAAGAAGCTGCTCAGCCTACGCTTGAGGATATCAACCTCACATTACGCAAGGGGGAGCTGTTGGGTATTCTCGGGCGTGTCGGGGCCGGCAAGGTGTGTCTTTAGCAATGAATACTCGTGCTTAATTCTGAATATTGCTGTAGACAAGTCTGCTGTCGGCCGTTGTCGGTGATATGCGCAAGCTAGATGGCGAAGTGCTTATCTCTGGTTCGATATCATACGCCCCGCAAAACCCATGGTACTGCACTACCCTTATATTGGTGTCTCGAAGTCTAACATTTTATTTTCCCAAGGATACTATCCGCTTCGATCAAAGATAACATCCTTTTCTCACATGGTTATGATAAAGAATTCTACGAAACTGTTCTTGACGGTATGTGAAGGTCCTGCAGCTGGCTCGCACACACCTAATCGTTGTCTTCAAGCCTGTGCCCTTCGTCAGGATCTTGAGACATTCCCGCAACGTGATGAAACAGAGGTCGGAGAGAAAGGTCGGTGTTTCTCTGGTGATGTGTCCTTTCGCTCGCTGACCCCTTACTCCAGGAATTACTGTATGAATCTCGATCTTCTTACTTGCTTGTGGTAGGTCTGACATTGCGTGCAGCTGAGTGGAGGCCAACGTGCTAGGATCTCTTTGGCCAGGGCCGTTTATGCACGAGCAGACATGTAAGTGTGCTATCTGTACTTGATGCGACCGCTTTAACAACGGCTCGCGCCCCAGCGTCATATTAGATGATGTTCTCGCCGCAGTTGACTCGCATGTCGCTCGCCACGTATTTGGTTAATCCTCTTTGAACAAACAACTGTTACAGTCTTTGCTAATTTTTATTATCAGATCATGTAATTGGTCCACATGGATTGCTCTCTAGCAAAGCTCGCATTTTGGTTACGAACAGCATTGCTTTCTTGAAGCAATTTGATCGTCTTGCATTCATCCGTCGCGGAATCATCCTAGAAGATGACACCTATGAAAATTGCATGCTCAATGAGGGCAGCGAGTTGCGAAAATTAGTGTGGGTACATCTCAAAGCTTTAGACGTCCCCCTTCTCAAATCAATTTGGCGCAGTAAAGAACATGGAACTGGGAACGCATCGGGCAGCTCGACTCCGTTCCATCGAAGCGGAGCTCAAACCCCTCGGCCTGACGACGAGAATACTTTGACCTCATCGTCCGACGGCTCTCCCACGGAAAAGTCGAGAGCTGATCTCATTCCCTTGTATCAAGGAAAGGAGATTGGTACTGCAGTGTTGGCCCCACCCACGGAACCTCGCGCCCCTCTTGGAGGCATGTCTCAAGAACACAGCGAGCAGGGACAGGTCAAACGGGATGTTTATCTTAAATACCTGCAGGCTGCGTCGAAGTCAGGATTTGCTTTCTTCTTGCTTTTCATTGTGATACAGCAGATGATGTCTGTTGCTGCGAATCTCATATTGCGCAGCTGGGGCGAACATAACCGAGCAACTGGCGATAATTCAGGCAGATTCGATTATCTTCTTGCTTATGGCCTGTCTTCCCTCGCATCCGTCATTTTCTCTGCCTCGGCGGCCGTTGTCATCTGGGTCTTCTGTTCTGTCAGAAGCGCTCGCTACCTCCATGACTCAGTGAGTCATATAGGCTGATCTCTGAAGTAACATGTTCACATTGTTTTCAGATGCTAAACGCCGTAATTCACTCTCCTCTTAGTTTCTTCGAGCTTACTCCTACGGGGCGGTGAGTCATGTGTATTATGCCATGTTATGTTCTTTTGCTGATTCTTTTGCAGTATTCTAAACCTGTTCTCGCGTGACACGTGGGTATCGCTTCGTTTTCTAGCTGAGGTATACTCATATAATTACCCATATTAGTTACGTTGTCGATCAACTGCTTGTGCGGGTGAGCACCCAACATTTTCTGGGACGTTTCCGGTCACTAATATGAAGCTTTAGGTTATACAAAGCCTGTGCAATACCATGGCGTCTTGTGTGGCGATCGTGGCCGTTATTGGCTATAGCTTCCCGCCCTTTTTGATTGCTGTTATCCCTTTGGCGTGGTTCTATCGCAGGGTCATGAAGTATGAGTGCCACCTTTGATCTGCTCTTTACGGCTGACATCGAAATCACAGGTATTATCTTGCAACATCACGCGAATTGAAGCGATTGGATTCTGTCTCTCGTTCTCCCATCTTTGCTTGGTTTTCCGAAACACTCGCGGGACTTTCAACAATACGTGCTTTCAATCAGCAAGGAGTCTTCACTGGTCAGATCGAAAGACGCCTGGATCGAAACCAAATTTGCTATTTACCCTCCAGCGCTGTTAATCGATGGCTGGCGGTAAGACTGGAACTTGTGGGAGCCGCCATCATTCTGGTTAGCGCTTTGTTGGCTGTAACAGCCTTGATTACCACCGGAGTAGATGCCGGTCTTGTTGGTCTTGTCTTGTCATACGCCTTAAACACCACTGGCGCTTTGGTAAGTTCTTGTAAAAATGTGTGGACGGTCACGCTGACTGCTTTCCAGAACTGGGCCGTACGATCAGCAAGTGAAGTTGAGAACAACATTGTCAGCGTCGAGCGGATTCTGCATTACGTTGACTTGAAGCCGGAAGCTCCGTTTGAAAATCCCGATACAAAGCCTACCGAACCGTGGCCGTCCGCTGGTGAGGTTGAATTCAGGTGAGCGTCTTTTATATGCATGCTCCTCAGTATTTATTAAGTTTGCAATGTAGACAATATTCTTGCAGGTACCGACCTGAGCTTGACCTCGTCTTGAAGGATGTCTCGATGATTGTCGTGAGCATGGAACTTCTTTCGTCGAGGATAATGATAATTAATCGAGACGATCTCCCAGAAACCGCACGAAAAAATAGGTGTCTGTGGGAGGACTGGAGCCGGGAAAAGTAGTGTAAGCCATCTTCACCGTTCTAAGTGTTCACGGCTTATAGAATCGATAATAGCTTCTCCTTGCTCTTTTCCGCATGATAGAACCTGCCAGTGGATCCATTTTCATTGATGGAGTGGATGTTGGCAAGATTGGCTTGCACGACCGTAAGTCGCTCTCGTGCCTACATACTTTCGCGCATTCTGATCATCGTTACGAGATAGTGCGTGGCTCTCTGTCTATCGTTCCCCAGTTCCCAGATCTGTTCGAAGGAACTTTGAGGGAAAATATAGACCCTGTAGGCGAATATGCTGATGTCGATATCTGGTCCGCTTTGAGCCAGGCAAGTCACAATGCACGACGGGGTTCTATCATTTACTGATCATTCTTAGGCTCATCTAAAAGAGTATGTTGAGAGCCTTCCAAGTGGTCTGGACGCCCCCGTAGGTGAAAGTGGTTCATCTCTGTCTTCTGGGCAGAAGCAGCTCCTATGCTTTGCCCGAGCTCTCCTACGGAAGTCTCCGGTTCTCGTTCTAGATGAAGGTACCTGAGTTTCAGCTTCTATCAACGTTCTTTGCTAATACTGCATCAGCCACCTCTGCCGTGGATCTGGACACCGACAGGGATATTCAAACCATCATCCGCAGCTTCACAGAAGTGACGATGTTCACGATAGCGTAAGAATTACACTTATCTTCTCGTGATGACTTCAACATCTGACGCCGTCTGCAGTCACCGGCTCAATACCATCATTGACTCAGACAGAGTGTTGGTCCTAGACAACGGCAAGATTGCTGAATTTGATACCCCACAGAATCTCCTGGCCAACAAATCTTCTTTGTTTTACTCGATGGCAAATGAGGCAGGTTTGGTGTCTGGGAGTAGTTAAAAGTTATTGTAGAATGCTAGTTCATCGCCGCACACATTCGTGGCAGGTCTTCAGCTGTTTTCCCGGGTTGAAATTGCGTGCAACAATGGTTCTGCTATCAGAGTCTCGCCGCCTATGCAATTGAATCATGATATCAGAACTAAAACTATATCTAGGCTGCCTTGCCCCCAGGTGGCCCAGGAGTGTATCGACCTCAAAGCTGCATATGTGCACAAGCAAATTAATGACGAAAGTCCACCACTGACTGAACCAGGCAGTGCCCTTGGCATGGGGCGCACGCGTAAACGGTAAAGTTGAGTTTGACTCGAGATTTCATGAGCGCCCTTTATTTCATTAACTCTACTTCCTCACATCTTGCCGCACAATATAGAGGGTGTATACCACGCTCCAAAATTCTCATCCTCATCACTGCTCCCTTATTGGCCCCTGAATACTTGTATCCGGAAGTAGTATTACATAATCATTGCGTTGCCAGTGCTACTTGGATGTCGTCTCCTCTTGCCTCTATCATACCAATTCTAACCCGTCTACTATGCCCAGCTTCGTCGACGACGACGATGTATTCGGCAACTCAAGCTCTCAGTTTCTAAACCCCTCATCGCCCCGCAAATCACCGGGACGCCCCAAGTCTTCAGCATCTTCACGTGGCACACCCAATTTGCCAGGCGCGGGCGATAATGGCACTAATGGCCAGCACTCTTTGGCTCACGAGCTTGCAGTGGCTCTAATGCCTGAGCCTAGCGCAGGATCTAAATTACTAGCAGAGGAGTTTGGGATAGATTACGATGAAGGCGCAGAGGGCATAGATGAGGAGACCGATGACCGAAACGGGCTATCCCTTGGGCCGTCATTTGCAGAGGAGCTTGGATCTCACACTTCCGACGCGCCATTAGGGAATGGCTTGCCATCTCCTGTAGAAACATCCTCCGAATTTGGCCTATCCTTCGGCAGTCCACTGCCTGCTCGGAAGCGATCGAAGCCACCTGAGCAGGATGCCATGGATGTCCTGGCTCGTAATCTCGACTCGACAGACAAATTTTTGGGTCACCTTCGCCGGCTGGATGTTGATTCATCTTCCCCTAATCATGCAACAGTGGAGAAACTGGCGTCAGAGATCATTATGCGCTTGAACGAAACCACGCGAGATCGGGAAACTCAGGTCAGGGAGCTACTGGGATACGAGCGGGAATTCAGAAAGATTGCGGGAGAGGTTGGGGGGAGTGACGTGTTGAGTCAATTAGATGAGTTGGACGACGCCGATGACTTAACGGAGAGAATGGAAGAGACCTCAGCCAATCGAACGAAAATGGAAACTGTCTTCGAGGAACGGAAAGCACCCTTTCACCGGCATTCGAATGAATGGGAAATGGATCCGGACCATAATCAACTCGGCGACGAAGATGAGGACTTTAGCTCTGACTTCCCATCTCCTGTTAAGGATACATTCCCTGCACCCCCTCCACTCAGCGGCCCAATGACACCTTCCAACGCTATCCCACAAATGGCACATATCCGCACATTTACGACGTCGCTGGTTTCATCATTGACCACCCTCTCTGAGCAAGCGCAAGTAAACGGTGCTGCGACAACTGAAGCTGGGCGGAAGATTCGCGCTCTAAAGAATAAGATTGGCGGATGGCGCACGGATTGGGATGGTGCAGAGCGTAGTCGGGTGAGAATCGAAAAGTGGGAAGCTGGCATTGCAGATGGGGACGTAAGCATGGAAGGCCCTGCGACGCCCTCCCGCGCACATAGAAGGGTGGACGGCAGGACACTCGTGCAGGAGCATCTGCGCGCGTTCGAGTTAGCGTTAGCGGAGGCAGGCCAAAAGACACAGGCCATTATGGCCGCATCATAATATAATAGGCATTTATATTCATATCACGGATTACTGATATTCATACATAATTACTTTGTCTTTGGCATACATGCTCTGATTTTCGTTGTATCGTGATATTGTATCAGTTTAGCGATCTTCTTTACTCAACCATTATACTTGAACCTATTATCACAGTGAGTGAACAGGAAGAAAAAAATGCTGCTATTTACTAACCAATTCGTCCTGCACGAGAGAATCTCGTCAGTAACATCATCAAGATGACTAGAGGCATAGAAGTTCACCTTGCATCGACTGCTTCCTTCCGCACAGAACGTTTTGGGTCATCCAAAACCTGCGCAAGCACTCGAAGCACCGTTGCCTTATGAGGGTGCAAGATATCATATCTAACGATACTTGGTAGAATGCCTATATATCGCACTGCTGCAACTCGCACACGCTGATAAGGAGATTCAGAATGTCGATATATAAACTAAGAAAGGACAACACGTACCACAGAAGTCATTTCATCTGATAAACAGTTTTTCAACATCGCAGAGACCAGAGTCGATGCATGTTCGGATATGCTAGGATGCTCTCTTGGTTCTTTTCCAACTGCCGCTAGCAATGTCTCAATGACATCTGCACGGATTTTGGCATCAGGAAGACCAAGCGCACGGATGAGCAGCGGCATCAGCTGAAAACTCGTTATCAAATGCCAAGCAATGGCCACAACGAGTACTAACTGAAGACATTTGGTGCTCGTAGGCTCTTTGCGGCGCAAACCTGATGAGAGACGCGAGTGCGACTAGATAAGGTGCTTGCTCGTGTGCTTCACGTTGCTTCAGAACTTTGCTCTGGAAATTTGCGGGTCTACTCACGAATTTCGGATGTTGCTCCGCTGATCAAACGCGGGAGCAAGACATTGAAGTACTTCTGCGCGTAGAGCATCTAACAGTCGCAGGGTTTCAGATAATTCATCAACTGAGGCTGAAGCAAGGCACCGACCTTAACAATGGCGTGGTTCTGTTTGGTAAGAGTATCATCGGTGCCTGATATTTCTCCAATTCCTTTGGCAGCATAAGTTCCAACATCGGAATCTCCCAAAACATCAAAGAGTTTGTTCACGAAGGTCATTGCGTCGGGATGACTCCTGACCACCAGCGCTTTAGATATCTTGCAACAAGTATTAGCGCATTACGATAAGGTGCCGGAGTGCACTGACCCAAATCCAAGTCCGCACTGCGTGAACGCGCTTATCGTTGCCACCCTCTGGGTTTAAAATATCCGTAGTCCAGAAAGTCTCGGTTATGTACTTCAAGAAGTCCGATAGGTCTGCGCAAGAATATTAGCAAGATACCGAGTCAGACATGGAAGCCTGCACCATCTGCTCGCTTATTTACTATAGATGCCAATATACGCCATGCCGCTTGCTGCTGGGTTGTAGTACTACTTGAGCAACTCCACCTCACCACGGTCCGCAAGAAATCGTCTAGATTGCCTTTGTGGATTCCAACCTAGCACCGATTTAGGTCAAGGGAATAAAAAGCCCCTCAATACTGAAACTAACCTCTTTCCGCAAGGGGACTACTCCTGCGGCCAAGAGAGCCACAAGATCATTTTGCGATGTATTGTTATTTTGCTGAGTCACATTAAGTTGAGGCTGCATGTTCAGTGCGGGGTTTCCTACATCAAATGGCCTAAAGGCCGAGTCCGAAGGTATTTTCCAGTGCCCCTCTGCCAGTGCTTGTGGATCACTTTGCAGGTAAGCGGAGAAAAGATTGGCGGCAAACGAATCTTGCCGCCTGCGAAGGGTCAGGTAAGATGGATGGTATTTGGTGATATTTAAACGGCACCCACTGAATATTCAAAGTTTGTATTATAAGTGTTATTATGAGTGCAGCAGCACCAATCACACGCGGTTCAGCCACGGGTGTTTGGTCGTTGGTCGAGACAAGCGCCGAGTAGATGAACAGATTGTAAAGTCGAGATACAAGACGGTCCACGTATTTCGACACGTCGGCATGACCAAGACGGATCTTCGTAGCCAGAGTATTCGAGATCGCGACTAGAATAGCATGAGCATAGGCGGACGTCGTTTCTATGTCTGTAACCACTCCAGAGGCTGATGGGCCGCATAGATGTTCCAATTTAGTAGACAGACGAACAACCATGATCTCAAAAAGCCCCTGTTGCACGCATATCCTGGTTAGCGCCGAGAGTGTTTTCCTGTACTTTTCCCGCTCAGAAGAGGCATCGCGACCAGGTGCCGCCTCTGGCAAGAAGCCAAACAGAAGCGGCAATGTCTGCTCTTCTAAGTGTCGCGAATTAATGGATGATATGCACGTCAGTAGGTTGATAACGTCCTCGCTGATATAGAAAATGACATGAACACGACGGCTCTTAAGGTGTAAGTATGTGGCTAACCTCGCATCGTCCTCTTCGTCAGAATTAGCTTGCAAGACGCTTTCAGTATTGTGCACGATATAGCCAAGTTCCTCGTCCGTCAATAAATGGGGCGTCAGGACCATTGCCTTCAGTCCAAGGAGAGAACCTGCTCTAGTGGAAGCAGCTTTCAGCCCTGAAATGAAAACTCCCAACACTTCATCTTTGAAAGGAAGTATAAAGACCTCAGAGGTGTCACTGGAGGAGGTAGTCGTCGAGCTTTGAGCCGCAGTCACGAGCTCAACCAGTAGCACGGAAGTTGGAGCACGATTCTGAATCTCATCTGGACTGTGAAATAGCTTGACAAGATGGGGCACAGCCTGGGCGACGGTATACCTTGATACGGAGGCTGGTAGCGGAAATCCGCGCCTTAGTATGCAAGGCAACGACGACGAGACAAATTTAACAAACCTGTGGTGGACATGAATGCGCAAAGAATTTTTATGGCTGGCCTTGCTTGGGTCTTTTCCGGTTCTCGCAATATCTTGACACATTCCTCGCAGGCTTCTTGAGCGAGACCTTCCATACTAGAGTTGCCAGGCTCGGGGGAATCAGCGTAGATTGTCCGAATCAAAACCTGCGTGGCCTTGAGCGATTCAGATTCAGTCACGCTATCAGTTGGCTGAAAAATCTATGTGGGTTGGGGGCGTCAGTGCTGGATAGGAATAAACGGCTCAATTTCTAACCTCGAGTTTTAATGCGCTCCAGAGCTTGCGCGCCGATTGGCGAGCTAATGCGGCACCATACACCGGGAGGGCTACCGATATACTTTGCAGAGTGTCTCTCTGATAGCCGTTAATATATTTTAAAAGAGATCCAAGATTCTGCGGTACCTTGGATTTCGGAGACCCGGCTGCCAGCTTCTCAAGATATACGGGTATAGCGAGGGGACCAAAAAGCGGTGTCGCGCACATACACGACCTGGCCAACAGTGTCAGTAACCACAACCGAGTAAGCAAACTTTTCACACACCGAAGTGCCAATTTCAAGTCGTCTGCACCAATTCCATACGGATCGTTCGCCGGTGGTCTAAAAGATATAGGATAATAACAGAAAACGATGTTGAACAAAGCCTGCGTGAGCAATTCAGAAGGGCCGTAGCGTTGATGCACGGGCCGCCTACTTCAAGGTTTGATGCAATATCGAACTCGACTAAAATGACGCGGTCGATAGCAAAAGCTGTCAGAAGATTTCGCGGATCCTTCTCGCTTTCCGCGATTCCTACATATCCCTTGAGGAATTCTTCCCCCATGCTCTTCAGTGCTTAAGGGAGTCATCGTCAGAATGGCGCCTGAGGAGCTTCGCGAGTGCTAACCGTCACGCTGTTTTGCCATCAGCACATCAACTATAGAGAACACGTTGAAGCGGTTTGGCGCCGTGAGCGAAGTCATTTTGACATTTCGAAATAGTCTGCGAAGCAATTCTGTAAGGAGTCCTGGTGTTTGGGTAATGCTGCTCACCTTCGGCAAATTTCTTGCGCTTCCTTTGAAGTACAGGTTGGCAGTCCCGCCAGGGTAACCAATGCGCTCAGAGCGGGAATTATGGTCTCGGTATCATCCAGTTTTCCGCACATGAATGTGACGAGCACACGAGCTTGCGGTGACCATGAGCGGCTTTCAAGGAAAAAAATGCAGAAATGATGCTTACTGTGCTGACGAGTGATTTTATCTGCAGGGCACGATTTCAGGACTTGCGACAAACACTCGACGCCTGCCGAAGATAAGTACGAGCTGCAAACTGGATCTATCGGAATATGATACCCTTTGTCCTAATTGCGTCATCCTCAGAGGTGAGATACTCTCCGAGACCCTTCACGATATCAACCAGAGTGACGTTCCCGGCGGAGATACCTGTGATGAGATTCGCAAAGCAGAAAAGGCAGTTCTGGTAGCATAAGTCGCGCCTTGAACAATTTCCCCGATTTCCGCATCGCGCCCCGAGCCCATCCAAGTTGTTATAGACCGTGCTGCCGATTCCATGATCGCAAGCTGAAGCCGATGGAGGGATCGGTCCAATTGCAATTGGCGTCGAACGCGAGATGAAGGAGAGGAAGGAAGAGGGGTTACGCCGCATCGGGAAGGCGAAAACCCTTTCACTCAGTCACACCACCCATCCCGCGAATCACCACCCTACAACACCAATATAAAGGACGACTGCTCTGGCAAGGAACCTGCACAGCCCATGAGACTCCTGAGCGGCCCCAGCACACGATGTGCCCGGAGACAGCTCGCCGCGTCGTTCCTCCGCACGCCCGCGCCCATGCACGCCACGACGCGTCGGGGCTACGCGGACAAGCTGAACTACAACCCGGACATCGCCTTCGACGAGGCGATCGGCGAGCGCGCGGAGTACGCCCTCGTCACCGCGAACGATCTCGAGCGCCGCGCGCAGCCGCCGACGCGCGTCAAGATGCTCGTGCGCGACTTCATCGAGGACTCGCTGTACAACCCGCAGTACGGCTACTTCCCGCAGCAGGCGACCATCTTCACCGCGGCCGCGGAGAAGCAGATAAACTTTCCCGCTGTCAAGGACTCGGTGGGGTTCCAGAACGAGGTCGCGAAGCTGTACTCGGCGTACGACGTGAATGGCGGCGAGGGCGCGGGAAAGCAGCTGTGGCACACACCGACGGAGCTCTTCAAGGTGTGTTCGAGCACACGTCCATATACGTCAAGCTCACGATAGAGGATAGCCATGGTATGGGCGAGCTATCGCCCAGTGCCTCGTGTCCGAATACCTGCTCAAATACTTCCCATACGAGGATTTCATCATATACGAAATCGGAGCGGGAAATGGGACGCTTGCCATGGACATCCTCAACTATCTCCGGGACGAGCATCCAGAAGTCTATGATCGCACGCAGTACAACATCATAGAGATTAGCGGCAATCTGGCCAAAATGCAGCAGGAGACGCTAATCCCTGCACATCCTTGCGTCAAGGTGACGCACAAGAGCATCTTCCACTGGGATACCCGAGAACCAGCGCCATGTTTCTTCATAGCCATGGAAGTCATTGTGAGTAGACTGACCAGCTCTATGATTCGACTGTGCTGAGATTGTATACAGGACAACTTTGCCCATGACCTCGTGCGCTATGACCTGCAAACACTGGAGCCGTACCAGGGCCTCATCGCTATCGACGAGCACGGCGACTTCTCCACATTCTACACGCGGATCACAGACCCCCTCATATCATCCTTCCTGTCGCTGCGGCAGCAGCTCGCGCACCCCCCGCCCGTCTCACGCCTCCTCCAAACATCCCCCACGCTGCGCAAGCTCTTCGCCGCGCTGCCCCTCGCGCCGAACCTCTCCGCGCCCGAATACATCCCCACGCGCCTGCTCAGCCTGCTGCGCACGCTGCGCGAGCACTTCCCGCGGCACCGCCTGCTCCTCACGGACTTCAGCTCGCTCCCGGACACGATCCCCGGCACGAACGCGCCCGTCGTGCAGACGCGCTACGCGAACGCGATGGTGCCCTGCACGACGCTGCTCGTCAAGCCGGGCTTCTTCGACATCTTCTTCCCGACGGACTTCCCGCTGCTGCGCGACATGTACGAGCACGTGCTCTCGCAGCCGCTGCCTTGCGCAGGCGCGGGCGCGGGCGTGCGCGCGTCGCCGATGGGCACCGCGGCGCCGATCGGCGCGAACTTCTTCACGTCGCGCCACCCGAGCAACCGGCGGCGGCCGCTGGAGGGCGTGGTCTCCGCGAGCGGGCTCCCGGTGGGGGAGCACAAGTCGAGCGTGTACTCGCACGCGGAGTTCCTGGAGACGTATGCGGACCTCAGCCAGACGACGCTGCGGAACGGGGAGAACCCTATGATAGACTACTACAAGAATGTGAAGTTCTTATTCTGATAATGCACTTTTCCCTGGACGGACTGCGCGATGAGCTGACAGGGGTAAGTTTGCCGGATTTGTGAGTGATCGTGAGCAATCGACGGCACCTGCTGAGTTACCCCGCACTGCCGGGTACACGCGACTCACCCATCCACACTCCTACCACCATGTCTGCCAACCCCGCTTACACTATGGGTGCGCTCTGCATCATCGGAGGCACCTCTGGCTTCATTCGCACACGATCAGTGCCCTCACTAGTGGCAGGTGTTGGGTACGTGTCACTCGCTCGGCATGTGAATGCGTACTGAACGCTTGGTCCAGCGTTGGTCTCTTGTATCTCTGGAGCGCCAACCAGATTCGCAATCATGGTGCGAATGGCATCGAAGGGGCACTGGGTGAGCACACATTCTTGCAGTTTGCCTGCACTTTCTAACATGGGCTGCGTGTCCAGGCGCTTCTGCCATCCTCTTCCTCTCCTCCATCCCTCGCATCAGCAAAGGCCCAGTCCCTGCCGTTCTGGCTGCCACCGCCGCAGGAGCAGGCGTGTACTACGGAAACGTCTTCTACAATTTGAACAAGTAGAAAAACGTGAATATGTGACATATGGTTCGATCGCGTATTTACTGTGTAACACCCACCTGCCATTATAGTACCACTCAGTTGACATTTCCTCGGTCCCAGCAGTCAGACCATACATACCTGCCCCTGTCGGATTCGCAACTTTCGTGCTGAATTACGAGGTGATCAGTGACGCCCCCGCTTTTATTTGTCAGCACCCCCTGGGTCGCCACTGACCATTCCGCCCCGGCTAATCTTGTGCCAGTGACTCCATCAAGTGTCGTCTTTTTTCTCGACTATCGCCCCAGGTACATATAGGCGAGTCCATGTCCACCCACCCATCCCCCCAGAGCCCCGCATCCTACGCCGTCAGTTAGTGCAGCCCCGCGGAGTTACCAGCACCAAGTCCGCGCGCGCCACCATGCCCGTGAACAACGTCCTCTCCAATGTCTTCGGGTACTTCGGTATGCCCGCATCCCATCTGCAGTCCGTGGATCCTGACGCGCCGCAGGCGTCGTCTTCTGGATGATCCAGCTCCTCCCGCAGATCTTCAAAAGCTGGCGCACAAAAAACACAGATGGGTACTCCCACTGGCTCGCGTGAGTCCCCCCCACCCCCGCCCCGCCCCGCACATCTGACGCGCCACAGGCTGCTCTGGGCGATCGCCGCGCCCTTTCTGGGCGCCTACACGATCGTGCAGGACCTCAACACGCCGCTCATCGTGCAGCCGCAGATATTCTGCGCGCTGTCGCTCATCTCGTGGGGCCAGGTCCGCGCGCCCCCCATCGCGAGAATTGCGGCTGATCGTGTCGTGCAGGTGCGGTACTACGGGCACAAGCACTCTAAGCTCGCGGCCACGACCATGACCCTCGGGCTTGCGGCCCTCCTGGGCGGCCTCGAGGTCGGCATCGTCTTCGGCATCAAGGTGCGCCCCATCCAGCGTTCCAGACGCGTTTCTCACCTCCGCACAGTCAGTATACCACGACGGCGCGGGCAACGCGCGCCCGGTCCAGTTCACCGGCATCTTCGCCGCGATACTCATCGCCCTGGCGCTCTTGTAAGTCCCCCGCACTCGCGCACGGTCTGTGCTCACCTCCCGCCAGCCCACAGTACTACGAGATCTGGAAGCACGGCGAAGTGATCGGGATATCGATCACCTTCATGGTCGTCGACCTGCTCGGCGGCGTCTTCTCCGACCTGTCGCTCGTCTTCAGGCCCGGCTTCGACGTTATCGCAGCCACCAGCTACTCGCTCGTCGTGGTCAGTGGTCCCCTTCTTCCTCCTCGTTCCCATCCTGATTGTATCACAGGTCCTCGACGCCGTGGTCATCATCTGCGCCATCATCCTCAACCCGCGCGCCAACAAGCGCCGCCTGAGGGAAGCCGGTGGCGAGGAGGAAGCCAAGGCCGCCCAGCCACTGCCAGAAACAGCAGCACCGTCAGAAATAGAGATAGCAGTATAATCCAAAACAAACATAGATTCTATCGCAAAGACCGCGCTGTAGACAGACAGACCATTAATTAAATTGCTACCATACCCTCAGACCATCCGGCTCGCGCCCTCGCCCATCAGCGCGCGCTGCTCCTCCGCGCCCCCCTCGTCGAACAGCACGTCCCCCTCGCGCGCGCCGCTGACGACGCTGCGCCCGAGCGCGCTCTTCCCGGGCCTGCCCTTCTTCCCGCGGCCCGGCGCGCTCACAAAGTCCGTGAAGCTCCCGACGCTCCCGGCGGACCCCCCGTGTCCCCCGTGCCCCCCGTGCCCGCTCGCGCTCGTGGCCGACTGCGGCGTGCGCAGCGGCACGCGGTAGAAGTCCTCCATCTCGTCGTCGTCCTCCGCCAGCGCGGAGTTCTCGTACGCGGCGGGCACGGCGCTGGGTGGTGCGCCCTCGATGGCGCGGGTGGCGGGCAGCGCGCGGTACGAGCCCTTGCGCAGGTGCACGGCGTACGAGTAGATCAGCATCGCAAAGTATATCTGCCGCGCATTAGCCTACACACTGGGTAGTTGGGGGGAGGGGGGCGACGCACCTTGGTGAGCCAGGAGAGGACGATGACGCCGGCCGCGGTGCCCTTCTCCGTGTCCCACATGAGGTGCGCGGCGGCGCTGCGCTGCGCGTCGGTCATGTTCTTGCTCCCGCCCGTCCCGCCCTTCGCCATCTCCTCCTGCGCGGCGGAGTTGAGCACGCGCCGCCCGTCGTGCGGCGTGTACACCCACCACACGACCGCGAAGAACACGGTCCACACCGTCGAGAGCACGTGGTCCGCGAAGAAGAGGTGCGCGAAGTAGAGCATGCGCTTCGCGTCCTCCTGCGCGCGGTCAGCGATCGGGGGGATAGGGGGGGAGGGGGAGGGGCGTACCTCTTTGGTGAGCTTGAGGCCCCAGACGAGCGCGGCGAGGGCGACGACGGAGTAGAGGTACAGGCTGAGCTGCGCGAACGAGCCGCCCGCGCCCATCACCACCGCGATCAGGCCGTACACGCCGGCGACTTTATTCAGGAGCTGTGGGCGATCAGGACTCGGCCCCGCGAGGCTGGGGGGGAGGGGGCGTACCGCGAACATGAGCGAGACGGTGACGCCCGTTTTGAGGTCGAGCCGGCCGAGAAACGAGGAGAGCGGCCAGATCCGCCATTCGGGTTTGAGCATGAGCTTCATAGTGGGCGATGGGTCATGCAATCAGCAGCACAGAATCTATGAAATCGGGGAGCACAAAGGATGGTGGTGTGGTGGTGGGAGGTGAGCGAGCGGGGACGGCGCGTGCTGAGCAAGGTTGCGTCGACAAATGTGGATGCGGTGCCGTAAAAGAGTTGTCATTTCTTCTCCTCCTGCGTTCCGGCGCGCACATTATTTAATGGCGGGCTACTTCTCCAACCACTCCGCCCAGCCCAAGTTCCCAGCCAGCGCGGCCTCGCCCTCCCCCGCCCCCGCCCCATCCCCCGCAGGCGCCACCCGCCCCCGCGCGCCGTCCTCCAGGCACTTCTCCACCTCCCTCTCCGGGTCCGGCGACGACCAGCCCAGGCCCGCGCACCCCGCGCCCGCGCCTGCCCCCGGCGCGGTGCACCCCCTGCGCAACACGTACGTCTCACCTCTGCGCGTGGCGGCGCGTCTGACTGATCTGCAGATGGGTGTCGTGGTTCCGCCAGCAGCGCGCGCCGGGGAACAAGATCACCAACTACGAGGAGGGCATCAAGCGGATCGCCGCCTTCAGCTCGGTAAGCCCCCGCCCCACCCGCGCCGCCATCATCTAACACGGGCAGGTCGAGTCGTTCTGGTCGCTCTGGAGCCACCTCGAGCCGCCGTCCGCGCTCGTGCCGACGACGGACCTGCTGCTCTTCCACGCGGGCGTGCAGCGCCCCGTGTGGGAGGACCCGCTGAACCTCGCGGGCGGCAAGTGGATCATCCGGCTGAAGAAGGGCGTGGCGGACCGCATCTGGGAGGACATCGTGCTGGGGGTCATCGGGGATCAGTTCCGCCCCGCGGGCGAGGACGGCCCCGCGCACGCGGCGGGCCGCCCGTGGGACGACGACTGGCCTGAAATCTGCGGCGTCACGCTCAGCGTGCGCGCGAGCGAGGACATCCTGAGCGTCTGGAACAGGACCGACGGCGACATGAAGCTGCGCGAAAATATCCGGTATGCTGCCTCCATCTACCCAGCATGCTCGAACTCTGACATGCTGCTAGGGACCTCATAAAAGACATCCTGAACCTTGCGCCGGCAACCATCATGGAGTACAAATCCAACAACGGTCAGTGCATCCTTTGTCCCGTAGCTCAACCCTCACACCTCGCCCCAGATTCGATGCAAGACAAGTCGAGCTTCCGCAACTCTGCGGTCGACCGCACACCATTAGCGTAGTCTGGCCGTGGCTATTTTATTCCTTATTTCCTGTAGCCAACCAATGTCACTGCTTGCCAACCATTCAATTTGCTGTGCGCCAATAAGCTCGCACGTGACGATCACATGCAGCTGGGGCGATCGCTAATGGCTGCCTAATGTTTCGATCGCTGACAGTCATCACCAGGCGCTGCAGCACCGCCCGTCCCAGCCCCGCCAGTATATATACGCCCGCCTCCAGAGCCCTACCGGCATCATACCACTCCAGAAACATGTCTTCCAAAACCAAGAGCGAAGCCGAATGGCGCACCGTGCTCAGCCCCCAGCAGTTCAAGGTCCTCCGCCAGAAGGTCGGTCCCCACGCCTATTCGTCCCTCAGATATTGACGTCGTGCGCGCGCAGGGCACCGAGGCGCCCGGGACGGGCGAGTACGACAAGTTCGACAAGCCCGGCACGTACAACTGCGGCGGGTGCGGCACGCCGCTCTACACGAGCGCGACCAAGTTCAACTCCGGGTGCGGGTGGCCCGCGTTCTTCGATGGTGCGCCCCCCTCCCCCCTCTTCTCTATCTGCGCACATGCTGACTGCCCGCCAGCGATCCCGGGCGCGATCAACCGCCACGAGGACCGGTCGGCGTTCATGACCCGCACGGAGATCACCTGCGCGGCGTGTGGGGGGCACCTCGGGCATGTGTTCAAGGGCGAGGGCTTCAGCACCCCCAGTACGTCGTGTCGTCGCAGTGGTGATATCATAGCGCTAATATGTTTCCCACAGCCGACGAGCGCCATTGCGTCAACTCGATCTCGCTCAAGTTCGACGATAAGCAGTAGATGATTGGGTGGGGCAGAATATATGTATACGAGGCTTTGACCGCAGTCTTAGTACGCGGGCGCTGGGAATTATGTATGTAGATTCGAGGCAGTAAACAAGGGAAAACAATATGGGATAGATACACAGCGAGCAGAAACCGGGCATCATGTCTAGGGAGTCCAATCAGAAATCAGGGCGGTCGAGGATCTGTCATTCCTCGGGTTCATCGGTCATGTCGTCTTCGTCTTCGTCGTCGTATTCTTCCTCCAGGTCGTCCATGGACTCTTTCAGCTAAACAGATGTGTCAGACAATGGGGCTGGATGGCAATAGGGATTTTACCATCTCCACTAGCTCGTGGCATTCGTTTAGATGCGCCATGACTATGCCCTGGCCTTCCGGTATGGTCCCATCGACACCGATGAATTTTCCGTCTTTGCGCATAGAGTCTATTTGGAACAGGGCAAGCTGATACTGGATCGGAGATTTATCATGTTAGGAGACAAGCACTAGAGGCATTATATAGCGGACATACCGGGTAGAGGTCGCGCGGACTGAAGGGGCCACCGTACTTGAGGACCTCATTGAGGCACTTTTTCACCGTCGATAGCTTGTTTGCCTGTCCCGATTTTAGCCAGATGGGGCAGCGTCATCATCAAAGGATACGCACAATCGGCATCAGCTCCTCCGATACAGGCTCGCTCGAAGACAGCAGCCGGTAGATCAGGCCATAGCACCGCCGCAGCAGATACAGCAGCACCTACACCGCGTCAGCTCTCCCCCATCGCGCTCAGAGGCGACTCACATATTGCCCCGACGGCCGGTTCCCGTCCGCGTCCACGAACTTGCCGTCGATCCGTATCTTGTCGATCTCCTGCAGGCTCAGCGAGTAGTTCCACAGGTCCGTCTCGCGCAGGCTCCACCGGTGCGTGAGCACGAGGTTCTCGAGCTCGATGCGGATCTCGCTGAGGCGGTCGTATATCGGCTTCAGCGACGTCGCGACGTGCTTCGACTCCTCCTGCGCCTTGATCTCCTGCGAGATCTCGAAGCACTCCTCGAGCAGCGAGGAGCAGATCGCCTGGGAGGCGGGGACGACGCCGCCGGGCCCGAGGAACTTGCCGTCCTCGCGCTTGCTAATTAGCAGGTGGTATAATCAGATATCTTCCAGATATGCGAGACTTGAAGGCACTCAACGAGTCGATCTTGCGCAGCTCCTCTTGGATGGGCTTCAGCTCCGCCTTGTGCGAGCCCTCTTTCGCGGCGAGCGCGACGAGCTGCCGCCGCGTCGTGACCAGCTTCTCGTGTATCGGTATCAGCTCCACGGACAGCACGGACAGGGACTCCTGCAGAGAGCGCACGATGGCGTCTGGAAAGGAACGGGGTTGAATCCGCACAAATAAATAAGACTGGACATCGCGAGAGAGAGCGGGTGTATGCCGGGTGCGGCGTGCGGGCTGCGTGGACTGAACACGCACCACATTCATTCAGTTGCCGCTCGAGGAGCTTAGTCACGGCATCTGGCCCTTTGTCATCTGAGGCTCCGTGTTCCACGATCTGCCGCAGCTCGTTCAGCCGCCGATGGAAGGGCGCCAGGTCGGACTCGTTGTACACCGCAGACTCGTTCATGTGGTTCAGTATTTGCTGCAGATGCCGGCGCGTCAATATGGGAGAAACTATCGCGATAATGATGCTCACCCTCATGGACGCAATCTGCGAATAAGTTGCCGGCGTATCCTTTGTTTTGCCTATGGTTAGATAGAACAATGACAGGAGACTGAATACATCAGCGAGCGTCGTGTCAAGGCGATTGTTGTACGTCGTGTTATCATCCCGCACGTCGTTCAGCTTGGTGACTGGCAGAATCCAATTAGGCCACGATCGGTCCGCTGCAACAAGACGCACCTTGCTTCACGACTGCCTGATATATCGAATTAACATCGGACGGCTTGATGAAGTCGCCTCTATCCCTCTTCAGCACTGTAAGCCGATTCCGAATGCTGCAGAGACGCGTGTTCCGTTAGCGCAATGATATCAGAATGGCGGCGATCACAAACTTGATGAGGCTCTCGAGGATGGGCAGCTCTGTGAATTCGAGTTAGCTCCCCAAGGTTCCAAATGCGCGATGATCAGAGATATTCACCCTCCTGGGGAACCGATGCTGGAGACATGATAGAGGTAATTGCTTAGAGCACGATTGTGCATTACCTGCGGGCAATTCAGTGCCACGCGCCGAAGCAATTTCAAACTCCGCAATACAGCTCTAGACCCGAACCACCGAAACAGCACTCTCATTCCGACCACTTACACGACATGGATAAAATCAAAGAGGTACCACCTATCCCGCCTACTCGACGCAAGTCATTGACACGCCATCCCCTCGCAGAAACTCGCCTCCCTTCGCGCCGAAGCCGATGCTGCTGTCGATAGAGCGGAGGCAGCGGAGGCCAAGAACAAGAAGTACGAGCAGCAGATCTTGGAGAAGGACCAGGAGATCGCTTCCCTGCAACACAACCTCTCCATTCTTGACGGGAATTTGGAGAAGGCCGAGGCCAAATTGCAGGAATCAAAGAGCGCGCAGGAGGAGGGCGAGCACTCGAAGAGCAGCAACGAGGCGCTCACGCGGAAGATCCAGCTGCTCGAGGAGGAGCTCGATGCGGCGGAGAAGAACGTCAAGGAGACCATGGAGAAGTACGTGGCCCTCCCGCTTTCGCGCTCCGTGTTTAATGAACCGACACCTCGTGTCTAGATTACGGCAGGTCGATGTCAAGGCAGAGCACTTCGAGCGCCAAGTGCAGCGTATCGAGCAAGAACGCGACAACTGGGAGAAGAAATACGAGGTGAGCAGCGCGCGTTTTGGACGCGATCGTGCTGGATGGTATTTGCTCACACATCCCGCAGGATTCCCAAGCGAAGTACCGCGAGTCGAAGGCGGAACTCGACGAGCTTGTCAATACCATGCAAAGTCTTTGAGTGGACTCTTATACTTTGCTTCTTGCTTCGATTTACAACTTTCCACTACGTATCTGCGATGCTCAATGCGAGCGCAATTCTACCATCTGCCCTTGATCTGCAATAATCACGACCAATCATACTTTATCTTCGGACGCGTCGTTTGAGAGCGGCATTGATCACAATACCACCATTGATTACTCTGCATCAGTTGACGACGATGACTGGCTCGTAAGATCTGCAAGGCCGACATGGCTACCAGTCCGCTGATAATGACCGGCGCTTGTATAGCGCTACATGAAAGCACTGTGATCATTCAATATTCACAACGGATCACATTATAATCGCACGGTTTAGAGGTGAAAAGGAAGTTTATGGTAATTTTTCAGCTTTGACGAACAGTTTGAATGCCAGGGACAACAACAGGACGGTCAAAGGTCTAAATAAGATCTAATGAACAAGCCAAGTAGCCCTCTATGAGGTGAACGATGAAACGTGCTCCTCGACAACCTTCTTGATCTTCGCCTCCATCTCGGCGGTGACCTTGCCCTCTGCAATCTCCTCGAGGAGAGCAGTTTGTGTCGCGGTCAGGTGAGCACGGAACTCAGCTTCCCACTTAACGATTTGCTCAACGGGAATGGAGTCAAGCTAGCAGAGAGGTGTGAGGCTTGATCAAAGCTTGTGAAGTAAGACAACTTACGAGACCATTGACACCGGCGTAGATGATGGGCACCTGGAGCTCAGTGGCCATGGGCTGGTATTGACCCTGCTTGAGGAGCTCGGTAAGACGAGCACCACGAGAGAGCAAGAAACGGGTGGACGCGTCGAGATCTGAACCGAACTGGGCGAAGGCAGCAACCTCACGGTATTGCGCGAGGTAGAGCTTGAGGGAACCAGCAAACTTCTTCATGATCTTGGTCTGCGCCGCGGAACCGACACGGGACACGGAGAGACCGACGTTGATGGCGGGACGGACACCACGGAAGAAGAGCTCAGCCTCCAAGAAGATTTGACCATCAGTGATGGAAATGACCTGACGAGGATATTTAGTGAAAGGTGATATGGAAGGCAAGGAAGACTCACGTTTGTGGGGATGTATGCAGACACATCACCACCCTGGGTCTCAATGATGGGGAGGGCAGTGAGGGATCCTCCACCGAACTTGTCGCTCATCTTGGCAGCACGCTCGAGGAGACGAGAGTGGAGGTAGAAGACATCACCAGGGTAGGCCTCACGACCAGGAGGACGACGGAGGAGCAGGGACATTTGACGATAGGCAACAGCCTGCTTGGACAAATCATCGTAGATGATGAGAGCTGTCGGTTGGAGAAAGTAAGTTACTGCTCTGCCGAGGTGGTAACAAAATCACTAACCGTGCTTGCCGTTGTCACGGAACCATTCACCCATAGCACAGCCAGAGAAGGGTGCGAGGTACTGCAAAGGAGCGGCCTCAGATGCGGTGGCCGCGACGATGATGGTGTACTTCATGGCATCGTTCTCCTCCAGAGTCTTGACGAGCTGGGCGACGGTGGAACGCTTCTGGCCAACAGCAACATAGACACAGTAGAGCTTCTTCTTCTCGTCCTGGCCGTCGTTCCAGCGCTTTTGGTTAAGGATGGTGTCAATCGCAACGGCGGTCTTTCCGGTTTGACGGTCACCAATGATCAGCTCACGCTGACCACGTCCAATGGGCACCATGGCATCAATAGGCTTGAGACCAGTCATCATGGGCTCGTTGACAGAGCGACGGGGCAAGATACCGGGTGCCTTGAGGGAGGCACGGCGACGCTCAGCAGCGTCAATAGGGCCCTTTCCATCGATGGGGTTGCCGAGCGCGTCGACGACACGTCCGAGGAGGCCGGGCCCGACAGGAACATCGACAATTTGGCCGGTACGCTTGACAGTGTCGCCCTCCTTGATGAGACGATCGTTACCGAAGATGGACACACCGACATTGTCCGCCTCCAAGTTCAGACACATGCCACGGACACCGGAAGAGAATTCCACCATCTCTTCGGCTGTGAGCACAAGTTAGCGTGGAAAGACGCGTCTACCAGGAGAAGAGAACACACCCTGAACGTTCCTCAAACCCCAGACACGTCCAATACCGTCACCGACGCCTGTGGGAAAAATTCATCGGTACGCGGTCATGGAGGTAGAGCGGACAAAAGAAACGCACTGAGAACACGGCCAGTCTCCTCGACGTCAGCACCAATAGCGGTGCCGGATATGCGGGACTCAAGGATGGAAGAGACCTCGGATGCAGCTATAGTTGTGACGTGGATGGCAATTCATGCAATTCATCAACGAGAACGAAAAGGGAAGGTGGAAGAAAGCAGGAAGCATGAGACTCGAGTGGTCGACTAATGGAGGATAGCACGCACCAGGTTTCGCTGTCGCATATGTGCGAGCGGCAATGGGTGCAGCGCTCTGTTGAAACGGACAAGTTTCCGTCAGAACCGGTGGCAAGCGTCGGGAATTGCGCTGGGCCGTACCTTTGGTGTTGCGGCCTGCGCGGCAATGCGGGCAGAGTTTCTGAGGGCGAACCTATGCATGGTGGAGGGAGGAGGGAGAAGGGTAGAGAGAAGGAGAGAGTTGAGAAACAGGTGATGGGGTTCGTCAAAACTCGGAAACTCTGAAAAGGGCCAAATAAATACTCCCACGCGCTGGGCGCGCCACCTCCCGCCGGCGCGTGTGCTAACCGTTTTCCTTTGCTTTTACATACTCCCAACACCCATGGCAAGCGTATTTGCCCGAGGGCTCAGAACATGCAGTATGTGCACGACATTGTTACACCACGATTGTGATTTTGCTCAACATTCTGTTCAGTTCAAATCCGTTCGGCCCACACATTACCGCGCACAGCGGCCTCAGCCTTTGATTTGATTCGCGCCCAGCCTTCGCAATACGTTGTCGCGACGGTAGCAGGCAGAAAATATCTTCTCACACCTCGTGATGTCCTCACTGTGCCAAGATTGAAGGACGTCAACGTTGGAGACGTGGTCGCGCTTTCGGATATACACGAGCTTGGTTCACGCGAATATACTCTGCGCGGCAACCCCGTCATATCAGCAGACAAAGTCAGGGTGGACGCTACGGTCATAGAGCACACTAGAGGAGCGCAGGAGGTTGTAGTGAAGCGAAAGCGGAGAAAAGGTCAGTCATCTTCCACTATCGTTGAAATATCCCTTCCTCGCTTTGCCTATCTTCCCCGACATGGTACTCACATTTTCATCATCTCATACCCTTAGGCTACTACAAGACTATAAGGAACAAGCATCCATTTACGCGTCTCAGGATTGGAAACATTGATATCCCACTCGCTGCTAGCACCCAGTTATAGTCATGGGTCATTATAATGCTGTACGGCCCATATTATTCTAATCATCATATATCTTCCCCTCGGAGAATTACTTTGTGATTCACAGCCGCGCTTTGTATATCTTGCTGAGCGAAGATAGCTCGAGTGGCTATCCAGCACTATCGATTGCGCCCAACAACCAACACACTGGCACTTCAAATTACCCTTGCGATGGATTCCAGTGCGAGGAAGTCGGTCTGTGTCATGTTCTTACTGAATCAATAGTAGCAATATGTCCCCAAGCGTCGTGCAAGCCAAATAATGAAGGCCAGTATGAGCAAGTAATGGATTTGATCCTGCTTGCAACTTTTAGACCAAAAAGTTACCAAAAAGACCGAATCAAGACTCGACATGTACCGTCAACCTCTCACTAAATCCCACTTTCAACCTGCATTCTGTACACCGTCTTTGCCTCTCCTTCGTTTCAAAGTGAGCTCTCACATGCGGTGTATATGCTATGGGCATTTGCAAAGCCTCGGCTTATGAACTTCACTTGTTGTCGTGAACAACCAGCCATACTCGATAAGTCGACGGTTATCCAGTCTCCTTGCGCTTTATCAACTTTCCGGATGCAACTTACAGCCGGGAATATCGGGCGGAAGCAGGCGTTGGAAGGTTCGTCGAATGAAGGAACATCTATATCTTTTCTTCGTGCACGTGAAGAGGAAGTATAACTGATAAGATCTTGATGCCGGAAGGCCGATGTAAATTTAAAGGTGCAATATTACACTGAAAAGATAAGAGTCCGTGTGAATTGACAGGGCCTGCTCAGCCCCTTTGTTCTATTGCTAGTACACAGATATGTTCACACTTGCGCACGGACAGAATCCAGAACTGGCAGCAACAACCATTTCCGCCGTAGCTTCTTCCAACCCCTTCTCTGATTACGCCGCCATTTCAGGGCTTGTGGAATCCGTTGATGGAGCAATGACGGTGCAGGTGCTCTTTCCCTTTGCGCGTGTCCCACGCGGAGAGGCCATGTCTTTGCTCGTGCGTAAGGATGCTGCGGTAGAAGAAGTGCTCGGGTTTGCGCTGTGGAGCTATTGGGAGGAGGGCTGGCTGCCACGGCCAGAGGCGGTTGATCTACTTTCGAGATGGCATTTCAGAATCGTGGAGGATGGGGAGATCGATGAAGATTTTCCTCGTAAGTCATTAGCACATCGGGGCCACCTCTTCAAATCATGAACGTACGCCAGCACTCGGAAGAGCAGACAAGATGTCAAGGTTCAATGATGGCTTTGAGGCCTTCGCTGTCGTTGAAGCAATACCGCAGCAATAGGGTTTGTAGGTGGGGATGACTCCGAATGAGCCCAAGGTTATGATCCCACTTGTTGTATTATAAGTGCAACTGGTGACTCGATGTATTGAGTGATACAATCTAGTACAATCACTATATCTCCCCCTCCTCGGGCGTATCATCTCTCGCAGCGACATCAGACTTGCCAGCAGGTGGCTCATCGTACCGTGGCCTCTGCAACAAATCAATCAGAAAGGGCACTTTGCCTACGCAGGAGACACTACCTTCTCAACGCGGTCTTCATCCATCCGGTCATCACCCCTGGCTGGTAAGCTGCGCTCCCTGGTATCATCCCTGGGCGCTTCATCACGATAAGGCTTTCGGTCTCGCTCCCTCTCTCGCTTCCGGCCATCGTCCCGCTCATAATGCTTGGATGATCTCCCATAGTCCCTATCCCTTTCATCTCTAGGGTACTCCTTGTCTTTTGAATATTCACGGTGAGACGAGCGGTGCGCCTCGTACTCGCTATCGTGGCGATGATAGTGTTTAGAAGGACGGGCGTCCTTTTCGTAATCTTTGCCTCTGTCTCGGTCACGATGAGAATCACGCTCGCGGTCCTTATCGCGTTCATCTCGAGCAGGCTCCTTACGCTTGCGACTGGTGGTCGCGGAACCATCCTCTGATGGGACCTCCCGAAGCCTTTCCTGGCAGAAAATGTTAAGCTTGATTATTCAAGTTCAGGACTAGAAACAAACTTTTTGTCTCTTGACGAATTTAGAAAACGCTGCGCGCCTTCCCTCGTCGTCAGCAACGGCCTTGTATTCTGGCAGGTTTTCTATGAGGGGCATCGCCTGTGAAAGCGCATGAGTATCGGCGAGAAATATTGTTTCGTGACTATTGCGCACCTCCTCGAAGGACAAATTGAGGTCGAGCGGTTCGGCCATCTTCTTCAAAGCATACCGTAGGTCATCCTGCAAATGTCGCTGCTTCCTTTCAGCCCGCCTCTTATCGTCCGACTGCTTCTTTAATGCTTGCTCCCGAAGCTGCAAACTAATCAGCACGCCACATCTAAGCAGACATGAGGATTGCGGCTTACGTGCTGGAATACTTCTTTCAAGTCGGCATCAGACAAAGCCTTCGCGCCCTCTACCGTCTCAGCCTTGACGAGAGCTATAAAGTCTTCTTCTTTCGTCTCACTGTCAACAGAGAACTCCTTAGGCTTATCTGTAGTCTCCTGCCCATCGACAGCCATGGCATCATCGCCGCCTTCTGGCATCGGCAACTTGGAGTTGTGTTGCTTGATGGCGTCGCTGACGCCAGCTATCTTCCCGTCAAGCTTCTGGTCAAGCTCGTCCACGACGTCCCAAAAGAGTTCCAGAGGATTAGAGCCTGGGTTGCCGAGCATGCTCAAGTAGCGCTCATCATCCTGCAGCATTGCGTAGATTTCTTTCCACTTGGTTCGAGCTTTAATCTTGCCCTCGGTAACGAACTGCTGCATCAGTTCCTAATATGATAAGGCTTGTCAGCTGTCTCAACTTACACAGCCCACGCGGAAAGTGACATACCTTGAAGCCTTCCCTAGCCTTCCTCTCCTTGCGTGTCTTCTCCACCTGAGCCCTGCGCATCTGTTCGTCGAACTCGCGCTCACGCACTCGACTGTAATCTTCGAACGCCAACAAAATATCGAGCGTGGGGAGCTTGCGCAACTCTGGGTCATTCTGCCATTGATCGGATTCCAACACCATTTCGTGGGCTTTGCGCCAACGCGTAAGAACGTCAACGTCCAGCTCTTTGAAGAGGGCTACTACCTTTGCAATGCTGCGAGATCGTGCCGCACGACTCTCTTGCTGTAAAGCGTCGTCAGCTCTGTCGCCAGGCAAAACGAAGAATAAACAGCGTACCACTTCACGTTGCTTGAGCTCAGCGACATACTCTTCGAAAACAAGTTTTCTCTCCGCTTCGATACGACCCTGCTGCCATGTTGGATGCTGGGCAAAAAGCTTGTCGGCAGTAGCAAATGTGGTGTAATGGAACACATTGGGGTTGCCTTTCAGCATATTTCGGAGAGCGGGACGTAACTTGGACAGCCTCGCTTCTCTCTCTTCGTGTTCTTTCGCTTTCAAAGCATCGGTGAACTGGTTCGCACATATCAGCATAGAACATATGCATAAGTATGAGAATGAATACCTTCTGCCAAGCAGCTTTCTTCTCCGCCAATGTCCCAAGGGCTTTGTACAATGGGTCAGTGATTATAGCGCGCATGGTCTGATCCCAGGTCCACGACGCGTCCACGCCAGCCTTTCTCAGCAGGTGCATGAACGCCTTTTCGCCCTCTTCGAATGTTTGAAACCCGTTATGGGGGATGATCGGATCATCGGGCAGATTGGGGCGAGCAGGAAGAATGGACGTGGGAGTGAATGGCAGTCCACCAGTGTGGGCCCCAACAGACAGATCCGGCCCATTGGCAGCAGAAGCAGCATCGCCATTACCGAGGGCAAGGAGCGCATTCTCGCCAGGTATGAATGTAGGGGGTCCAGAGGGGCTGTAAACAGGTCAGCGTTCAGTTCAGCACAAATAAATTGTGAACTCACGCTGGCGCCGGTGTCTCTTTGGCCACTTTGTCTATTAATATTTGCACCTCTTCCGGCGTATCCCATTTTGATTCTTTGGTCTCAGTCTGAAAAACATGCCAGTTAGAGACCGTTTTCGAAATGCATACTATATGCTCACATGGTAATAGTATTTTCTCCCTCCAGAGAAGTACTCCTTCCACTTCGTCTGGTTCAAAGCGCGCTGAAAAGGATGTCAGTGGGGTGTCGCTGAAGGCTATGGCACAACCCTTACCTCAAAGTTAGTCTTCAATTCTGGAGATGCAAAATGAGACTCAAACGAGCATATAAAACATATTGGATACTCACCCTCGGGCTTCTCCCACACACTCTCCCTCGACCCAGTGTTGAACCAATAAGTCCTCCCCTCTGGGTTGCGGTGCTCAGTCTACACGCCGATCAGTGAAGGTTATGTCGCAAATCAACGGCATTACTTACCCATACGCTCCCCAAAGCAGCTGGTGTAGCCTATGATTTAAGTATTAGAAGGTATGCATAACGTTGAAGTGATAATCCTAACCATTCGATCAGTGGGTGATGATACCAATAAATCAATGGCGAAGTGTCGCAACCCGGCACAAATAGACCTTTGTTTGTCAAAAGCTTCGAAACCAAACAGCCACTTTTGAGCCACTTCCCTGGAAACAGGTTCCTATGAATCTTATGCATGGCTCTGCAGTGTTGCACTTGGCGTTGCTCCACACTGATTCTCCACGCTGGACCTACCCTACCATCCCTACCTGCCGACTATGATTCAAGCTGGAAATGCTTCAACCATCACCAGACTTGATCCTCTGGAGCTGCTCAGGCTCGCCAACGATATCGCGTCGGACGACTTCCCTGCACTTCAAAGTGTAGCAGCTAACGCTTTGACTATCCTCCACTTCATCTCGGTATGGTAATGATATGGATTCTCTCCCTTGATACTCATGTATTGCAATGTATTTTCATAGAAATTCAAATCCAACAAGAAGGAATGGTTCGATTTGGGTGAGATCATGCAAAATTGCGCGATACAGGTCATCCTGTCTCTATCAGAGTCGGTTCAAGATGCCTCAGACACAAAAGATGCTGTAGAAGCTAAGATGCAGGTGGTAATTGCGTGAGTCTTGCACATGCGCGTGTCGCTAGTGTGATCTGCTAACGAGCGGTCAAATTGACAGGGCGCTCGAAGGGGGGAAGACACAAATTGTCAGGCTGCAGAGTATGAGCTATATTCAAAGGATGCGCAATTTTCGCAAAGATCCTGAGATAATAGCACACCTGAAGAAACAAATCGTCTCTGCGGTCGAGCCCTTTCAGGTACAAACACTCAATAAATGTATTCCATGGTCACTCCATATTTACACCCCAATCCTATTTCAGGTGATGGCTCGGAACTCTCTCGGAAGGGGCGATTCCAGGCGCATTGTCGCGAGAGTTATCGAAAGATACAGAAGCACGCGTATTCTCGAGCCACCAATTGCGACTGGCAGCTGTATACAGACGGTCAAAACAATACCTGCAGACCACAAGTACATCGTAGATCAGGCCCCCATACCGGCTGTGGTATGTCTATTCTGATTTTTTACTTTATAAACATGTGTGCTTATCGGAACGCACGAGACATTCACGACCTGTGGTACACTTGGAGGGCATGTCATCAATGTTGCTGGTGACTATGTCACACATGAAGTGAACGATGAGCACCTCGGTGAGCAGCGAACTGAAACCAACAATCTCTATTCAAGCGCTGAGACCACGCTCAGTTGCCAAAATGAAGAATATTTCTGCTCTAGACAAGCTTCCATATGCGGACGGCTCCTCCTGGAACTCAAAGCTGGCTTGTTTATCTGGAACACGAATCACGGCGCTGTCTTTAATACATGCTTGGGCACGAACTCTTGATCAGCACAAAATCCTTTGCTTGAAGGGTGTTGCTGGATCCGGCAAAACTGCGATAGCCCATGCCGTCGCGCAAGCGCTTGACGCTGAAGGTCTTCTGACCTCATGTTTCTTCTTTGAACGCACAATTGCTTCCCGAAATACCTCTCAGCTTCTCTTCACGACAATTGCTCGCGATATTGCTAGTCTTTACCCTGCCATCGCGGCTGATATCTGTGCAAGTTTAGAGAAAAGACCTGCGCTGGCCTCGGCGGAGCTCTCTCGGCAATTTGAGGCGTTCATTGCAGGCCCTCTGCGCCGTCATTCTGTGGATCGACAGATCATTGTGGTGATCGATGCGCTGGACGAGGCCATTCATGATGACCTAGATATCGACTTGCTCACGATACTCCGTGATGAATTTGCCACACTACCTCCGTACTTTCGTGTGCTCATCACATCACGATCTACCAGAATTATTGAGCAGTATCTATCAGGAAAGGCCCATGTCTCCCACTATCACATTGACATCGATTCTGTCGAAAATCGGCAAGACATCGCCGCGTACATTGATGCTGAGCTGCGGGATGGCGTTCTACACTCCCAGATGGGAACACCTTGGCCGGATGAATTACTCATTCAAGACTTGAAGACCATGGCGGCTGGGCTATTCATCTGGATAGCCACAGTATTTCGCTACCTTCGCGGCGCATACAATCCCAAAGAGAAGCTACGCGCCCTGCTTTCGAAGTCGTCCGCACAGGGCCGAGTCCTCGAACCGACCAGGAAGATCGATGCCCTCTACAGCACTATCCTCGAGGCTTCTGGTGATTGGGGTGACAAGGAGTTTTGCGACGGTTATGCACTTTTCATGGGCTCTATCATGGCCATCAAGCGACCGCTGTCGCTAGCAGCGCTCCGCGCGTTGCACGGCGGCAACCGCGAACTTTCGCTGGATCACTTGCTCCAACGATTTGGTTCGGTTCTCGTGGGATTGCACGATGAGAACAAGCTGATCCACACTCTACATCTCTCATTTCGCGAATTTGTCACGGGCCGTGCCGCTGAAAGGGCCGAGACGAGGAAGTTCTTTCTATCGGAGAAAGAACACAGTCAGATGCTTAGCGAGCTATGCATTCAAACAATGGTTCACGAGCTAACAGCTGCACCCATAGCTGGCACGGGATATCTTGCTAGAGATGAGGATGATGGGCCTGGCATCCCAGAGCTCAGCGGAATATCTGAACAGCTTCTGTACGGATGTGAACATTGGAGCAATCACATCTGCGATGTCGAGAGTCCTACGATCGCAGTGGCGAGACTCATCCGAGAGTTTTTACCGTATGACAACACTACTTGGATAGAGATAGTGACGTCCACCAGCACCTTTGTGGGATCGCTGGCTGTCTGGCGCTGGCTGAATGTGAGTATCTGCTATCCTGTATAGTTGTACTGAGCTCATTGTAAGACATATCCACCAGTCCCATGCCACTGAGCTCAAAAGACTATACGATGATGCATCGCAGGCGCAGGCTTTGTCTCGGCTTTCCTATAGGCTGAAGTATTCGGGTCGCCTGGAAGAAGCGCTGACAGCAATTGAGGACTCGGTACAACTGCACCGAGAAATCGCTGCGCAACAACCGGCAATATTCAACACCGAGCTCGCTGATTCACTTCACAACTTCTCCAATCGCTTGTCGGATCTTGGTCGGCGGGAAGAGGCTTTGACAGCCATCCAGGAGGCCGTGGAAGTATATCGACCTCTAGCGGCGGAGCGACCAGCAGCTTTCAATGCCGACCTTGCTGACTCAGTTAACAACCTCTCGTTGCGCTTATCAGATCTGGGGCGACACGAAGAGGCTCTAAAAACAATTCAGGAGGCGGTGGGACTATACCGTTCTCTCGCAACGGAGCAGCCAGCGGCTTTCCATGCCGACCTTGCCATGTCACTCACCAACCTCTCCTCGTGCTTGTCACACCACGGTCGACACGAAGAGGCTCTTGCAGCCAATCAAGAAGCTGTGAGTCTACGCCAAACACTCGCAGCGGAACAACCAGAAACTTTCAATGCAGACCTCGCCGAGTCGCTCAATAACCTCTCCGTTCGCTTGTCCGAACATGGCCGACCTGAAGAGGCTCTGACAGCAATCCAGGAGGCCGTGGTGCTGCGTCGCAGTCTTGCGGTAGAGCGACCGGCGGCCTTCAGTGCTGACCTAGCCTCTTCACTCAATAACTTGTCGAATTGTTTATCGGATCTCGGTCGACACGAAGAGGCTCTGGCGGCAATCCAGGAGGCGGTGGGATTTCACCGGACCCTCGCGGAGGAGCGACCAGCGGCTTGTAATGCCTACCTCGCCTCATCACTCAAAGGTCTTTCCGTTTGCTTGTCAAAGCACGGTCGGCACATAGAGGCTCTGGCGGCAATCCAGGAGGCCGCAACATTATACAGGACTCTCGCGGCAGAACGACCGGCGGCTTTCAATGCCTACCTCGCCTCATCACTCAACGGCCTCTCTGTCCGCTTATCGGAGCACAGGCGACATGAAGAGGCTCTAGCGGCGAATCAGGAGGCTGTGAGGTTGCGCCGAACTCTCGCGGCGGAGCGCCCAGAGGCATTCAATGCTGACCTTGCCTCGTCACTAAACAACCTCTCCGCTCGCTTGTCAGACCACGATCGACACAAAGAGGCTCTTGCCGTGCTTCAGGAGGCCGTGGGGCTGCGGCGAGCTCTCGCGGCGGAGCGACCAGCAGCGTTTAGTGCCGACCTTGCACAATCTCTTTACAACCTATCCATCAAATTTTCCCGTCTCGGTTGTCACAAGGAGGCTCTGGAGGCAATCCAGGAATCCGCGCGTATGTACAGGGCTCTTGCAGCAGAGCGGCCGGAGGTGTTCACCTCCGATCTGTCAGATTCTTTGCGGATGTTGTCCAAACGTCTGTTAGCAAAAGAGGCTCAGAGTCTGCTGTCATGGTAGGGAAACGCCAACTGCGTCGGAATTACTGGCTGCCAGCGAGGAAAGTGAACAGGACGGAGAAAAAGATGACTATCAAATATTATTCAACGGATTAGTAGTATGTTTGGGTGCGCACGACTGGGCCATTTGTATGTTTTTGAATTGTTCACAAATTGTTTATCCGAAAATAGTGGCGATGTGCTCTTTGGTATTCACATTCAACTAGTTATAGGCTCTCCAAAGCAATCATCAAGGACAAGATATTTGGTAAAATTGTGGCAACTTATACAAGGAGCTCTATGTACTGACATCCAGGGCGAATGACAACCTGACTGGCTAGCAACCGATTGCAGTGTCCGCAAAATGTTTCTCCATAACCACATAAATCAATCACACCCTACTCAGCGCGTTTGATTTCAAAAACCTCACGATAAGCGTCCAGTAAAGTAAGACCATTTTACCAATGTACGTATTATAAACGAATGAATTCTAAGCGAGTGAAGTGCAAGTGTCCGTAGTGCCGCAAAACCAAGTCGTTTTAGTCCTATTTAAGAGGACTCAGCACCGTCCACGGTGGATGAGTATTGGTACTGCAGGAGTCGTCAGCAAGTATACATGATGCTGCAGAATCCAATGAACTTACATAGTCCGCAGTGTTGTCGTAAGGTACACCCTCATCGCAATAGCCAGCCCACGCTGCGATGCGGTCGAAATACTCAACGACGAGATCCGTCGAATCTGGGTAAGGCCCACCGACAGACTGGAGCTCGGAGTACCAAGCGTCGATGAAGTTCTGCTCAGTAAGGGTCTTGTTGTCCGTAGACCACTGGTTGAAGAGGGTCTGAGTGAGGCGCTGTTGCGTGAGGGCAGTTGGGTGAGTGTTGTTCCCAGGGAGCTGGGTGGCGACTGCGGTGAGGAAGTCAGCAACCGGCTTTTTGCCGTCGATGCATGTCGCTCCGAGGACGCAAGATGCGTGGGCGAAGTAGTTGACGTCAACGTCGTGGATGCAATTTACGAACATGGCTTGGCATGTCTCGTCCTTGCTGATGGTGGGGATGGCAGCTACGTCACGCTTGGAGGACGCGCAGTAGACAGAGTTGACGGTCGACGAGTATTGGAACTGCATGGACGCGACGTTCGTTCAATAACGGGACAGAGCCGACGCTGGACAGTTACTCACGTAATCAGCGAAGTTCGAGACCGGGATATTGCCATTGCAGTACGAAGTCCTTAACAGGAATGAGCACGCAATTCAGGACGAAGACAGGGGACTCATACCAGGACGTCAGACGGTCGTAGTAGGAAGCCACGACGCTGGTGCTGGATGGGTAAGGTCCCTTCGTGCTGTCCAAAGTGTTGTAGAAGCCATCAATGAAGTTTTGTTGTGTTATAATCTTCTTGTCCGTGGAAATGGCATCGAGAACCTGTGGGTACCACTGAACAAATGCCCTTCAACTGTAACCATAAGAATGTACGCACCTTAGAAGAAACGCGAGGCGCCAACTTGGAGGTAGGGTAACCTTCGAAACATGTATAATCATGGTTCTTGCCCTCGTAAACGTGTTTCAGGAAAGTATCGACGGGGTCGGAACCAGCGTAGCACGACGCTCCGTAGACGCAAGCCTCTATCGACCAAGGGTTGGTTACGTCCTCGTCAACAGCCTTTTGGCAAATAGTCTTCATCTGGGCGCAAGCGCCATTGTCGGAGGCGGCGGCGGCGGCGGAGGTGGCAGTAGCATACAAAACAGACGCAAGAACAAGAGAAGCAATTTGGGCGACCATGGCGCGCGACAGGGAAAACGAGGGTAGGGGTTGGGCAAAAGACGGGCGGGAAAGCGCGGGTATGTATTGAGAAGAAAAGCGTGGTGGGAATTGTTGGGGTTTAGTACCTTTCCAGTTCGGCGCCCATTTCGTAATGCTATTCAAATTTCAAGGTGTCCGCGTATTTCCTCCCGTGCCTCGCGTACCTTATGGTCAAAACCTCGAAATATGCAGCTTTACACAAAATTCAGCATCAAGAGGTTGGATTTCAAAGAAGGGTCGATGGACGCTCCGGTCTGAATGTTATTTTCAGATATGCAACCACAATCAGCGCACGGCCCCCTGGGCTGAGCACCGCGCCCTCGCAATAATTGCATAAGTACTGCACACTGGCGTAGGGGTGTATCAAACCTTCAAAATCTCATCGGGGGTCCCTGGAAGCCTCGCAGCCCTGGTGAGATGTTTTTGCTCTTGTCTCCGCAGTCACTGTGTATTTGACATTATTAACGTCCCTGCCTACGTCGACCATATCTACAGTCGAAATTATCGAGAAGCTGAAGGTGAAGTACGGATGCATCATGCCTGCAGCGGACATTGCTGGTATGATCATTATCCTTGAAACCTGGCGAATACTCTGTTATTATTTCGGCCTATCACTACACGCGCGTATAATGGACCAAATCCCAAAGGCGCACACTGTGCATCGCCCAGACCCTCGTGAGTACATTTAAATTCCGCTTCAGTCAGTTAGGCCAAGCAGAGAACATGAAGGAGGCGATTATCTTCTTCCGAACAGCCGTCGAAGTGTGTCCTCCTGGGCGATACCTTTGCACTCGGGGTGCTTGAACCTGCACTGAGAGATCACTTCCTTCGGGCAGGCGAAATAGCAGATTTAGAGAAGGCTATGACTTGTCGCCGTGCCGCTATCAAGCTATGTTGTCCAGGTCATTCTAATCGCTATGGCTCTCTCGGTAACTTTGCACTTGAGCTTGGCTTCCCGTTCAACCAGCTGGATCAGTATTGGATTTGAAGTGGAAGTCATGTACCCTCGCGTCTCTGTTGAGCTGTTTCTTTCTACCGATTACCACCACTGTGGATCTCTCGATGAACTAGCAACACCGTTGCAGGTTCGCATCAAAAATGCACCATTGGAGAAGGCAATCATTCACCAGCGTAGTGCTCTAGCGCTATACCCTCCTAGAAATTTCAAATATTCAGCCTGTCTCGACAACTTGTCGATCATATAGAAAGGGCGTTTCGATCAGCTAGGACAGCTAGTGGACTTGCAAGGGACGATTAGGTGGTGTCCTGAAGCTGCGTCCTCCCGGTAATGACAGCTGCGCCTTATCCCTCTACAATCTTGATCTTGCAATGGATGCTCGCTTCAAAACATAGGTCAACTGATGGATTTAGAGGTATTCATAAGCTATCATCGATCCGCGATTACGTTGCATTATCCCGTGATTACCGAGCTTTCATTGTTCGCTGTTGAATTCTCACATTACAAGGTCATTTCTCTTGGTTTAGCTAAATGGAGAAGCTCAAGGAGGCAGTCGGGCTTTTACAGTTCGAGGATCACGACACCTTTACCCGAGGCTTGTCGCACAAGTTTTCTATCAGGACATGTTCAAGCAGAACGACCCACCAAACTCGGCACAGTGCATGCGGCGGTTACTATTCCAAAGAAGAAGGCCGGACCATGGGGCACGATGTAGGCCAAGAGAGAAGGGGAGTTGCCCCAGAGGTGGGCCAATTTCGTGCACATCGGCGGTTGATGCTCGCCTTATCTCGGTCACTCGGTGAGTGCACAACGCTCAATATTCTATCACCGTGTCCGGAACATCAAATTTGTCTTTATCAACACTGTTATCATCATCATAATTTTACATACCGTCAATTTCTACTATGCGATACAGACATTATGGGTATGTCCCCCGGCTGATAGCAGCATCGTGCAATGCCCTTGCAGTTCCACCTTTCCACACTCTTCGTCAAATCTCGGATCGATTATTGTATTTCTACGCCTTGTTCCTAATATGTATCTGATTGGTATTTATCCATTTACCATTAGCTTACTACAGCAAAACTGCAGCTTATCGCAATTGGCGCCTATTGGTTATCAACCATCGAAGGCGCTAATCAGACCTGACACTCTGACTTGCACTTCGCTGTGCTCGCATATTCTGGCGATAATGACTGGACCTCGCAAATTCGTCGATCTCATGTTCAAAACAACAGGCAAATTTGCCAACTGGGAACTGGCGAAAGAGATCCGGGTAGGACGAGAGCAGATTAGATCTGCCGATCTAGCAGGCTGATTAGTGGCTACTTCAGGTTGGTGACTACGGCACTGTAGATTCCAAAACTGGCACCTTCGAGAAAGATGGCAACATCTACGACGAGAATCTCATCCCTAACAAGACCGACAAGGATGATATCGTGCCCGGCGAGCCTCTCAGCTACTGGAAGGTCTCGACCGAGACCGCACATGAATGCAACTTCTCTGGAGGCCCAGAAGTGTAAGACTCGTACGGTTCGATGATATCACATCCTGACTGGGCGCGTTTAGAAACGTTGCTGGAATTGCGGACGTGGCCTTGGCTGGTACATGGAAATTCGACGAGAAGCGAGGGGCAGTGCTGCTGATGCATCTCCCGCAGCTCTGGCAGATCCCAAACATGAAGCTCTTGGACAGACTGGTTGATGTTCCTGAGGTTAAAGGAAAATACATAGTGTCCGATGCATACGCATGTCCAGCATCCAGTCTCTACATTTCTGGAAAGAGTGAGTCACTCTGCTCTGCTTCGTCCCCATCGGTCATACGAATTCCCTCCGCAGGTAGCGAAGAGGTTACGATCACGCTTCATGCGGAAGTTGATCCTATCGTCGCTGGTGTTGCTGCAGCCGTGCCCGTTGGTGGCGGGGGTAACGTCAAAGGGGGCTGGTCAGTAAGCAATGCAACAGGCATACATCAGTGTGCAGGTAGTACAAAGAATAGTAAGGGCAGGTACACACCTCTGTTCACCCTGAAGAAGCGCAGGTGGTACGCAAAGTGGCGAGGTGTCCCTCAAGCGCCCATTGACCCGAACGAGGACAAGTAGGCATTGTTTTTTCGTAGTGGAACTCGTGCTTTCTGCTGAAGCTTTATGTTGGTCCAGATACGAAGACATCGATGTTCCGTGGGGCCCTCTCGATTCGGACGGGGAGGACGCGTTAGATCCGGGAGGAGAAGACGAAGAATATTCAGATATCGAAAAAATGCCAGAGGATCTTGTACGTCGTTCGCCCCGCACTGCGATTGTAGGTTGATTATATGCTGAAATATATATAGATGTGAAATCTGAACGCACTTCACGAAGGACAAATCGTCGATGACTGAGTTTTGGGATTTGGATTGCTCGAGTATAGTGCAGGAGTGCCACTGTTAGGGACTGCGGTGAATCATGACTTGATGGAATTCACATACCCTTGGTTTTTACTCTGGAATAAACACGTTGCTAGTGCCGTCTGGATACCTGATATTCTCAGCAGTCAGACGACGACAGACAGTAAGAACGATTTCAGCTTGAGCTTCTTTGCAGAATATAGTCGATAATGGAAGAGCGCTAGCAGGCCACGTCAAAGGTAGAGCACCTGACATAGTTGAACAGCTGCTTGAAAGATGACGAGGTTCCCAGTAGAGTGAATCAGTTGCCCTGCGATTCGAGCACAAGTACACAGCAGAAGTAAAAGCACGCTCCACATTCATTGCCCGAGCTACACACGCATGCATGTTAATGGAACTACAAGAAGAATGTCCGTCGCGTCGTCTCGAGCTCCGGCTATACCAAGAATTTTCAGAAAAAATCTCCCCATCGCAGAGTCAACACGTACCTTCCACATCCACAGGAATTCGTCCTGTGTTGGTGGCTTCACCACCGTTTTCTCCTTTCCTCCCTCCTTATCCGTCCTTTCTTCTTTCTCTTCCGCATTCCCATCCATGTCTGCATCCTCCGCATCCGCATCCGCATCCGCATTCCCTCCCTCCTTTTCTGCCTTGTCTGCAGTGCGGTCCCTGACCGCCTCCTGCGCCTCCAGATCACCCACTTGGATTTCTGTTATTTTCGGCGCTGCACCAAAGTCCATTACAGCAGGCAGGCCCTTGCGCAGAGACCGTAGCTTCAAAGTGAAACGAGGCCCGATCTCTTGTAGGGCGACTTTTTCTTCGGAGCGGAATGCATATCTGGAATGAATCAGTGAAAATTGGGAATATGAGAAGAAAGAGGGCCCGACCGATGTCTCCTGAAAAATAGAAAGTCCCGCTGACAATGCAGCGTAACCACCTGCCGCCCCTGGAACTCCGGCATCGGGGGGAACAACGTTTGAAACATACGTCCCACCGCGTGCCCAAGCCTTGTCACGAATCCGTTGAGCACGAGCTCCGGATTATGAGGCGTCGCTCTGGCATGCCCAAAGATATCTTTTGTGAGCTCGACGGAGGTGAGCTTAAAATAGGCGGTGGGGCCAGCGGGAAGGTGCACGAGGGTTATTGCGTCTAGCACGAGATTAGCTCATGTGCATGGCCATGGAGGGAATGAACTACGCACTCGGCTTTTTCGTGTCCTCATTCACCACACATAGACATCCATATCCTCTTCCCGCAGCCCACCCAGCTATCCGACCCATCTCAAATCCTTTCCCTCTTTTTCGTCGTATGAACTTCGCGCCGGGTATCACACCAACGAGCTCATCGCAGAAGCCATATGTCGCTTTCGATGCCTGAGGGCCGGTGGTGATGAGCACTTTGGGTGGTGCAAAGGGATCTGCATCAGATGGGGGAGAGAAGAAGGCAGCGAAAGGGTCCGCTGCAATGTCCGCTGCGGACTCATCCGTGGGTTGTGTCGAGGAGGAGGCGGCGGCGGGGTCGGCTGTGAGGATCGAGGGGTCGAATTCACGGGTATTATCGAGCGTGCGCGGGATATTTTCAGCCAGACGTTTCTGTTCACATATTATCATTAGCTTGAAAGGTATAGGAGAGGGCAAGGCCCCAGACGCACCTTCTTCGCGGCTGGATCATTCGCCTCGAGCTTCGCTTGCGCCAATCTCTTCTGGAGCTTCTGCTGATTCTTCGCCTTTTTGTTCTTCTGGGCAATATCCTCTCGTTTTATTTTGTTCTTGATCGTCGACGGCTCAAATCGCGACGTCGGTGCCATCGTGCAAAATTGTGATCGACAGTCGCTGAAAGTGAAATTGAGAGAGCAAAATCTATACAGCCACCGACCACTATTCTGTGAACACGTCCACCACGACCACCACCATGACCAGACGACACCCCCTACTTGCTCTGTTCGGCCTTTTCTTGTTGGCAGCCACGGCGAATGCGCTCCATTTCTACCTTGATGCCAATGAAAAGCGGTGTTTCATTGAGGAACTGCCGACTGACACTGTTGTAGAGGGTGAGTGCCCGAAGTCCACTGGGCGGGTTTGAGCACTGGACTGAATGGAATGGGCAGGACACTACAAGGCGCTAGAATGGAGTGAGGCGCGCCAGGAGTACGTCCTCGAGTCTGAACTGGGAATCCTTGTCGAAGTCGAGGTACGCGTTTCCCGTGCTGCAACATTAGTCTGCTAACATACCATTTGTCCATACTCCCAGGAAGTTCACTCTGGCCACACAGTAGTGAAAACCAAAGGCCCCGCTGAAGGCCGCTTTACCTTCACGTCTCACGAGGCAGGCGACCACTCCCTCTGCCTCTCAACCAACTACACTTCCTGGTTCTCCAACACGCATATTCGGCTCTACCTTGACATCGTCGTCGGTACCACTAAGGCAGACCTTGATCATGACCGAAACCACATCAGCGAGATGAGCGCAAAGATAAGGGATCTGAATCTGAAGCTAGAGGATGTGCGGCGGGAGCAGCAGTATCAGCGCGAGCGGGAGGCCGGATTTAGAGATCTGAGCGAGAGCACAAACTCGAGGGCGGTGTGGTATAGTGTCGCGCAAATCGTGGTTTTGTTGGCAACGTGCTTTTGGCAGCTGAGGCATCTGAAGGTTGGTCTTACTCTCCTCTCCACCAGCAATGTTGGCTAACGTTCTGCGCAGAATTTCTTCCAGGATAGGAAGATGCAATAAGTAATTCGTTCGCGTCTAATATACACATAATATGTTGCTTTCTTATCCTACTATCCCTCCTGCAGCAGCATGTTGTGCCAGTTTGAACTACCCGCCATCCCCATTCAGCAACGTCTGCATCAAACTCTGCATGTTATAGGCATTTCCTCCTTGCCTATAATCGTCGCTGCACCTTTCTCCTGCACTGATTCTCTGCATATGCCAGCATGCCGCCCAGCCTTTCAGTGGCAATTGAACTCGTTCGCCCAGGGTGGTGCTCTCGAGCACCAGGTTCTCCGACTCGTCGAAAAATTTACTACAGATAAACAAATGAAGGTACAGTGTAATGTGCCCACTATCGTCGTGAGAATGTGAATATCCTGTATGGCGAGCAATCGGTGGTAGTCCTTTTATGTGGATCCTGCCTTTATGTGACTAGTCAGGCAAGACGGCCACGATGGTTCGTTCGTCTAGTGCTTCTGCGGGGAGAGCGCTGCATGTACGCGACCCTCCCAAGTTGAAGTCAGTTGCCAATTCGGGGGATGTTATGCCCGACTGTGAAACAGGGCTGTGGCGGGTAGGAGATTGGAATGACTCCTGCTTGGGCCAGGAGGATCATATTTGAAAGTTGCCCATCAAGTTCCAGCCTGTGCAAACGAAGCATTTTCGACAATTTGAAGTAGCGAAACTATACAACGTCTGCAGGGATACTTCTGTTGCTGGTCAGGCAGCACCTGAGTGCGGAAAATGCGAGGAATCAGGAGCTTCCAAGAGAACTGGAGATCCTTGCGAGCATAGACGTTGGTGCTAATTTCCTAGTAAATATCGCGATTGCAGAATTCCGAAGAGCATGTTCGCGACGCGACTTGTTGAGCTCGAGTCAATGTTTTGCCAGAGGGCTATGACAAATCTAACGAGATTGGGGGTGTCTGAAGATGTCGTGACGCTGTACCAATGTATTAGTTAAATACTCTTGGTTTTGAAAGATGTGACATCGAGATTGATGCCTGTGGTTTGCGATGGGGCGGGTATGTTCTGGTCAAGTGGAGATCTGAGAAACGGCTTTGAGCATACTCGCGTGTTTGCAGCAGAGTCTGCTCAAAGGAGATGTATCGCTTTGGGCCAGCATAGAAAACAACGAAACATTTACTGAGTCTGCAGAGAAACGCCTCGATAAATTCAAATTCACACGTGATCGCGATTATTCTCCAGCAGCTGCTAGAAATCAGGATAAATATATGCCATATTGATATCGTCTCCACTTACATGATGTACATGATAAATGATCTGTCACTTACTCTCCCTCCAGCTGGAGCAACACCTTCTTCCCGTACTGACCTTCTGCCATCTTGCTGAGTACGCCGCGTAACCTCGCAGTCGCAGCCTCATCGGACTCGTCTGCGCGCAACGTCAAAATCTCATGTTCGGGCTCCTTCAGCTACACACGGAGAACATTAGCAGCGACAAGCCAACGCAATATATTGTTGGCGAACCTTGCCCGAATTGAAGAGCCCCACAAGTGTGCGCATCAGCGTTTCACGTTCCTCCTTTGTCTTCTCCTTATACCTATACGCCATCCTTCATTATCACACAGTGCAGTGAAGTGGGAGATGGAAACGCACCAACGGCTTTGCCAGAATCCGACACTCTGCAGATTCTTGAATATGAACAGGCTCGTCGGGAGGCTAAGGGGTTGCTTCGACATCGCGCCGTACGAAACCAGGAAGGCGTCGTGCCCCAAGTAACGCGCCATATTCGTTGTAGTTGGGCCAGAGACACAGTTCAGCGCTAGCCGTATATCCTATCAAATCAGGCCGGGTCAGCAGAGAGTGAAGAGCAAAGGGAGCGGACGCACCTTTCCGCCCGTCCATGATTTGACGGTGTCGCGGAACGCCTTGTCTGCGAGGTCGTCGTACGTTGCAACATGCGTTGCTCCCAGACTTGTCAGCTGCCCCTTCAGAGAGTCGACGCCCTCCCTGCCGCGAAATGATGTGAGATCGCCGCGCGCGTTCGGGCCAAGGGGAGCGCCACGCACCGGTTGCGCACGAAGTTGAGGGTGTTGAGCCCGCGTGATTTCGCAATTTGAATCACGGCTTGTCCGACCTGCGCATAAGCGTGTTAGATTGCACGCTCGATGAAGGTAAGGGGGGATGACGCACAGCGCTGTTCGCGCCATTCTGGAGGACCCAGTCGCCTGGCTTGAGGTCCGCGAAGTCTGATAGCATGTTGTACGCAGTTGCGGGGTTCACCTGTACAATTTATTATAAGCAAACAGCATCGCGAACCCGGCCAGAAAGAGGGAAATTACCGTGATAGTAGCAGCGACCACCTCCCCCACGCTCTTGTCCACCCTGATAACATCCTCTGCCCCCACATTCGCCGCACTCCTCCACGTACCACTCTGTTGCTTCCCCAGCACCACCCATTCTCCGACCTTGACACCGGAAACCCCGTCCCCGACGCTGGTCACCTCCGCTACCCCTTCGTTTCCGCCCACGAACACGCCCTCTGAGGTGCGCGTCGGTTTTGCGGGATAGACTCCCTCGACCACGTTGATATCTGCTGGGTTGATTGGGGAGAGGAGGAAGCGCACGTTCACTGTCTGTGGGGCGGGGTCGGGTAAGGAGGGGTTGGTGACGACCGAGAGTACGGATGCGGGCCCGCCATTTTCTTTGTAGACAATCGCACGGTTTGCGAGCCGTGGAAAGGAGGTGGAGAGTTGTCTGGTACTTATTTTTGGGCTGTGTAGCCGGAATGCAGAGCTCAGTCGGGGCAATGATGACATCGGGGGAGGATAAAGGAGGTGTGTGTCACGTGCCAAAAGTCAGTCATTTGAAGTTCAAGCAGGAGTTGGTATCCGATAAGTTCTTATTTCCGTCAATGTCGTGCCAGCAAATCTCGTAGACTGACAGTCCAACTCTTCCGATGGCATTCCTTTTCAGCTGATCCTCCAAGCAGGTGTGAAGTCCATTGCTGAAACTACGCTTACCCGCGCTGGCATTGAATGAGTTCAAGTATGTTCATATTATGATGATCTAGTATAGTAGTGTCTGAAGTGAAGGATGATACTATGTAGGCCAATATCTCAGAATTGCTGCTAAGGGTGCGCTGAAAAGTCGGATTCCGGATCTCCCCCTCTTCTAGATCTCCGATTTTTGTGTATTTGAGTGGACAACGGAAACTGGGCTGGGGAGGGATATGATCTAAAGTAGATCTGTCGCAATTAGCACAGGTCCTAGTGAGTACCTATAGAAGGGAATGATTCTGGTCCTCCAATTGCGAATGAATGCTTCTGCCACCTCTCGATACTATTTCTGTATTCTTCAGGCAACATGAAGGACGAGGACCGATGGAATCTTCCTGAGCTGTGCTCTATAACAGCGAACGCTCGGAGAGGGCTGTCTTCGGGCAGCACAATCCCTCCAAACGGGCGCGGATCCTGTTGAAGAACGGGATCCCGAGGAAACTTGTGAGAAATACCCAAGAAAGCGACGAAGGCTTGGGTATGACCTTCACCAGCCGCCAGGATCTGTCCTTCTGCGATTCCTGATTTTGGGATTACCCAGATCTTTCCATCTGTCCCAACAAGGCGGGTGGCACCCCCCGAGTCTTCCCCCAAGATGTCGCGATTGTTTCTGGCGGAAGTGGTCCGCCTTTTGCCAAGCACTTCTCTGGTGGAGAAAATGGGCGTGGCTTTGCAAGTGATATTAAGATAACCATCGTTATCCATGGTGCCACCTGGGATGCCCTCTACCCAAGAGTTGGGTAATAATACATTTGAACCAATTTCTCCCTCCTTTCTTTCCTCATCAGAATCAACCTCGTTGAGCTCGTCAATGTCGTAGATATTATCGTCAACAGTGGCATTAACGGGTCCGTGCCTTGAATTCCAACGAATATCCCCACTGACGTCTGTGGTCGGAAAATCGGGAAATGAGGATAGGAACCGAGAGGGAGGGATGTCCAACGACATCGCTAACCAGGCGGGCTTTCCCCCATTTTTTAAGATCTCTTGCGCGAGGGCGATTGTTGCACCTATCCGATCATTTTTATGGAACCTTCGAGCATCGAGAGCGACACCGAATATACCCATAATGCTCAAGATCATGTCTACAGGGCGAGAAGATGTGCGGAGCAAGGCCGATTGCCAGATAGCGGTGGCTCTGCCATCTGGATCGTTCATCTCCAGTGCCCATAGGAGTGAACCAATGGATGATTCTCCATAGGATCCAAGAATTGACGGTGATATATCATCACAGATGTCAGAGCCATTCTCGGGAGTCCATGTCAAAGCCATAGGATAGTAACAGGCCTTCAACATTCCATGCAGCGGCGTCATAGCAGACTGTTCCGGGACGACTTCCGTCACTTGTCCTTTTAGAGCCCCCTGCCAACCCTCCCATTCCCCAGCACCACGCTCCCAGTGAAAAAGAACCATTGCCCTCTTAGGAGCTGTTACCTCTTGTAGGGTCCACGCACGAGTGATCCATGCTGTTTCTTCTTCGTCGGAAACTAGGCGGTTGATCCCACCTGGAAGGATGATGCAGACTTTGCATATTTTGTAGATATCATACATCCGCGCAATCTGCCAACTCTTGTCGTCGCGACTCGCCTGGATGATGCATAGACGGTCCAGCCAGAGCCGATCTGCTCCCTCGATTATGGATGCAGTACAAGCATGGTGCAGCACATCGAGGCTGATGGGGTCGCCATCTTCCGCTCCCTTCACAGAGAATTCTCCCAGATTGTTAGGAGGCACTGGTTGCTCCGCTAGATTTCCCCTCCAGACGTACGAGATTGCTGAATACTCGAACCCCAAGCCCGAAACATGCTCATATTCCTCTATACAGAGAACTAGGTCCCTGGTATAGCGTACACAATCGATCAGGCGAAAGTGTCCTATAGTAGCAGTTGTGGTGATGTCAAGTATGGAATCAGCCAACAGGTTGAGAGGATATTCATAAATAACTCTGTTGAGGCCCAGGGACATCGATGTTGGAGAGAAGTAGGACTCGGATGATATTGCCACGCGGCTTCTGTGTGTTTCGCCATCTGCGCTAGACACCTCCCCCAAAGCCACCCCACGTCGATTTCGAGTACTTGACTGCTTGAATATTGGGCACTCAACATTAGCCCTTATAACCTTGACATTCTTGCAATTCTTTTCATAGGATTTGATAAGGTAACTACATAGGGGATGCGATAATACAATAGTAGCAATGTGAATGCTCAAATGAGCGTATGTCAATGACGATATCAATGCAGATAAGTAACTGATAAATAAACAGATTCGACCAGTGTCGTCACCCAGTGGTTACGCCTGGTAGCACGCTGAATCAATAGTTATGGAAATGAAGGATGTAAGGGTGGAACTTGGAGAAATTCGCGAATATCATGCGCCGATGTGGATGTAATTCGCCCATCGCTGCAGGGACCCACTCTCGCCCACGGCTTTTGCCCACGGCCCAGTCTTCGTTCTCATAGCCGCCACCACTTTCTGGAGCGCCTCGGCCGATTTGCGCGCATCGTTTTCTTGGAACATATGCTTCCAGAAAACCTGCGCCACCTTGGGCCCGTCCTCGTCCGCCATCGGCCACAGTGTTCCAACGACGCTAGGCACGCCGCAGAATTGCACTGCAGCCGCCAGATGCAGCGCCTCGTTTGGCGTGGAGGAGGTGCTTCCTGTGATTGCACTATCGCACGCCGCCAGAAACGCAAACTCAGCGTTGGGAAGACGGGCTTGGGCGAGGTCGGCAAGGGTGAGCGCGGTGCCCTCCAGTTCGAATCCGGACTGGGGTGGTTGGGTGCTGTTGAGACGGCCGTGGCACCCAAAATAGAACCAAGGGTGGCGCGATAGCGCGCTGAGGACGGTTTCACGTGTGGCGTCAGATTGGACCATGCTAATAACGCGGCCTGGTCCTCCTGTTTTCTCTATCACATTGCGTTCCGTCAAGATTGTGCGCAGCATTTCATCAGGCTCGTCCTTAGTTCTCGGAAGATGTCCGGGATGGATGATGGCAAGGAGAGTCGGCTTGGTGCCAGCAGCAACCTGGGCAGGAGGCCGCGCATTCCTCGACTTTCTGGCAGCGTTGAGCGCAGAAAGAGTTGGTGTATAGGAAGAAATGTAGGTTTTAGGAAGGTGGCCAGCCGCATGGATTGGAAGAGCACACAGTACAGATGTGGGACACCACCAAATCCTCGATTTTGGTTGAACTTTCAGGCTTTCCAACTTCGCTAAGATAGGTGTCACCAGGGTGTCTGCCAGCTTTTTTAAGATGGTGTTCTTCAGCACGCTGGAGAAACCAGGCTTGCCCCTCTTCTCGAAAAGAAGATCGGACAATTCAAGAAATGTGGAATATGCTGCTTCGCGATTCCGGCCATCCACGGATAGAGAATGGAGTATGGGTGTGCCGCGAGGGAGAAGGATGATGACGTCTGAACGCTGCGGAGCGACATTAACGACTATGATAGGACCTTCCGCGGCGGCGTTCTGGAGTTCTTGGAATGGCACAGCTTTGAGGAAGTGCTCGAATCCATCCAGACGGCGAATCTGCTGAATGACGTCGTCTCTTTCTGACGAAAGTTGACGCTGGCGTGCGCATCTAGCTTCGTAGGCCATTTTGAGTTCATGGGGGTTTGTGTTGGCCGGCTGAACAGGTCCAAGCGGCGATGATGTGGCGAGAGCTTCCAGTTGATCACTCTTTTCTTTGAACAACTCCGCCAATGATGGATCGACCCGATGGACCTCCTCTAATGGCTGCCTGAATCCCCGAATGTTGGACCATAACAAACCTCTCCCTTGATCAAGAAACTCGACGGCTTTTTCGAGGTTACCTTGCTCTATAGCAAGGGCTGCCGCCGATATCGCGAGGGAAGGGGAAAGGTGATCGGCGCTAAGCGCTTCACGTCGCAGTTCCCCATCGGGGTACACCGCAAGCGACAACTGGAGGAGGTTCAGAGCCGCGCCAAAGGCATGCAGCGCCAACGGTCGATTATGTGCTTCCAAGAGCGCTGTCAGCTGAAGCGCACAGGAATAGCGACGTCCTGGTGTTTCACAGTCATCATGTGCTCCGGAATGTAGCAGCCTGATTGCCTCCAAAAGATCTTCCTTCCGGCCCAGCTGCTCGAATCGCGTTCGCATTGCGGCCGCGAGATTGCCGAGGGATAGATTGCGGTCGGGGTGTCCAGGAGGACGCAGATCAAGAGCGTCGCGGTGATATCCAACTGCCTCCTCCAAGTCCACTGATTGGCCTAATAGGTCGAAACGGTTGTGCAAGGCAGCACCGAGGTTGTTGAGTGAGGATGGACGATTGAAGTGCCCCGGGGGGCGAAGCTCCAAAGCGTCGCGATGGCAGATGATTGCTTCTTCGAGATCCTTCATCTGAGAGAGTTCTTGGAAGCGAATGGACAATATTGCCGCTAAGTTGTTGAGGGATGCCGAGCGATTGGGATTTCCGGGGGGACACAGCTCGAGCGCACTGCGTTGGTGGCCGATGGCCTCGTCTAAATCTATCATTTGACCCGACTGTCTGAAGCGACTTCCCAGCGCATTGGCGAGGTTGACCAACAACCCCGAGCGGTTGATGTGCTCAGGAGGGCATAGTTCAAGGGCATTGCGGAGCTGGTCGATCGCCTCTTGCAAGTCCGACATCTGCAATGTATGCTCAAAGCGTGTCAGCATCGCATTGGCGTAGTTGTTCAAGGGCAAGAAGCGATCAGGGTCATCGGGGGGACACGATTGAAGAGTATCGCGGTGGTGGCTAATCAGCTCCTCGAGGTCCTCCAGCCGACCTGAATGCTCGTATCGGGTGTGCATCGCACTAGCAAGATTGCTAAGCGACGCTGGGCGATGCAAGTGCTGAGGTGGGAATAGTCCAAGGGCTTCGCGATTGAGAATGACCGCCTCCTCTATATCCTGCATCAAACCGAGCTGTGCAAAACGTTTCTCCATCACAACGGCCAGGTTGTGGAGAGAGACAAAGCGGTCGACATGCCCAGGCGGGCGCTGCTCGAGGGCGCCGCGATGGTGGACTATTGCCTCCTCCAGGTCTTCTATTTGACCCAATATCCCGAAACGCGTTTGCAATGCGTTGGCAAAATCGATGAGGAAGTATGACCGATCGGGATGGTCCAGAGGAAGCAACGCGTGAACACTACGGTGGTGGCCTATCGCCTCCTCCAGGTCCTCCATCCGACCGAGTCTCTCGAATCGTGTAAAAAGTGCGTCTCCGGCATCACCTAGCAGTTCGGGGCGAAGGGGGTGGTCGGAGGAGGCGAGCGCCAGCGCATTGTTGTAGTGATTGATAGCTTCATGAAGATCCTCTATTGGACCACCCGTCAAGAAGCGCATATATATATTCATCCCGACGGTTTTCTCTGTTTCGACCTCATCGTGAGATTCGGATCCCTCAGAGATTGGAGATAGTAGCCCGTAGGTCTGGTTGGATTGTGATGCAATCACCACAAGACTTTTCGCAGGATCTGGGGAGGGTGTGAGTTGGACGGTAGCACCGTCATTCTCCAGTTCCGTCGCCGAGTTGACTGCGGCAGGATGTTAACCAATCGAACTCAGACAAGCTGAAGCCCGAAGCATTACATACCACGTGCGGCCAGCGCAATGACATCCTCGACGGAAATTCCATTGAGAGCCTAGACATTCTTAGATGTATGCGGTGAGTAGATAAGACGGCGCTTACCGCAAAGTCACGGACCATAGCTCGAATGGGACCGAATATGGCGGCAGGATGGTCTTCTGTAGACGGCTTGGCTTGGCCGAGAATGCGCTTGTTACTTCTGAAATCGGCGGAGAGAAATGAGAATGGATTGTCTACACGGTAATGTGGATTATGAACAACTCACGCTGCCAAGTTCGCAAGAAGCGAGCCTAGAGTGACCAAGTCACCATGCATTTGTTCAGTAGCAGAAGGCTCTCCGTGATTTGACGAAGCTGCACTGTATACAATAACACAAAGATCAGAATTGCTCAAAAGTGCAGCCAAAACAAGGGGTTTACATACGCTGAAAGGTCGTGCAAAAGTATAATAGCAGAGTCAGTTTTGCCTTCCAGCGCTTCCAGCGCCTCCAGAACAGCGCCAATATTCTCTTCCTGTCGCTCATCCGACTGAGCATTTAGTGAGTTCCGGTCAAATGCGAGAGTTACGGTGAAATCTGTAACTTACGCCGCAAGCGTTCGCGACATCGAGCAAGCCATCGACCGGCAGCTCAAGGAATGATATGCCTCTCCCCGCTACGAGCTCTTTGACGTGGTTGAGAGCCTGTACAGCCTCCGAGAAGGCATCAGGCTCGGGGTTCTGTCCAAGTGAAGAGTCCAGCTCTTTCTCCTCCGTTTGCAATGATGAGTCAGACGGTGCATCGATGGTCTCCTTGGGTCGGCCATTCGGTGCATCGACAGTCTCCTTGGGTCGGCCATTCGCGCTCGTTTGCCCAGACCGCTGCAGCCGGAGGGACGCAAGTGCGGTGACGAAACCCAAGGTGGCCAGACCCCCGATGATGCTGCCCACGATGACGCTGGTGTGCGGCATGCTGCCTCTGCTGGCTGTTTATAGGATAATAGTGTATCGAAGTGCGAGTAAGGCTGATGAGGAGAGTGAGTGATGTTCCCGTCAAGGGTAGAAAGCGGTCTATACCTCTAGCATGCCAGCGACGTCCAGTATTTACTGTGACTCGCTGCGGGTGCATGTTGATGGCTTTGCCTCGTTGACTCAAGCTGCATGCGCCTTGCTGAGGATATATGCAGCATGACGAAAGGTGATTTAGGACCAGTTGATGGCATTGGAGTGGCATCCCAGGATCGAGCATGGTGGCGCGGACATGAAAGGAAATGGATGTCCCTTCTTAGTACAAGTATTCGGAAAGCCTCCATAGGGATTTCCGATTGTGGGCACCGCTTCTGCGCCTTTTCATTTTGAGACGGGGGCAGGACAAGAGCAGGAGGAAGTGAGCCAGCGTGAGAACATTATATAATCTGAATCACCATTCATGAACGTGCGTCTCTCAGCCACACGACGTCGTCAACATATACTACGATGACTTTTATGCGCAGTGGAAAATAGCAGGAAAAGAGTGCTTGAAATCTCCACACATTCTTCTACGCTGAGCCAGTGAGCTGTATGCAGGCGATTCATGAAATGCGCCAACATTATTTCATCAATGATATATCGATGATTTGCTCATGGGCACGCAGCAGACACGCATTTCACTGCATGGAGGCCTACGCCGAGGCCCATCTTCATCTCGGACCCCACGCCCTAGAACGCCGTTTCATCCTCTGGGCTCTAGCAGGGTACATATCCTATGCACTGCATGACGCGGAGCCGTCTCGCGATGCCACGCGGATCCTTTATATAATTAACACTCAATTCATCGACGTCGACGGAACTTTATCTCTTCCGCGGGAACAGATCCATTCAACTTAGTTGCCGGATTGCTTAGGCGCTCCCGCCCCAGAGTCCAGACGCCCGAGGCCTTGGGGTGGTAATCTGTGGTCGTCCACTTGCATATGTCTTTGCCCCAAATCGAATGTGATTACGAGGGCTACTACAGTACCGAACCAATAGTCGCGAGCACGAGTGAAGTAGACTATGTACAGAAGAGAGTCCTAAGTGGCTCAATGATAGACTAAGATAATTTTGAAATGGTACATGCCAGAGAGCTGGCAGGCTCCGAAGAGCGAAATGGTGGTCGATGTCGGTCGGAGGCAAGCTCAAGCTAGCGCTGCGGAATCGTGAATTCACCAGTCTGCTCGAGTGGGACTCGACCTCACCTTCGTCGCCCCGAGCCTGGCCCGCAGCGGCGCGCCTTACGCCTAGCGCACTAGCTGCGGCTGCGCAATCGATCAGTCAGGGACGCGGACGAGAACGCATGGGCACGCACCGCTGATAAGATCCGCATCGAAGAACCAGTGCCGCCCATACACTCCTTCATACCAGCTGAGCTCGGACTGGCTGCGGGGCGCGTGCGCGATGAGAGACATGCCCACAGAGGGGTTGCGGCCCACTCACACGATGGTGACGACGACGCTGTGGAACAGCGCCAGCGTCATCGCGGCGAGCACTTTGTGCTCGTACCCCAGGACAGCCTGGGTGACGCCAATTGCGATGACGACGAGCAGGGTGAAGAGGCGGAAGGGGGTGATGCGCCGAGCGCGAGAGACGCTAACGTTCTCAGGCTGGTTGTTGTTTGGCATGAGTTGGTGAGTATGAGTAGAGTGGAAGTGAGGGAAAGTGTGTGTTCCCCAGCGCAAATTTATACGCTGCCCACCGGACCTGCGCCGTTGGCCGGCCCCTCGTGATTCGGCGGGACGGGGTTGGTGGTAGGATTCGACCCAAATATACAAACAATTCACGTCTAATCTGTGCCTGTCGATCATGACGTCGTGCTTCGACGAAGCAGCGCCTATAGCTCTTGCACTCTTTCACAAAACCTTCGGTGCTCGCAGACACGCGCAAGCATGGCATCGCCTCTAGAGGGACTCGCTTGAAGAAGAAATGTGCGCCCCTCGGGGCCCACATCTATGTCCTAGCGCAATTGCAAGTCGATATCCAGGGCGAAATTTAAGGTTTGGTCCCGCGCAAGATCGAGGCGGGATCTCTCGAGCTCGCTCAAAACATAGTGACGACTTGACCGGCACTCTGAATCCCAGATACGCAATTTTGCTTGCAAAGATGCGCATATCTTCCACTATAACAAGTGCTTTTGCACCTCCGCACAGAGTGAGCACAATTGCAAGTCAGGTCGTCCCACCACTCTCTGGCGATTCGAAGAAGCTCCATAGTGGTACGCGGGATGTTCGGTGTCGCAAGCACACACTGTTCGGGCTTCCGTACCTCTGTGTGGGGCGGGAACGTCCCCAATGTATCGAGCGACTTTGAGCCTGCTGAGCTCAAGATCGGCCTTTTCCTAATCTATAATGGGCAGCCAAAGGCCGAAAGTCTGCTATAGATTGCGTTGTTTGCAGTGAATTACATTTGAAAAGCTTTCCCGAAAATCGCGGCCAGAGTTCTCCGCGAGTGGCTCCTACGGCAACGAAACAACACACCTTGGGTCGCACAATCCGAGTCCCCAGGTCACGCTCGGACCCCCCAGACTGTACGTTACGCGTACCGGAATTCCCCGGATTCTCGCAGCCCGCCACATCGACTCTTACAGGGCATCCAAGTTGCGTTCAAGCCCCATGGTGCTCACTGGCACTGTCAAAGCCGAGCTTACACCTCACTTTGGCCCATGGCCTGAGGTGGCAGTGAGGCATGCGGTTCTCGATGCCACATGGAACCTTTTTTGTCTTCTGTCTCATTAGAAGCGGCTTACGTGATCGAGGTCAATCAGTTAGCGGTCCCGCAGATCTGCCGATTGAATATGACATCAACAGTGCAGTAATCTTTGATAGGTGACTTGGCTTGGGCAGGAATGCGCCTGTTGCTTCTATAATCGGTGAATGGCAGTGAGAATGTCTTGTCTACATGGTAATGTGGACTTTGAACAACTCACGCTGCCAAGTTCGCTAGAATCGATACTACAGTGGCCAAGTCACCATCCTCGTGTTCAGTAGCAGGAGGCTCTGCACGATTTGACGGAGGTGCACTGTCAACAAGAACGCAAAGATAAAAAATAGCTCGAAGCGCGGCCAATTCAAATGTTTACATACGCTAAAAAGTCGCGCAGAAGTATCACATCTCGAAGAAGTTTGCCCAGCGCTCGAACCTCGTTCCGCCACCGCCCGCCTCACGCCCAGTGCACCGGCCAAAGCTACACACGTACAGTCAACGAAGTGCGTATGGAGAACGAATTGGTACGCACCACTGATTAAATCAGCATCAAAGAACCAACACCTACTACCGTGCGGCCCTTTGTGCCAGCTGAGCACCAAAAAGCTCTATGTTGCATGGCTTTTTAGCACAGATCTCGGACGAAGATAATAATTGTTATCCTACTCACATGCTGGCGACCACAACAGTGTAGATTAACGCCACCGTCGCTCGGTAGGCACAACTCAAGACAGCCCGGGAGACACCGACCAAGGTGATGGCAAGCAGGTTGAATAAGTGGAAGGGTGCCATACACCGAGCTGAGGGGCGCGGACCAGAGATAGTGTGGACAGTGTTAGGCATGACAGTGACAAGGGAAAGTTGAAATGGGAAGGGCTGTAGCTACCCAGAGTTGACTTCATGGTGAGATTCAAGGGCAAAAGAGGCGAACAAACTCCAAATCATTACTTGGAATGCTGCTGCCCGTGGTCAGCTAGGAATGGATAAAATGATCATCGGAAAGCAGCTTCAAGGTGGCTTTGCACATGCTCTGAAATTATAACGTCACGTACTCATGTTTCAGATTTAGCAGTGCAACTCCGCAAAGCAATACACTTGGGTAATCTCCAACAGGTATCTGGCAGGAACCGACGGCGGGCGGGATCCAACGGCGGAAGATAGCGCCGAGGCACCAGAGGGCACCAGCCAGCGGCTCCGCCTAGCCTCGCCTAGCATGCAAAATTGACGATTTCACCGGTCCTGGGCCTGCATCGCCGCCAGATACACCCGATCCGGTTGTCGTCCCCTTTCCACTATACAACACCGCAGGTAACGACCGACAAACCGGACCCGACCACTGAGGGTAAGAATCTGGAAGGATACGCGATAACGAATTTGATTTGACGGATGGCAAGAGAAGACAGGTATGACCCGCGTTGGGCCGTGGGCCTGAACGGGGGATCGCGAACAGAACCGCCAACAATATGATTACTCTGGACTCCTGAGCGCCGAGCGCCGAGCACCCTGGCTTCTGCAGATGCTTCTTGGTTCGAACTGTCCCTTCAAGCTCTGTTTCTTCAAGTTGCGTCAATTCTGAACACGCGTAGCTCTCATTGAAAATCCATGGATCCAGCACGCATTTCGCATTGAATGAAGAGTCCAGACAAGTCCAGACCAGGTAGTGCCGATCAAGGGTCAACACAACGCATCAGTGCGTATCATTGTGAACCCTTTGTGTGAGAAGCATAGCGGCGCCGCGATCCACCATCTATCGCGCAATTGTCCGTAATTAGGGCGTCGCACGGCTGCAGACTTGTGTGGCGGGCCACGCGGCCGATTGCATTTGGTAATTATTGTTACTTACACAGCTATTAGAGACCAATTACAACCTCCGCGGCGTTTGCTGTCAACGCGTGCGGGTACGCCCCAAAACAGAGACACCACGAGAGCCCGTCAATCCATTCAGTAGGGTCCGTCGAGGAAGGCAGGATCTTACTGGAACTCGGAGATGAGGTGATGTCTGTATTTTGGGGAAGCCATTTGTTGCGCGTAGATCCGTCGTGTGGCAAGTTGCTTCTCGAAAATGAGAGCATCGGGCCCGCCACCGCGCCAACTCAATAGTCCACCCGCGCTTCGGTGACGCTGCGTGCATCTCCCCGATTCCCGTGAGAGCAGAAGCCATATTTAAAACGCACTGGAATTATAGAGATTAGTATCAATGAATCTACAAGGTGGGTTATACGACGGCCCGGGGTCGGGACAGGCAGGCGAAACATGCTGTGTGCCGCGGCGGTTTAGGAGTATGCTGACACGAAGTCTCATCGGCTATCTGCGTGAGTCGGGTAGAGTGGCGCTGATGGCTTTGTTTTCGGGCCAACGATGGGAGCAAGCGTCTGTCGTCGTCGAGCCAGCCGGATGGGTTGTGGGGCCATCAGTTGAGGGCCGAGGGCCTGGTGTACATTTCCGGAAATTAAATGTTGTTTGAAAATCAGTTTGGTTGAAACTGGGGTATCACTGGACACCCCTATGCAACCGTAGCTCTTCCAGGTACTTCCTGGCGCGAGGCGAGGCACCCGCCGCCACCGTGCTCGCTTGTAAGAATGATCACTATTCCAGTCGGGAAGTACACTCCTCGGCAGATTTGTCATGAAACTTGTATAGCTGACGGACTTTCTCTTTGCCCCTACCAGAATGTATCTGATGATTACTTGTAGATGGAGATGTGAGATACAAACGGTGTAAATACTGTACATATCTCTATAGAATACCCAACTACATATTTATCACGCTACATATATTGGGGCGGCCCTAGCCGCTCGAAAACACAAATAATATATCCTCTAAAAAGTTACCATTTCAATACTCGCTATCAAAACGCCGTCATGTACGAAACCAGCTCGCCATAGAAATCTATACGGCCAGGAGAGATCAGCGGCTAAGCATAGAGGCGCGTCAAGCATCGGGTCCGAACATGCCTGTCAAGCCGCCTGCATGACCACGACACGCCTCACGTCCAACTCGTCGGCCAAAGCTACGGGCAGGATCTGTCAGTAAATGAATCCGCAGGCACCGCATTGACTAACCATTGTCTTCACCCGCTCTCTGCACGTCTGTGTCTGCCACAGCCCCAGCCGTCATCTCGACGCCGTCCGGTTCTGTGCATGGAGTTGGCTCTCCGGTCAATGCTATGAACAGACAATCAGTAAAGGGAATGGTGCGAGGACGCATTGGCACACACCATCAAATAAATCACTGTCGAAAAACCAATGCGTAGGCCTGCCGTACCGTCCTTCATGCCGATTCAGTTTACCGACACTTCATGTTGTATGCAGGGTTAGCGATCTAAAATGAGGGTAGTAAAGACTCTACTACTCACACGAAGGTGCCACATACATAAACGACCGCTAGCGCCAAGTGGGCTATTGTCCGGTGTATGTATGCCAGGACAGCCAGAAACAGGCCAAGGATGATAAGGAGAAGTATGGTTAAACAGTGGAATGGCTTTATTTGCCGAGGGCGACTGGGACCAGAGGCTGTCTCAATGTTGTTGGGCATAGTGAGAGGATGTGAGTCGGTTGTAAGTGGGGGAAGGGTTGATGGTTCATGAATAAGTGTCCTGCTCAAGTTTAAATATAAAATCGGGATCGATCCCATTGGCTCCTCTAAAGATGGCGAAGGCGAGGAGGTTTGCCGAGCTGCTTTCTGGTTTGTAGCCGTGCATGGTGGTCATTTGGGCGGAGATTTGATATGGTAACACGTTAATGTTAATGTCGGGGGGTGGCCAAAGGCGCTCATGAACCTGTGACTAACTTAGGCACGTCCACTGCGAATAAGCAGATTCGGAGGCCCTGTGCCCTTCGATTCCCTGCAGCTGAGTATCCTCCAGAGTTCATCAGGTAGGCCAAAGCTGATAGCGATGCAAGCCGTGACGTTAACGCACCTTTAGACCCGCCGGCTCACTGTCCACGATCGGGCTTTATAGAAGTCCCGCCGCCTCGCTGTACCTTCTTTGACGCGGATCGTTGATTCAATGTGATTGAACTCTAAGTCTATTCTCCGACTAAGCGAATTCGCGATTGCGGAGAATGCACTCGAGTATCAGCTGTGCATGCCCGTTAGGTGGCTTTGTTGCGCAGCTCTATGTATTCGCTCTGCCAGTGATCTTGAAGGTCCGAGGGGTGCATGCCAGTACGGCATCAAGTATTTCTTGTAGGTCCAATCTGGTCCAATTCGTGCGAGGCGGGAAGCCGACAGTATCATTAGGCATCCCAGAGCGTTTCAAGTCGATTGAGCGCTGATATTGCATGCTCTCCTCTGTGTTTGAGGTTTTTGCGCAGCCAAGGATGAATATTTGGCCTGGACGGTCTCCAGATGGGGGTGTTTGGGAAGGATTTTGCTGACAATCCCAGGACAAGCCTGCAATCGGGCATTCCGCACTCCGCAGCCGTCTTTCTCCGTGACGGTTTCGTCGTTTGGGGTGGTAGTCAAGGCGCGTGGGTTAACAGAGTCATCAGGCTATAATCGGTCAGTCTGAGGGATCGTCGCAGTAGGCCTGTGGGAGTTTCACAGACCCGACCTGAAGTTCAGTTAGACTAAAGCTGTGTATGCATAGTGCTGAAATATGCTTGAGCTCCAGCTTACCTATCCAGCAATCATGTAATCCTGACGTGTCTGTAGTTTTGGCGTTTACTGAGCGGGTGATGCCACTGTGCATAATACAGACCTCGATCGAGGTTGACAATGAAAATTCATTTTCCCACACTGTTAGTTACCGGTTACCGATACACACCCCGCGGTGCCCTCCTTATCTCAGATCTGCTGTTCTACGCGAGATCTTAGCCAGCTACAACGCCAAGGGAGCTTGATGGAAGGCATGTATGAGATACAGAGCCTTCCCTCAAATCTCAGCTACTTCGTGCTTTCTCTGGCGGAGAAAAAGCCAGCCCGAGCTGCTTATAAGCTTTAAACGCTACCCCCAAAATTTGGCACCCCACCTGTACCCTGACGTGCGCCACGCATATTTCATTTTCCCAGTTAATGTTTCGATATATGATACATCAACAGCGTCGCGATTGATTACACAACCGTAGACGTCGTTCATGAATTAACTTGCGGAAATGATATCGATGTGTCCGGTGTATTCGCCTCAGCGTCCCCCACCCCCGCCTGATTGCTGGGAGCTTGCCCCGCCGTAGCGCGCCGCACGCCGAGCGCTACGCGCACCCGATCAGCAATGTGCATAGGAGAAAGAATGCACTGGCACGTGCCACCGACCAGGTCAGCGTCGAAAAGCCAGTGTCTCCCATACACCCCTTCATACTGCCCGAGCTCGGACTGCCTGTGGGCCGCATGTTCTGTTAGCGATGACCGTGGGTAATTTGGGTACCCGCTCACACAATGGTGACAACAATGCTGTGGAACAGTGCTAGCGTTTCGCGGCTATTACGTTGTGCTCGCACCCCAGGATAGCTTGGGGCACCCCGAAGGCGATGACGATGAGCAGAGTGAAGAGATGGGAGGGTGTCATGCGCCACGGGGGTTTGCTTTCATGAACGATCTGGGAGCGGGATCTTGTTGCCCGAATCCTACGCGACTGGGCCAGCTTTGGCACTCGAGCAATATTGAAAAGAGCAGAAAAAGGGAAAGCGTACGTGTGCGCCTGTCAAGAATTCAGGTTTTGTCACGTATTCATGCCATTCTATTTGGTCTATAGTGGACTTTGAAGTAGCTCTGAGTCAGTGACGTTGATGAGTGATTTTGTCCAAATTACTTCATAAGTACATCTCGGGCACTGATTTAGGGCGGGAGGGTCCTGGCAGTGTGGACAGTGGAGTCCCCCCAATGTCGTCAGGGACTTTGAGACACTTTGAGCCGGCTGCACTATACATCGGCCCCTCCCCTTTCCGCGTTTGGAGATTTCTGGAGCGTCCAAAGGCGAAATAGTTTCACTTTGGACCTTTTCCGAAATCGTGGTCAGAGTCTCCCAGCGAATGCTCCCCACAGCAACGGACAACTTGAAATAGACCTCGAATTTTACCAGGTCGCGCTCTGGTGAGATTGCGCCAGAATCCTCCGGAGTCTCGTGGTTGAGATAATCGTCCAAGTTACGGCAAGGTTCCATGGCGCTCACTGGTCCTCAAGCTTGCACAATACTTTGGCGCTCGCTGAGTCCTGACGCATTTAACGGCGGCAGCGAGGCGCGCTCTCGATGCCACGCGGAACCTTTCTTAACTCTCATTAGAAGCTTACGTGATCGAGGTCGAGAAGTTAAGTTAGCGGTCCCAGGCGGACCCGCAGATCTGCAGATCCATGCTTGAGGTTACAGCGCGTGCCACCGGTGAGCGCTTTGAGCTACGCCGCCGTTAGATAAACACAGCCATCTGTTCAAAATTTAGTTGTGGACTTACGATGCAACTATCGAGTGAATCGAAGCACACGGATCGACGACGAACGATTGAGAAGGGGAGCACAGTCGAGGAGGCTCATATATTAGAAGATATCATAAGTAAATCTAAACGTGCTGATCGTCCATACCGCTTCACACCGCGGGCTTTGTCTCAGGAGTGGGTACCCCTTTCTCCTCATCCACACTCTCCTTCTTCTCCTCCAAGTCCCACGCGCGGTCCGTCTGCGTGTGCAGCGGCACATGCCGCATGAGCAGGCTCACCGCGAGCCCCGCGCCCGCGACGCCCATGAGCACCCACCACAGCACGCGCAGCGCGTCCGCAAACGCCGCGCGCACCGCGCCCTGCAGCGGCGGCGGCAGCGCGCCGAGCACCGAGATCGACGCGTACGCGACCTCCGCGCCCTGCGGGAACGCCGCGGTGAACGCGGGCGGGAGCCGCTTCACGAGCTGGTTCTGCAGCACGGTCGCGCCGATCGTGACGCCCCACACCTGGCCGAAGGAGCGCATGAAGATGAGGAACGCGACCGCGTGCGCGTTCGCGGACACGGGCAGCGGCGCGAGCACGGGGAAGAACGTCGTCGTGATCAGGAGGCCGAGCCCGACGCCCGCGACGACCTGGTACCCGATCGATGCGCCGCGGCTCGTCTCGACCCCCAGCATGGTGTACAGCCCCGCGCCCGTGATGACGAGGCACCATGCCACCCACATCTGCGGGCGGTAGCGCTTGCTGAGCGCGACACTCGCACCGGCGATCATGCCGAACGGCGCGAGCGTGAAGCACATCCCGAACGCGTCGACGCCGGTCGCGATCGGCGACGCGCCCTTGCACGCCTGGTAATACACGGGCAGGTAGTACGTCATCCCGAGCATGATCACGGACATGATGAAGGTCTGCAGGTAGCCGCTGAGCGTGGTACGGTTGGCGAGCATCGAAATTGGCACCTGCATATTGATCAGCGGCAGTAGCATATACGGTAGGAGGACGCACTATAGGGTTCTTGGCGTGCTTCGCTTCGTAGTACACGAACGCTACGAGGCCTAGCGCACCTAAGACTAGCGGCGTGAGCACGCGGGGGGAGGACCACGGATACTGTACCCCGCCCCACGTCAAGGCTATCAGGAGCGAGCTGGAGGAGGCGACGACGATAAAGTTCCCTCTGAGATAGGATGAGCGAGCGAGTTGCGGACAACGGCACAAAGTCACGTACATCCAGTCCACCTGAGCGAGCTTCTCGCGAACAGTGCCAGGGGGGTTCCTCAGACGGAGGAAAAGCACCATAAAAACACCCGCGAGGGCCGTGGTGAATAGGTTGAGGTCTGTAGCGCGCCATTAGGAATCGATTTGATATCTGGCATCGTGAAGGCTCACAAAATAACCATCGCCATTGTCCGCGCTCCGCAAGCGCCCCACCGATAAGCGGCCCTGTGGCAGTGGCCAGCGCCCATGACCTGCAAACGCGGGCTGAGTATCAAAGTTGGAGTTCAAGCACGGCCACTCACATCCCGATGAGTCCGTTATACAAGCCACGCTCGTGGAGAGGGACTAGGTCAGATACGATGATTGACGTGAGCGACAGGATTCCGCCGCCGCCAACGCCTTGGATGGCTGGATAAAGGCCAGGTTAGTGAGATGTAGGTAAGAATATTGTATCACTTACTTCGAGCTGCGATTAGAAAGTTCATGCTCGGTGCGGCGCCAGACATCGCGCTTCCAATGCCAAATATGAGCAACGAGGCGAGAATCACTGGTCGTCTTCCGAACGCCTAGATTTTGAGTCAACAACGATATACAGATGCCAAATTCAAGCGAGAGTCCGCACCTGGGCAAGCCCTCCACTCAGGGGCAGGAAAGCGGTGGAAGACAGAGTATAAGCCGATCCGACCCAAACAAACTGCGAGCCATGCAGGTCATTCGCGATGATGGGTAACGCAGTAGCGATGGAGCTCTTTTCGCCACCGTCAGCGTGATGAAATTTGGGTGAGGATCAAAGAAGGACGCACAAGATCCAATGCGGAGGTCAGGGATGCTATCGCAAGAGATAAAAAAATTCCTGGACACCGTGCTAGTCAGTGCTGGGAGCGATCAAAGATATAAGGACGATTAGTTACCCCAGAAGTGCCAGCCGCGCGTGTTGGCTACTTGATCGGGTGGGCTTGTGGTCGTGTCTGTTGCAGTATCGCCAGAGATGTCGCCAGGGGCTTCTGTCTGCTTGTCCATGATGATGCCTTGATTAGTGCGGCGAGTGTTATGACAGCAGAAAGCACGCTGATCTAGAGGTGTTTATATGTACTCAGTACAGGAGATCGTTCCGGCCGAGACACGTACGTGTAGCCTGCTACATTGACCTGCTGGGCCGTATGGCCGCAGGTATGTCAGTGCAATGATTGAACCTCGGCGGCAGCTGCAGCGTGCCGCATGACCGAGGTCTGGTGGCAGGCTGTGTGGCGCCAGTGTGCATTTATCAACGCCCCAGGACCGAAGTACTGTCAGCTTCGGACGTCAACGGGGGCCATGCCCGAGGATGCGACATGATAGCCTGATAGCACGTAGTAAATGCAGTGTGACCGTGGTCCGTGAGACAGCTGACGAAATCGGCACCGAGTCAGGCGCCCGCCGCCCGAAAAAGGTTATTCCACCGTACTCGGTCCGGCTCTCTCCGGCCTGCAAACCTGCAGCACTCACTTCAACACGCTCACCTCGCACAGCCAACTGCAATACCGATCAGCCAATTGACCCTAGACCTCAGGATGATCGAAATCTTAGCTCATACTCTATCATCTGATGCTCAACTGCCAACAATTCCATAAATTCAAAGACCCGTCACGACAGAACGAGGCCCTGCCAGGTCACATACCAGAGAGCAGGCATGACCTGCACCTACAATACTCCGCAATGAACGACGCAGGGTACTCAAATCAGAGGCCCAGGTCGCTGGAGTCTCCTCCGCGAGTCGGATCAAATATCATACCAAGGTCGCAGCAATAGACCTGATCGGTTTGCGCAAAAAAGCTGCCTCTACTTGTTTTCTTGACAGAACATGGCTTTGCATCTGCTGAAACCTGAGAACATTGGCCGTACTTATATGCGCCTCTTCCTCGTCAATAACGCTCCGGCCCCCCTTGATCCCACGGCACCATCCAACCCCGCGCAATCGTGGCGTCGGCCGGAAAGCTGGTGCATGGCACAACATCATGGCTAAGAATGCCTCGAGTCACGAGTGATAGAAACAATGGCTATGGTCTATGGGCTCAGGAGTGTACGCATGCTGACTATATATGATATGCGATGTTTGGGAAGCGACAAGTGCAGTCCAAAGTCTCAGGCCAAGCTGCCACAGTGAGTGTTCACTGTCGTCGATGCATCAGATGTGACTGGCCGCTTATGTGTAACTAAAGAAGCTCAAGAAGCTCAAGAGATCCTCAGCTGCGACTCTTTTGAAGACTATCTATTTCGTGTCATTGGCCCTGGCGCATACAGCTCCATGTTCGACTGGGGATTCGGCTCACATTTCCGCCATATCCTTTGCGACAAGCGTAACATAGGTACGCGGCCACATTCAACCCAACGCCCAGCGTGCATTACTGACTCGCACTGCCTGCAGATATAGTTTACATATTGCTGCATATAGTTCGAATGCAAACTTGGGGATTCATGTCACTTCCGCACCCACATCGTTGTCTCGTGGCGTTGCCCCCGAGTAGCGTTAGCTGTCTGATTCTGATCCCGAACCGAGGATCGACAACTCTACCCAGCCACCTTTCGCCCTGGCAGTACCGGAAGCCGATCCCGCCCATTTCCTAGCTTCCAGCGCTCAGACACATTTGCTCCAAGATTTCTTTCAGCATCGACTCGTCCGGCCTCACCTGCGAGTGCCGCCCACTCTGCTACATTCGGACGAAAGATATTCAACAAGGCTCAAATGGCTGTTTATCTCATGTAATCTGAGACAGGGAGGCGCGAGGTGGCAAGACGTGCTGGACTCGCATATATTGTTCTTGTTTAGGGGGCCATTTTTACTGATGTACCTTGAACTCTGCATGGGGAATAGCCAATCAGCTTCAAATAATTGTGAGCAATTCTTACTATTCAGTACACTTTCTTGCTTACTTGGAAACAGCGACGCGAATGCGGGATAAACCGTGCAGGTGAAAGATCGCATCCAAACCAGCCGAGACAGTGGTCTTACCAACGTTCGAATGCACCGAGGAGCCAACGTGATGACTGGGCGTCTTTTGATCTGCCATCTGTCAAGCCCCAGCTCAAGCAGCCTACAGGTTTCGGTCACTTGATATCCAGTTGATGATGTCTGCGCCACGCAACGTGGTAGACGAAGCTTCGGAGATAGAACGCCTACGCACAGCCGCTGGAACACGAGGCTTCAATACTGCGCGCCTGCGTCGACTCTCCATCGATCACCTCCCCAAGCTCTGGGGATGGGCGATGGAATGGATTCAACCAAATCGTGGGTAAACTCTGTCTCCCTGGTGCACTTCCCGGCTGAATCGCTCTCAGGGAATCCGCCTCCACGGCAGTCATAAAAGCCCAAATTTCCAGTCCGTATTCTGACATGGTCGAGATCAGGCAAGATCAGGACTAACGATCGTGCAGATTTACGATGCAGCAAACTTCCGAGGAAGACTTGGTGGAAAAAGCCATTCTACATCAAGATATTTCTTGAGGACCAAAAGACGTTTCAAACCACGTTCTTCAAAGGAAATTCAGAGCTTTCGTGGAACGATACATATACCTTGTGAGGAACTTATGTTTCATGTGGCATCAGCACGCTGAGGGAAGACTGTTAGCGAAATCCCAAGCACATCCAGCATCCGCTTACAACTCTTGGAGCATCGCATCCTTCTCGGGGCAAAAGAAATTGGCGAAGTGAAGATGGACATCCAGTCCCTTGTCCGACGGGGCTCCCCTGGTATGACTTATTGGACACGTTTCGTTCCTCCTACTGATCACATCCCGTTTTCAGCCTCTTTCGAGCTGTGGCAAGCCGATAATGCTGGTGTGCTTCGATCGTTACCCGCGTCCCTCTCTTTTATGCTGTCATCCCTTTCGCAAGATGCAGACGTTGCCAAAATTCAACAAGGAGAACTTCTGCTTCAAGCAAGAGGAGGTCTTAAACAAATGAATGTTACTTCGTCAACGCTAAGAAGCCTCCCGACACTATCCAGTTTGAGTATTGAATCCCTAGAGTCCGCCAAATCATTCGCGGATATCTGGGGCTCGGTCCTGGGTAAACTGGAGCTATTCGAGAAGGTAGTCGATCGAGTGTCAGAAGTGAGACTCTTTGGTCAGATACTTCCGAGTCTTGATATTAAAGCCAAATAAACAGATCCACCCCTACGTGCAGACGGCATGTTTCATACTATCAGCTGTACCAAAGGTGCGACGGTCGTCCTTTTGCTAGCTCAGCCTGTATGCTTATTTATGCCGCGTGACCAGGTTATTATTGCCCAGCAACAACGCGACGATTCTGTGTTTCAATTGATGGAGACCATCGATGACGTGCACTCATTTCTGTCGGAAGCCGAACCTTTAAAGACAATCAACACGCATCGCGAAATCCTTGAAGATCTGAGCTCTTTGACGTTGGAATGTGCCTATCTCATTCGTGACTATACATCCGACAAGAAATTTCGTAAGCCATCAACTATTTTATCTTCTCTGCTAGCCTTAAATACTTTGTAGGGGAGAGGCTGTTCAACCTCGCTCTGACTGGGGTGGTGTCAAAAATTCAGCAATATGACGAGAAGTTCAAAGAGCTCAAAAGACGATTCAATGAACGCGCGATCGTCGAGATAGATATCATGATTCTCCGTTGTTTAGAAGGCATTCAGAGCATACAGGAGACGACGAAACAAATCGAGAGTCTTGGTACGTGCGCCTTAGCTTCGTTGCTGGCAATAGGCTGATCCCTATGCAGCCATAACCCTGATCATCAATGACCTCCCTTTTGCTGATGGTGGTGCGTTCGACCCGGCCAAAGTTTGCATACCAGGGACTCGCGAATTTGTTTTAGAGGAGCTTCACCGATGGATCAACGAAGCCGACAGTGACGATGTCCCCCGACTTTTGGTCCTCACAGGCATTCCTGGGTTCGGGAAGTCTGTCATTGCGAACACCCTTGCTCAGCACTATCACAAAATAAAGAGACTGGGATCATTTGTGTCCTTCAGTCGAGCAGACCAGGCGCGGCGCCACCCAGGAAATCTGTTGAGCACCATCTCCCGAGACATTGCGGATCTCAATCCATATTGGAGGGTAGCGCTCTGCGACGTGGCTCATAAGAATCGCTCGCTGGCCAAAGGCGGGTCACCGATGCAACAGATGGAGGAACTTGTGCTCAAGCCTGCAAAATCTCTCTCAATCGTTGGTCCTGTGGTAATCATTGTGGACGCATTTGATGAGAGTGGAAACACGGCTGCTCGTGAGCCCCTGCTTCAAGTGCTGTCTCAATACGCCTCTGTCCTGCCTCGAAATTTTCGCATTCTGGTGACAGCTCGCCCAGAAAAAGATATCGTCTCCGCATTGTCTAACAAAGGCCCGCATATCCAACATAGGCGTCTAGATACCATGGACCTGGCCACTATTGATTTGGACATTGCCATTTTTATAGAGCAGCAGCTTTCCCATCTCAACGATGCACTCGACAAGGAGTGGTCGTTCAGGGAGCGATGGCTTGGCATGCTTGTCAAAGGATCAGGTCATGTATTTCAGTGGGCCGCCACCACTTGCCGAGCCATACGGGAAGCGGATGAACAAGGTGTTCACCATGCAACAAAACTCATCGCTGAAATACTCGAGGGAGGCGAGAGCCTTGACGACTTATATAGGTTAATTCTTGGTCGAAAATTCCCAGAGCGAGACAGTCAGGCCCTACTCCGTTTCAAGCGCGTGATGGGCCGCATCCTGGCGGCTAAAGAGCCGCTCTCCAAGAGCAATTTTATGGACCTGTGGTGCGAAACCGATACTAAGGAAGATTTTGAAATTGTGCTAGCACCACTGGATTCATTGTTGAATGGTGTCTGCGATGACAGTGTGGTCACTGCCCGCCACGCATCATTCTTTGATTTTCTTACCGACGAAAGCCGCAGTCTGGCCTACTTCATAGAGCCAACCGAGTACAACCAACATTTCGCGAGTCCGTGCCTACGGATTCTCAACTCTCGGCTTACTTTCAATATTGGCAGACTAGAATCGTCGTACACATCCAATTCAGCTATACCTGATTTACCCAATCGTGTGGCAAAGTTCATTGGACCCGCTCTAGCATATGCCGCTCGTTTCCTCGGTCAACACTTAGAGCATACTCCATATGACCAAACGGTAGTGGAAGGCTTGCGAGAGCTCTTGAAGGAAAACTTTCTTCAATGGCTTGAGGTACTCAGTCTACTGAAGCAGATGGGCGCAGCTTCAAAGCTGTTTGCTTCAATCCGAACTTGGGTAGAGGTGCGTGCAGTCTCTTTCAACAATTCAACCAATTGCTTATCGTGAAGGATTAGACTCACGATGTTGATTATTCTCCTTTCGTCAAAGATGTGATTCAATTTGAGGAGACTTTTGCGGCTCCTATCTCCCAAAGCGTACCCCACATCTACCTATCGGCGCTTCCATTCGCACCACACCAATCTCTCGTATCTCAAACATATCTTCCGCAATACCCATCCACCGCGCGCTTGAAATTGGGCAAATTAGATCGTTGGCCAGCAATGCTTAAGACTTTTGAAGGGCACACTAGAGAAGTCTGGGCCGTGGCATATTCGCCCAACGGAAAGAGAATTGCCTCGGGGTCTACCGACGGGACCATTCGGGTACGAGATACAGAGACAGGGACAGCAGTAGGGACCCCATTCAGAGGACATGATGGGACCGTCAGGTCTATCGCATACTCGCCAAGTGGACACCATATCGCCTCGGGATCGTATGATTGCACCGTGCGGATTTGGGACTTGGAGGCCGGGGAAGCAGTGGGATCGCCGTTTTGGCATAATGATGAAGTCAACTACGTTGCCTACTCGCCGAACGGAAAGCACGTCATCTCGTGCTCGGAAGATGGTACCATTTGCATATGGGGTGCGGAGCCTGAGAATGGTGGTGCTTCGAAGCGGCGTATTCGATATGATCATGGTGGGATCTGGTGCGTGGCATATTCGCCAGACGGATCGCATATTGTTTCCAGTCAAGGCACGACTGTTAGCATATGGGACACGGAGACAGGTAATGCTGTTGGGCGGCCACTCTCAGGGCACCGCAAGGCAGTCAATTGTGTTGTGTACTCGCCAGATGGGACACAAATTGCATCGTGCTCGTCGGACAACACGATCCGGCTCTGGGACGCCGAGACCCGACAGACAGTGGGCCTACTCGAAGGGCACACCGGTATCGTTCTGTCGGTGGCTTACTCTCCGGATGGAGCGCATCTTGTTTCTGCCTCATATGACAAGACGATCCGCGTGTGGAATGTAAAGACAGGGAAGCCAGTGGGCGCGCCATGGGAAGGGCATGCCAGCGCGGTCTTCTCCGTCGCATACTCGCCAGATGGAAAACACATAGTCTCTGGCTCAGCCGATGCCACAGTCCGGGTATGGAATACGGAAGCAGTGGGATTCGAAGCGGCAAGAGCAGTATCGCAAGGATCATCAAACACTTTCCTATCTATAGCTTACTCGCCGGACGGGACGAGCATCGTTTCGGGCAGCGTAGAAGGCAAGATTCAGACATGGAATGTGAATAACGGACAGCCGATGCATGCACCAATCTCGGTGGGGCTTCGTCGTGGTATCTTTACCATCTCATATTCACCAGATGGGACCCATATCATCTCGAGCTCAGATGATAGCACCATGCAACTCTGGGATGCTCTGACTGGCTCGGCAGCAGGTGTACTTAAAGGTCATACCGATAAAGTCTACTGCTTTGCATACTCGCAAGATGGTTCGCAAATAGTTTCTGGCTCCGTTGACCAGACGGTTCGGATATGGGACACGAAGAGCGGCAAGGCTTTAGGGAAGCCATTCAAAGGACATAACGGCAGTGTGCATTCAGTTGCATATTCCCCAGATGGGATGCAGATTGTTTCAAGTGGTGCAGACAAGACACTTCGGATTTGGAACGTCAAGACTGGTGAACAAGTGAGCGCACTCAGCGGGCACACAAGAACTGTCACCTGTGTTGCATGGTCGCCAGACGGGATGCGCATTGTGTCAGGCTCCAATGACAAGACACTTCGCCTGTGGGATGCTGGATGTGGCGAGGCTATTGGATCACCTTTACTCGGACACGACGAGGCTGTCGAATGTGTCGCTTACTCGCCCGATGGGAAGAGTATTATATCAGGATCTCGGGACCAGACTGTGCGAATGTGGGATGCAGAAACTAAGGAATCAGTGGGAGTGCCAATAAAAGTACACGGTGGGCATGTGAAGTCGGTGGCGTATTCGCCGGATGGAACACACATCGCCTCAGCCTCTTGGGACAACACTATTCGGATCTGGGATGTAGCCAAGATGAAAGCCAGGTAAGTATCAACACAACTTATGGAAATTGATATCGTGCTGAAAGATCACAGCGCCGACAGTAGTGATGCTCCTCCCGAGTTCAGACATGATTGCAAATTAGAGAATGGTTGGATCATGACCGCATCTTCTGAGCTGCTGCTTTGGATTCCTCCGTGGAATCAGCAGGGGGTGGTATGGCCAAGCAATGTTGCTGTCGTGGCTCCTAGCCTGACAGAGATTGACTTGTCAGATTTTGTTCATGGATCGGGATGGGAGGCATGCAAGGCTGACGCGAAGGCGGTCGAGGCTGCGCGTTAAACTTGATGTATCATGGCGTCCGGGGTTGGGGCGACGCCCAGCCGGACACGCACCTGTAAATTTCTGTTTCGCATATCTCAAGTAATTTCACGATAATCGATCATGACTAGCACATATGTGAATCAGATAACTATGACTAGTCGCTTAGCTATGCGATGGTCCGCATTTTTTCCTACGACTAGAATAGGCTGAAGTCGCAAATACCTGAATTGACCAAACTTTTTACCCAAGCACATTTATACATTATGAAATAAATAATCACTTATAAATATCTGGATAAATTAATCAAATCTCCGCAGAGCCAAAGCCTCTGGGTCTACATCCAGCTGTCTGAACATGTCAAGGCTGAGCGCGGTCGTCTCAAACACCCACAAGGGATGACGGGTTGCCGGTGCCGTCTTTCTCTTCTCTTCCAGCACGTCCATACAATGCCGCCCCCATTCTTGGCCCTCCGGTGTGGACCTGTCAACGAAGATAACCCCAGGTCTGGGGCGAGCCGCCGCGGGAAGGCAGCCATCGGGTCGAGCCCATGCGCACCCAATTAGCAGCGATTCTAGCGAGTGCAAGCGCGTAGCACCGGAAAGCAGCTCGCGAGTGGACGCCTGGCCCTTCGGCCTCGGTGTGTTGCACGGTCGAGCCAGCCAGACGAACTTCTCCGCGAGAAAAGAGGCAGTAATTTTGTGCCCATTGTCCGCGGCCCCGTTGTAGGAAGGGTGTCTGGGTGATCCCTCTTCAGCAGACTGGAATGGGGTGATCAACCTGGAGATGGCAGATGTCTCTTCATGCGCCGGGTTGTGAGTGGCAGTAGATCGCAAGTTACGCAGAGGGGAACCGATACTGAAACCTGTACGCCGAGCTGGGGATGTCGGGGGCGTTCTCGGCGCGGTCCTTTTGCGCGGGGTGCGAGGTTCTGCAGCTTGCGGGTTCGAAGGCGGCGGCGTAGGAATCAGAAATGTCAGGTTAGTCATTGGCCCCAGAGCTTTGGCGTCCAGGGCTGTTCGGCCGCTATTAATCACACGTCTGTCTTTCAGAGGCGAAGGTGCCTTCGGTCCCGGCTCTGAGCGTCTGGGTCTCTTGGCCTTCACACAGTCGAGGGTCTCCAGCCTCTCGATCCAATCCGACACCCGGCGCTTGCGCTTCTGCTCGCACGCGATCCCGGGACTTCCCTGTTGGCCCCACATTTCTTTCGTCCAGTCCTCGATCCCTTTAGAACTCCGATCTCGCCCAACGGCTTCGCGGGCTATTTTGTGCAAGTCTTCCAGGGTGACGCCATCGGACCAGGACCGCTCCGAGGGTCGATACAGCTTGACCAGGCGGGGGAAACGGAGCTCATAATGCTTGGGGAAGCTTCAGCGTATGACTTTAGCGGCGATCTTTTACTCACCATGCTTTTTGGTGACTTGGTGAAGCCAGCGCCAAAGAGTTCCGCGAGCAACGGCTCTTGAAAGATGACAGCAGGTGCCGGTAATCCAGAGTATAAGTTATAAGTATATGGAAGGCCCTTTGGAATCTAACAATCCGCTATGCTTCAGTATCGAATATAAGCGATTTACAGAGCGGATTCCGCACCCTTCTTTCCGGATTGTATCGTATTGGATCGGAACTCTTGATCAGGAAGTTTGCCTCCTCTAGCTGCTCACGAGTTAGGCCATATGATACTGTGAAATGGCACTCAAAATGAGGCCGAGTCACTGGCTGCAGGCAAGGATCAACATAAGTGGTGAAAGACAGGAAAGTGCTTACGTCTTTCCGCAGTGCACATGCATTTGCCAGCCCCCCAACATAGAATGTCGTGTATGCGGTTGGCGCAACTGGCAGGCTGATCAGCGTCTCAGCATCATGATGTGTGATCAGACGGCTTACCGCGCAATTCCCTGCCACGATCCTTCTCCCAAGAAGCCCCCAGCACGACTAAATCAACAGTGTCTCCATAGCCCGGAATATAATCCCTCTTTAGCTATAATATAATTTAGATAAATTCTTCGAAGCATCCTGAGCAACGCACCTTTACCCATGGCGAGCGATAGTGATTGTAGAAGCCCTCATCTCCTTTCAGGACGAGGCCCTCCTCGCACTCGGCAATGTTCGTCGCCCAGAAATCACGCAGCTGCTCCGCAGCGCCTTGGATACCACGAGGTCCGTTCAGCGATATTTGAAATCGCTCAGCGAGCATGGCGTGTCCGGGAGTTATTTGGATCACTGACTCCAAAAGAGCTCGGCGAGATGAATAAGGCGTGTGCAGCAATGATTTGGAGTCTAGTACGAGCACATCAAAGAATACGAGGGCGAGGTGCCGTGTGCCATTGTCTGATGCATCTGACGCCAATGAGGCCTGGGACACACTTAGCACGCAAACAATATGAGCACAGTTCTCCGATCGTATGCAAAGGCACGAGGCTCACCCTTCTGCACCGCTCTGACCTTCGGGGCGGGCCGGTGCAAACATTTTGCTTCTGGCCCCTCGAGCAGTGGCTGTGATCAGGCTGCGGATCCTCCAGAATTCTATGACGAAATGGTTGAAATTTGCTAGTAGTGATCGTGACGGCCTCCTTACCGTCCACCTTATTGCGCCGGTCGCTGAAAGCGACCATCTCAGCATCGAGAATGATATTCGTGATCTTGTGTGAAGCAGGGCCACCCGAGGGGTTTACACCAAGACCCAGAGCGTTCCGCACGATCCTGAGGTGAGCACGTTAGTAGAGATATCTGCGGCAGACATATTTGAAGCTGACGTACTCATGAACGCCCCATCTGTCAAGCGTCGAGTCCCTCTTACTCTTACTGAAAATGGTGATATGTGAGCTGCCGTCTTCTCGAACATCGACGTGAATCTGGGCACGCTCTCCGTCATATTTCGTTTCTGCCCACACTCGCTCAGAATGCGGGAAATGTTTTAGCGCATCAAGGCATCCTCGGCCCTTGACAGACTTGGGTATCTTTCAATCGCGTCAGCACTTCTGTCTTTACGCGCGTAAGTTGCAAATGGTCAACCTCTATTGGACTGCCTAGTTGTGGATCTGGTGTGTAGGCGTTTTCTGGTTCCAACTCCCAGGTACGAGCGGCGTCATAGAGATTCGCTCGGACTTTGTACGTTCTCAGCATACGTCCACTGGGATCCCAGATCATCATGGCCGCTTCCTTAGTGAGAGTAGCCACCGCTTTCGTGTTGTATTTCGTCAAAGCCACTGTGTAGTGGGTTTCCGAGAGGGGGTATAGGAGGGGGCGGATATCCTTCAGAATGATCTGCGTCAGGAACGCCGCGTCGAGGCTCGGGATGGAGCGATAAAGGTCTCGAAGAATCGTGTTCCTCGAACGAGGAACGGATGGAAGGCTTTGGCGGAAAGTACGGTCAGAAAATGCCGAGGTGGATGCCAGTTCGTTGAGAAGTCTTTCAACGTCTGCGAGGCTCAAGGGACTAATATGTGAATTATCAAGCTTGATCATAAGGTGAGCTCTGAAATTCATCCTAGCAACCATGGCTCTCACCGAAGATGCGCTGTCCACAACTTTGCCTATTTCGGCTCCGAGACAGCCAGTTGCAGTTTCGCCATTCCATTGGCGCAGAGCTTCCCCCCTCCCTTTCATAGAGACTCCAAGGCAGTTTGCAAGCTCTTGTGCCAATCTGGCTTCTTGCATCCCGTACTTGCGCCGGGAGTCTTCCTCGGGAAACAGGATAAGGAAAACGGCCGCCGTCGTACCGTCAGGAAGAGGGGAAAATCTTCGCCGAAGATTTTCAACCCACTTCCTGAACACTTCTCTAGGACCATTGTTGTCGGCGGAGAAGTCTCGCAGAGAACGAGGCCGGATGCGAGATATCTCGCGAAGCAAGGACACAAAACTGTCCGAATTTGAGCGAGCGTGAGTGGCTGGAGATGGCGGATACTTACAAAGAAAATGGTATATTCTCGCCGGATTTATTCATCATAGGATGGTCATGAAAAGAACGACATGACACCGAGGAAGACGTCGAAAAGAATGGAAAGTGAAACCTCGGGTCCCGATGATCGATCAACAAGTCTCCTTTACGGCAACACACGCTTGTGGCGGACGCCACACCAACGCGTTGCCGGCGGCTTCAGTGCACCGAATTTGATTCAACGCGGATTTTAGGGAGTTACGAGCGCTATCGATGTTATTATATCTGTGATGAATGAATGAAGAATCTATGGGAGAAGTGATGTCTATGCAGAGCGATGATACTGAAAAATGCGCAAAAAAGGTCCAAAATTGCCAGGTGGCCACTGGCCACGAATCATCGGAAGCTTGAATCACCGGGACGCAAGCTGCGAGTAGGTGCACGATTCAAGTCGTAGCTCCCTTGAAACGAGCCAGCATTTCCCATCATTTCCCTACTTTCCGTGCTTTGGAAGGATGGCGAAGGTTGGTGTCGCATTCGTGGTGATGCGTTGGGGAAGGAAGGCTTATTGGGCATCAGGATGGGCTGGACAGGCATAGTGTACCTGACATCCAGCTCTTCGAGGACAGTCTTGAGATGTCGCATGAATGCGGTACGGCGGCCCCATCGTCCTCCCCAGTCCTGCCAGTTGGGGCGATCTGCAGATACACTTAGCATTGCGCTGCATCGACAAAGTAGCAACGCGACTCACGTTGAACGGCGACAATGAGCCAAATAGCATTCTGGTACTCCATGCGGTCAATGTTCATGTCGAAACCTGCCCAGTCGCGACTGTTATCGTTGATGTACTGGCGGAGCTTGGTCTTGAGCTGGTCTACAATTTCAAGAGGGGTGCTGAACGGGACGGTTAGTCTACAGACCCTTTGCCGGTCAAGGCAGCAACTCACGAGTAGGAAATGGTTAGGTTGGTTGTTTCCCACATGGAGCCGCTGCGTCGCAGGTTATGAACCAATTTGGTGCTGTTCAGCAGACTATTCGGCGCTATGATCTCCTGACCGTCCACTCGACGGAAAGTCGTGGCAAACAGTCCAAATTCACGAACAAGCAAGGGCTGTGTCTTGAGTCAGCCAACCGTTTCGCGGGAATGATTAATCACTCACTTGGTCGTCAATCATCACCAGATCACCGACATCAAATACATGGGTTGAAAAGATGAAGATGAGCTGCAAGATCGTCAGACCTTGACTCGAAAGAAAATAGAGAATACGCACAGATTCGAAAAGAAGCTGGCAAGTGTGCCCAAAGATGAACGAAAACCCGAGGCAGATCGTGGCCAAAGGTACGAGAGACGTGATAGTGTCGCTCCGATTGAATATCAACAAGCAAATGAAGCCAACGAGTATCAGAGTAATTGCAATCAAGACATAATCCAACTTGGAAACAGCAGAACTGACGTCCTGGTATCCTCACGTCAGCGACGAAGTATTGGTGTGGCAAGTCAAGTAAAAACCTTCAAACTTGCAACCAGAGATTTGCGCTCGCGGTAAATGCGCTGCACTGCGTCACGCATCTCTCTCTTGCTGATATCACCGTTTCCGTCCTTGTCAAAAAGAGCAAAGGCCTCCTGCTGCAAGTGAATGGATCAGCAAGGCATAGTTGATGCCATTGATAACACTTACAGCCTCGGAAGTCGACCGAAAGTAGGGGATGAAATCATCGACCACCAAGTGGGAACGAGGAGGGTAAACATCATTGAGCGTAGTGAATAGCTTGCGAGCTAGTTTCCGAGCAGAGGATAATCCCCCAAGTTCCCCTTGTCTGTTGAATTTTGAGTTCTTCAAAGTGACTTGACCAATAGCGCTTCCAACTTGGTCGACGATGATGGACGCCATAGCCTTTCTCCGCTTCCGCCTCCTTTCTTCGTGCCCCGAACGTGTCTTGCGGTGGGTCGGTTTCGTGACTGGGCTAGCAGTACCGCTAGTCTCACCTGCTCCTTGCTCCTTGCTCGAGGGTTTACGCCCGTAGAAGGCAGAGAAATCAATGGATGCAGTGTTTGGGCTCTTGTGGCCTCGCTTGCCGTAGGGGGACTTTTTCGCGACAGGCTGCGCATTGGACAGGCGGTCAAGGGCCTTCAAACCCAGCCGATTTTCCGCCAATCGCTCTGAAAGAGCCTTTCTGTGGAAGTTGATGGCGACGAATCGTAGGAATAGCTTCTCGACAAGAAACAGAATGCTGGCAGTGAAAAGAGCCTGCACGAGTCTCATCAGCATTGAACGATACACACGGGGATGAGGAAGACAGACCTGCATGACTCTGTTGATGATGTACCAATAGCTGCCTTGAGGTTTATAGAACTGGACAAGCACGCCCAATGCGATCCACGCACAAGAGACATCAATGAACAGCTTCAGCCAAGCTGATACTGCGAGGATCAGCTGGTAAGGAACACATTAGTGTGAATGCTTCTCCGCACGAGGATGCTACATACCTCTACTTCGGTCTTCAGTCGCTCTACTTGTCCGCCGAATAATACAATCAAAGCCACAGATAATCGAGGGAGGGAATCAACAACGATATATGTGACACAGCTGGACGCCCAGATGATCGAAAGCCAAAGCGACCACATATGCACTTGAGACCTCACGGGACTTGACTTAAACCGGAGCTCCACGACTATGAGAGGCGTGATGAGGATGCTTGCGCCCAGGATGCCGAGTAAGACAACCCGTACAGGCCTGGCAAGCTTCATAAAGGCAAGGTATAAGGCTCTGCCCCGCTTTGCCTTGGTGCCCGCAAGACGCGTGGTTTCCTTCGCCTCTTCCTCTTCTTCATCCCAATTAAACTCATCGGATGAGTTGGTAGCATCCGTATCAGTGTCACTGTCTCCTTCCGATCCGGCAACGTCCTCTTGGGAATGTTCTCCTGAATGCTCTAAGCGCGATGTTTCGGTGTGTATGTGCTCGAAAGGGGGCGCGTAATCATGCTCTTTGGGAATAGAGAGAGTGGGAAGGGAAATGTCGTCCCTCGGCGGTGTGCTTCCTCCTGGCATGGTGGTAGTACTAGTTTAGAAAGGATCCCAAGGATAATTTGTCCGGCGGCCATCCTTCTGCAACATCTGTGGAGTCGGTGTCAAGTCGGTGTCACTCGGCAACGGGGGAATGGTGATAAAAATTGCTAAGCGCCCATGACTGTATTTCATTTCCGAGGCGGCCCGACAATTGACAAGTCCCCCAAAACCAAGGTAGCATGGCCAAGCAACCTTTGAATCGGCTCATGACGTCTGCGCAGCTGGAGACAATGCGATGAAATTACAAGCAAGTTATTTAGTAAAGCGCAGCAGTATGTTGAAAGTCCCTGTGCAGCAAGCCCACAATATCTGTCTTGTTCACCATACCCGTCAGGTTGCCCTCGTGCGTAAACAATATGTATCGCAGATTCTGTGAAATAAATAGTCAATTCGATGAGAATATGTACTCAACCTGAAAACAACTCGCCAGCTTTTGAAACATGGATACCACCAGCTCCTGGGGTAGCTCCTTCCGTAACTGCAGTGTGGCTTCCTCCAAAAGGCTACACAAGATCTCCAAATCGTCCACGTTTTGGTCAGGCCGCCGCTCCGAGAAAGAACAACGGCGTTCCGGCGAGAGTGTTGGCTCTCGGGAAAACAAGCCCTCGATAGTCATCATCAGCTTATCACGGGTGACATACCCCACAAGCTCCGCTCCGCGCACGACAGGGAAGCCGTGATAATCGAACTTCTTCACCAAATTATCTTGACAAGCATGCCCAAGCATCAACTGGAGGTGTCCTGGAGGCTGTGAAATGGCACGCACCAATGTCTCTGAGTGTACATCCATCTTCGAGTACGACGAGTCTCTCGACAGGCGTCATGATCTGGGCAGCCGTCTCCCCCCTGTCTCGATAATCAACGGGTGGCAACCAGGGATACTTTCTCATTGCTATCCAGACACCGTAGATTCCGTCCTTCCCAAAGGCATCTGCGACCATTTTAGAGATAACGACGGATATCATGATGGGCAGCACATGCGACAGTGCTCCTGTGAGCTGAATAATACCATCAGTGATTGCGCATCAGCTAAATCACTCCTACTACCAACCTCGAACAAAATCACAACTAATGAGACTGGATGATGTCAGATTACATTACTGGTACTTGTAACAAAGAGAAGCTCACTAGTCATTCTAGTTACGCCAGCGAGCATCGCGGAAGCCCCTATGACTGCGTAGAAGCCCGGTGACACGCAGCGAACTGTAGGGTCAGGCGGACAGGCAGCGAAAACCCAAGCTGTAGGATAGGCTCGATGCAAGCCTTGCCTAAAAAGTGGTCGGAGGACATGAGCACTGCGGCTTCATATGTATGATCATTGTACACACGTCAAAAGACCGACGGCTCTACCAAGAGATGCGCCAATCGCGATTGTGGGTAAGAATATACCTGCAGGAACCTTGTAACATGAAATGTTGAGAAATTGAGAGCGATTGTGGCTGGAATACTGACCAACATCCCAAATGTCCATGCAGTCAGAGCTATCTTCATGAACGCCGTGACAACAAGCAAGAAGACATTTTCCCACATTGCAGTCGGACTTGACTGGATTTAGAGCTAGCACATAAGGGCGAACACAGCACTTACTTGCAGAGGCCATGATAGTCTGCTTTATTGACATCGCACTCTTGAAACAAGTTGGCCACAAGCTCTGACGTTTGCACCCTGGTAATTCGTCAACGTCGAGGTATCGATTGTATGCAAAGTAAACAAAGAACCTAGAAAAGACAATCTGCAAAAATGTAAGCTTCCGCTTGCTAAATGGAGTCGTTCTGACCTACGAGATAGCTGATAGCCGCTGTAACAGCACTGCCGAAGACCACTTCGATAATAGGCCAGTCGTTTAGAGGGCTGTTCCTGCGATAGACCGCGACCATGACATTCAATTTGATCAAAAGCGAGCCCAATACCCCCTGTGCTATAACATTAGTTCATCTGCTGCCGTCGGATTTCAAAAAATGGGCCAGCTCACTCCCATAATGGCGAGCAACACCCACGGCACCTGCCATTCAGTGTTCCATTAGACATCGCAGGGTTCCGACAGGCAATACATGGAAACGCACCAGTTCAAATGCCCTCCACGTATCGGCGGCACTGGTCACTTGGAACAACACCAATTTGTTCGTATTGAATGGGTTGACATATTGCAGAGACATGGCCGCAATTACAGATGTGACAAACCCCCGCCACATTACATCGCTTTCGTTGGAGAAAGTATCCAGTTCTACCACATGTCAATTCGGACAATAGTAAAAGGGGAGGTCAACACACCTTCCAACCCAAACAAGACACCTCCCAGAGGACTTCCAAATGCTACAGACACACCCGCAGCGGCAGCGGCAGCCAGTAACCTACGCTTCTGAGCTGATGAAGCCATTCTCAAATTACGCTTCTTCGATCGTAAATGCCAGACTGCGAAATTACCTTCATTGTTCCGAAATTGTTTAAACATGCGGGACAGTAGATATGCCATGCAACATGCAACATGTACTAATGGGCCCTGGATAACTCGAAGTCAATCAAGCCTGAAAATGACACCCAGCCTCCTCAAAGCTTACCTCTTTACCCAACGACAGACCGGATGCCACTGCCAGTGCAAGACCGAGGGACTTGATCAAAAGCGTCCATGGGCTAAGGAACCGGTCGAGAACATAACCGCTAAGAATCTGAGGTTACGTCAGTGGAAGTCATCGTGCGTGCATAGTGATTCATTTACCGCCTTTATCTCAGGGACTACAGAAATTTTTGGTAAGTAGGGTGAAATGGGCCAAGAGAGATTTTTCACTGACTGCCGGTATGAAATGCGCTACGGGGGTACAATGGTCAAGAAGCCTTTGACACAGAGCAGATACAACTTACTAGGGGGCATAAACACTGACAAGAACGGCAGAGCTTCCGGCAAATACAACCTGCAGGTAGCTTAGCGCATAACAATTTGCACACGAGAGAACATACACACCGCTAAAGTGACATAGACGAATGAATGCAGAAGGGACTGGCCCAGTATGAATCTTATAGATAGGAATTCACCCCATGTCTTCCAATCCGTGCATATTTCACCGGCTGATAGCTTTGTGAGTAAGGGGTATTTATATCCAGAGATGAAGCGTTGGTACCGGTGAAGCCGCTGCAGCATGTAGGTTGATTGTAGAAGAACCCATGTTCACATCGACCCTCGCGCAGGTCCGATAACCTATGTGTTGATAGATGTGAGCAATGCACTTATATCAAGATCAGCCTCGTACCACTTCACCAGCACATCCAACCACGCTCCTACGCGATCGGTCAGAGAGTGGTCACGTCGCCAAGAGTAAACGCACCAGTGAGACCAATACCGATTCCCGTAAGCACAATCACGAGCCACATACTAGAGGCATCCATGAATGGAATAAATAGGGCTCGTAGACCCCGGTGCGAGTGTAGAAGGCGAACCCTCTCCCGTTCCGCACCCTCCTCTCTCAGCCAGTCAATGGAATTGCCATCTTGGTAGGTCGGTTGTGCGTCGCTTTGGCCAAGCTTTTGAGAGCTGAAGAGCTCCCCAGATTCTGAGAGTTCGTAAGACTCTTCGTCGTGGTAAACTTCATTGATGATAGTTGGGCGTGGCGGATATGTGGGCGCATGATCCGCTGTGTTGCTGTTACAGCAAGTCAGAAACAGAATAGCATACATACTCATCGGATCTACCCTTGTTGTTCGAATGACACTTGAGACATTGTCACGCCTTGCGCAAATCCGACGCGTAGCCCGCTGAAGGCTTGATGTTGTAGCAGGAAGTAATCACTGCATATTTAGCGCCCGTTGGACAGGACACTTCGACCACAATGCCGCGCCCTCAGGCTGGTCCTTCGTCTATGAATGCTATTCTTTCCCAACCCCTAAATGAACTTCAATCTCTCTCCCAAACTCTATTTCTTTCGCTTTCGCCTCCTCAGTCGAAGCCCCCGCCACCGCCCTCCATAGCCTCATTTCTTGCTTGCGATGCGGCCTTGGCTCAGGCTATCCAGCTGGCCCGCGTTCATCAAACTAAACAAAGAAGAATAGAAAAACTCAAGGAAGAAGTGCTTGACCTTGAGCACCGGTGGAGAGAAATCTGCAGCGAGCTGGAAAGCGGGAAACGAGAACTGGAGATTATGGTCGAAGAAGGCGACACCCGGTGCAAAGCTATCGAAGCCGCAAAATCAGGTCTGTATAATGGTTTTGTCGGGTTGAGATATTTTTGGACTGACTTTCGAAAAGCCTCGATACCATATCCCGAGTTACTCGCCTACGCGCAAAGCTTGAGCGCATTCACCTCTGCTCCTCCAAATATGCCAGATCTTACACTGCCCGGTCAACCGCCACCGCCTCTTTTCTTCCCCCCATTCCCCAACGAAGAGAAGATGCGTCGTGGGCGTCTCAATGCCGAGGCTCCGCTTGGGACCCTTGGAGAATCCCATTCAGTTGGGAGACGTGAGTCCATCTGTTAGCCGTGCCCGCGCGAAACTGACAGTTATGATGTGTAGCACCAAGCCCGTCGCCCACAGCTGGTGAACCGCCGCGCTTGGGCCCGGGCGCAAGCATCTACAGACAGGATAACCGTCCCCAGCAGCAGTTCTTCGACTTGGATCTCGACCTCAACCCGGATCTTTGAACATGTTGTACACCTCATCAAACTAGTTTGTCGATGACAAACGGGGCCGATGAACTGCAACTCGCTCGATTGCTTGCATTCACTCTGCGTGATGATGTGCATAATCGATTGGCCAGCTGGCAGGCGCTAGCAGGCTGAGACTGGAACCTCATACCACATCCATACCTCAGGGGATGATCCGTGTGCTACATTATGCTATGCATTGCTTATGGATGTTCAATGGCTAGCGGCGAACATCCGATGCTGCTTGACATGTTGGCGACTGCCGTCGCCGACTGACACATTGGTGGAAACTGCCCTTGCGTGATTCCCTTGCCATTTCGTTTCCATCATCCGACCGGGAATTACAGCCCGCTGAGCTATCCCGACGAGAAAGCCCCGCAGATGCATTGCTTGTCCTCGGTATGTTGAACCCGCACAGCAGCTGCACTCGCACCGCCACCTTACCGGGATCATATGCCCGTATATCGCGCGAATGCTTCCGCCTGCAAGGCGAACCGCTTGATCTCAGTGCTCAATACTCAGTGGCCAGCGGTCGGCGCTCAGCATGAACAGGCATGTTACCGCAAGGATGCTGTTCAATCAGATTCTAGTCTCTTACAACGCCATTTATCTACTCTAACTGCAAATGGTTCATTGCTAATTTTTACTTGCACATCTTCTCCGGCCAACAATGACCTTGCCATCCTGTACGTGTATCGAGGAGACGTCCATCATTGAATCCGAGGTATGTAGTGGAGATCATCCCCCAAGGCTTTTCGTCACAAGATCAAGACTATTCGGCGGGCTGATTGGTCCGCGATCTCAAAAGCATATATAAACACTCCTGAGGTCGAGCAGACTCATCAATTTTTTCCTCGTCAATTTTTCTTCTCACTTTATCCTTGCCATAATGTTCCTCCGCGCAATCCTGGCGTTCTTGTCTTCCATCCTCCTTGCTTCGGCAGTCCCAATGTCTGCGCGCCAATCAGGTGATCCTGGGGATAACGGTTCCTGCGCGCAAATGCATCACATCTGCGCCACCAGTGTCAACGCAAAGGTTTCCAATCCTTGGTCCTATGCAGAGTGCCTCTTTGGCGCCTCTTGCTTTGGAGGCCAGCATCCCGTCGATGATTTCCTTGCTTCGGTCTACTCCACCGTCAACAATGGCACCAAAGGGACCGCTCCTACATCTATCAACGAACCAAGAGTTCCGGCCAATGTCGGTACTCCTCTGTATTCCTGATGAGCGCACCATGTTGATGAATCGGGATAGGTCTTTGCGTCAATTTCTACGGATGGAAAAGTGATCACCCAGCAAAACTGGATCGACGGATATTACAGTCACCTCGGAAGCACCAACGGACCGTACCCGACGAACGCTAGCGTCGTCATCGACTACTACAATCGCATCGCCGTATGGTAAGTGATAAACGCACTTTGATCCAAATTGAGATCTTACAGACACCCAGGACTGCGAAATGTACTGGAGGGGTTCCTGCTCAGAACTTTGCAGACTACTTCCAGTACAGTGCTACCGTCAACTCTAATGGTTGCACTGCCGCCGCACCCCCCGTTATTAGCTCGGATGCTACATGTCAGAAGATGTTCACTACGTGTATCACCGAGGTCGACTCGGCAGTTGATG
>JACXVL010000116.1:53866-63916 GCA_014898675.1 Athelia sp. TMB | reverse complement strand
GGTTCCGAAACAAAGATCATCGTTTTCGTGAGCTTCCCGCACCGCAAGCTCATGATCAATCATCCACTTTAATTTGATGCCAGAGAAATAGGTGGACATCTGGAGCCCTGTGCTACATTTCACATCAGTGGATATCTTAGCAGTGACGGCACGTTAGCTCACATCTCGCGTAGTTTATTAACGCCTGCATCTCCCTTCTGTCCATACAGACCGTGGTCTCGCAGTTTTTTCTCAAAGTGAGCAACATGATTCTTGGTTCTTGAGTCTGTCCAAACGATTGCTTTGTACAGCGGTTTTCCAGTTGTCCGGCTCCAGGCAACTGTGGTTTCGCGCTGATTCGTGATACCTGGGATTCGGTTATCATCAATCCGTTCATAGCTAGATTGCATGCCGCATACCAATGATTTTGACGCTCTCTTTCGACCATCCCTTGTTCTCTAAATCTTTCGTGGCTCCTGCTATACACTGCTCAGAGACCTGTTGGATTTCATCTGCGTCATGCTCATGCCATCTAGTAGACATTGATCAGAATTGAATCTGACGAAGTATAACAGAGCATACATACCCAGGCTCTGGGTAGTACTGCGGAAACTCAGCTTGGTGCTGAGCTATAATGTTAGCATATCTGTCGAATATGATGAACCGGATTGATCTTTGCTTATCAGGGTCAGCGCATTCAGATATCGCTGCACTGCAGACATACGTTGTTCCACAGTCTAGTGAGCCGACAAATTCTCCATCTTTGAGTAAAGTGACCATGTTGGGGGTATAGGAATGCAACAGTACCGCTCCACCCTTTGGTTTCCAAGACCCGTGTCTGTACCCGGGCCGGTGTTACTGGGGAAATAGTGCGGGGAAGCGGCCGCCCCGTGCGGGCCGCGGCAGGGCAACACCTGTGTGTGAATGCAGGGTATACTCAGCTGTACTTATGGTCTCGATCGCAAGGAAGGCTACACAGATCTATATTTATGGTGCACCCCACTCTCTCCTCTGCTGCCCTGTCCATTCAAACACCGGGAAAGGATGCCCCTCTGTGTTGAAAACGTACTTATCTAATGGTATAATATCCTCCTCGGCGAACATCAGATACAGGTACTTGAGTCTGCATCAACGGATCAGCCAGCGCTAGAAGTGGAGAAGGATTAAGCACGTACGTTTCTGCCACAAAGTAGCTTCGCGATGGGATGCAGATAATCAATCACAGGCAATCTTGGGCAAATCCAGGGAAAAGCTTACCTCGGTTGCTGATTCAATACACTGGCAGGTGATAGTTGAACATTGTTTAAGCTGGTATATCCGTAGATGGTCTTCGTCTCGTCCTCGATGGCTTCGAATATGTCCCAGCCATAGCGTCGCCATCGTGAGTCACCGGTGATGCGCCAGAGAAGATACAGCGACTCCAGGGTCTAACCAAGCCCACACAACCACCGATTAGTCAGCATTGAGGATTGGGCGACATGTAGCGTACCTCCGGCCTAAGTAGGTACCCTGTTCGCTTTAATGTATAGTCACGGAGCCCCGTGCCCTGAGAGGGTCCGTTCTTCCTGTCTTGGTACGTGTGGATGACGGGAGTACCCATTGCTAGGCCCGGAGGCGTACCGCGGCTCCCACTCTTCTTCCATTTCAGCAGAGTGTCCAACCATTTCTCCCCCCCTCCCCGGGTCGGGTGCATCATCTGCTTGGTGGGTTCCGGCGAGGTGAACATGACCACCTCGTCTGGCCCAAGGCCCGATGGTTGATCCGCATAGGTCATGTAGCATGTCTGCGCGAGGCTCTCGGCGGCCCACATGTGCAGCTCTTTGAGGTTGAAGTGCTTGAGCTTGGCATAGCCTTCTCGCGCCTCAGGGCTGTAATTGCGCGAGAGCTCGTCTAGATCGATGCCCATTCGCGCGAGGTTGTCTAACGGAAGCGTGTGCACGCCCAGGGCGAGAAGGCCAGGTAGGAAACAGCTCAAGTGCTCAAAGGTATGGGACGGAACGAATTTCTGAGAGGCTGTGTCTATTGAGATTGTAAGATAGCTATGCTTGAAGTGTCATGTCATCAAGATGAGGGAGGCGCTCACCAGTGACGTATACCAGATGGCGTGTAGGGGTTATGTAGAAGAGCTGTGTCAGAATCATTGTGGTAGTTTGAATATCTACGGACAGCGTCAGCAGGATGCAGCGATAAGGAAGCTGTTCGTTGACATAGTTCCAAGCTCTTCTTATCAGTCTTGGCCGTCATTAAGTATTGTTTAAGGAGGTATTCATGCGCGCTATCGGCCATTGCGCCAACGGATAGCGTAGCTATAAAGTGTTCAGAAAATCTCCCAGAATCCATAGAGTAAATAGCACGAACAGTCGGCAGTTTCTGTTGTGTTGAGGTTCCATCGTATGGGAAGCATTCCGCCGAACTGATCAAGACTGGCATTGTACAGATTCTTGTTGACATTGTTAGCCTTGAAACGCAATCAGGTCCATGTTTCAAAAATGAAACAAGATAACTCGCAATATCGAAGAACTCTTTCTTGTTTGTTGCTTTAGCCAAGTAGAGGTATTCCATCTGGCAGGTTGCCATCTCAGCGATTGTGGCAATGACCCCTCCTTTATGTTGTGCCTGTTGCTCAGATAAGTATAGATGTGGCAAAAGAAAGGCGTGACTAACTCAGTGGTAGAGACTGCGAAAACAGGGAACTTGCTCGGCGTGAGGAAGGCAGGTTCCATTAGGCGGCCCAGAGCATCGGCACGGTCGAGAAGAATGGGTTCGCCAGACAAGGCATAGGCCGAAAGCAGTCCACCGAGGTACCGTATTGTCGTCTCAAAAAATGGTGCATAGTAACCCTTTCCATTGGGTTAATGGGTTACCTTGTCTGCAAACGTTTATTGCACTTACCGCTGGAACGTCCCATGTGGCTTTTTCGACGAACGACAGTGCACGCTTGAATTCATCATGAAGGTTCATGATAAAGATAGTGTCCATTGCATCTACTATGCTGACCCCCCATCCATTGAAGCTGCATAGGCGAACGTGATTAGTATCCGCTCGTTTGGCTGAATGTAAAGCACGCACTTAGTAACGGGCACTCCCGTCACCGGCTTGATCTCATCGTACCCCCAGGCTTGCTCCTCGTATCCTCTCCATGTGTGCACAAAAGCGGCCTTGACCTGCTCGGCGCGGTTGTGCCATTCCTCTTTGGTGGGATCGGCGTCTGGGTGGAGATATGCATCCCGCGGCAAGTCTAGCGAGTCTACGCGACGAGCGAAGAATGCAAACCATGATGTCCAGAGAAAGACCAGAATGCCAAAACCGAATGCGAGATGACGGAGAGTAATCCCCCTGTGTTTCAGCTGAATGAGTAGCTGGTTGACATGCCGATGAAGGATGTCGGTGAAACCCATATTTACTATGAGTTGTCGCTCCAATGCTTCACGGAGTTTTGAGTGGTCTGACGCGACGATTAAAGAGACGCTGCGGACGTTGAAGCAGTCGTCAAAGATGTCGCAGTATAGTACGGTGGCCGGTTATCCAATTGCAGCGAGTGGCGATGGCATTTAGGCACCGCAACCCACGTGATCACTTCTAATTGACTGGTTTTATTCATTTCCCAGAGGCTTACATTGCTACCTTTTCATACACAGACCTCCGAGTACATAACCAGCGTATCCTGAGTAGAGTAGTTGAGGCCAGGGTGCGTGGTTTGAAAGGTGACAAGTGTTTGAAAATGGACTGACTTTTTGGGAATCCAATATAGTAACTGATCTGCCGGCTAGCACCAACGCCAACGAAAGCTAGGCCCTTCCCTTTCCTCCTCAACAAGTCCTTTCGATGTCCAGCTACGACAAGGTGGTGAAGCTAGCGTGCAAGCCTAAAGCAGCTCCACCGAAACCTAAAGTATGGTTTCTGTCTTGGCAAGTATGCGCTGTAACCATTGACCGCACACCAGTATCTCGACACCATTCTCGCGGCTACCTGGTCAGAGGATGGTGCTGTTCACGACGTGTGTAAGGCACTCTCCCCACGCTTTCGGGAACCAAATGCTATCGTACGCTCCTCAACCGTCTCGCCCAGTTTCTCAAATTGACGTCACAAACCAGGTTGTCTTCAAAGCGTTGATAGTCCTGCACACAATGATTCGTAACGGTGCTACGGACAATGTTCTCTCTTACCTATCCTCTTCAGAGGTACTTCGGTTGAAGAACGTATCCGCCGGCAATTGGGAAGGTGCGTTCCTCAGTTGCAGAGTGCGAATATCGCGTTATTGACATCTTGATGCGGAAAGGCTACAACACACCCCAGAATTTACAGCACTATGCGTTATACCTCGAGTCCCGCATACGTGCCTACCGCGATCTGAAGCACGATGCCGTGCGTGTGCAAGCCGAATCCAATCGGGATTTGCGCAACAATAATTCGATCGAGGAAGACATGGCCTACAGGGGTGAACGCCCAGGCGCAAAGTCCACGGGCGGGCCAACCAGAAGCAAGACCATCATGGGACGAAAATTAAGGGTAATGACAGTCGAGAAAGGCTTGCTTAGAGAAACGAAAGCGGTGCAGCGAATGATTGATGCGCTCGTAGAGTGTCGGGTACGTACCAACGTGTTTCACGCCGGCGATACATGACGAACCCAAACCCTCTTAGTTTTACCTGGATGACCTAGAAGACGAGCTCACAGTAACAGCTTTCCGCATGCTTGTCAAGGATCTTCTCATCTTGTTTCAAGCCGGAAACGAGGGTGTCATCAATGTGCTAGGTGCGTTGTCTCCATCTGCCCTTAATACAATCTAATCACCGATCTAGAGCATTACTTTGAGATGTCACATCCAGATGCTGAACAAGCACTGGCGATATACAGGCAGTTCTGCACACAGGCGGAAAAGGTGGTCGAATTCCTGACAGTCGCGAAAAAGCTTCAAAATATACTCAATGTTCCAGTCCCTAACCTGAAGCATGTGCGTGACCCTCACTTCGCTGCCACTCGGCGCGTGTACTTACTGTCGTTAGGCTCCGGTCTCCCTCGCGGGTGCACTGCAAGAATATCTGAACGATCCAAACTTCGAGCAAAACCGCATCGAGTATAAGGCAAATAAACAAGCCGCGGATAAATCTGCCCCAGCAGCTTCGGAGTCAAGGAACAGCGCCGGTGGAAGCACAAATGGTAGTGTTAGCTCGAAAGGCGCCGGGAAAGTCAGTTTCGCGGAGACCAAGAAGCCGGAGAGATGTATGTCGCAGTCTCGTCTACTAGTGCAACAGCTCATCTTTTGTTTTAGCCGCTTCAAGCTCTTCCCAACCCGCTCAGGCCGCCAAGAAGCCAGAGAATAATCAGGCAATGCAGGACTTCTTCTCTGCGATTGAGGAAGAGCAGCCTAGTATGTTCAACCCAGAGACTGGCAGGTGCGAGTTTCCATTACAATTAGTAAGGCATCGGTTTAACTGATATTCTCTTTACAGCCCTAGCGCTCAATTCCAGCAAAATCCAGTACAAAATCCATTTGGTGCATTTAGCGGCCAGCCTACTGGCCTGCAACCCCAACAGACAGGATTTATGATGCCACAAATGACGGCCTTCCAGCCGATGAACCAGATCAACCCATTTGGCCTCCAGCCCCCACAGCAACAGCAGCAGCAAGAGCACCGCCCATTCGCCTCTTTCTTGCCATCCCAGATGCAAGGGCAGCCGACAGGCTTTTTGCAACCGAATGCTCCTTCCTTCCAGCAGCCCTTGCAGGCTCAAGCCACGGGCGTAAATCCATTCCGACAGAGTACGATGATGCCGCAGATGACTGGCTTCCCCTCGTCGCCATTTGGTCAGCAGCAGTCGCAACAACAAAGCGCACCAAGCCCGTCCCCAAATTCGTCCAGTCCTTTCCAAATGAATGCGAACCAAGCTCAAACTGGACCATCCCCATTTGCGTCATTGTCTGCCACACAGCCTTCAGCATTCAACACTACATCCCCTTTTTCTACATCTCCATTTCCTCAGCAGCCGACGGGCTTCAATCCAGCGGACATGCCTGCTCGTCCGGCCTCGACCCCATTAACCTCGTTTAGCTCATCGACTTCTGTGTCTACCGTGATATCACCACCGGAAGCGCAGCCCGTCAAAACTCACCAGACAGGTTCACGCAATCCATTCGGAGCTCCTATTACACCAGCACCGCCAGTGCCCAAGGCTCCCACACTGATGGAAATATACATGAGTGGTGGTAGTCTCAACGGCCAAGCCAACCAATCGAAGTCACAAACAACATCGCTTGGAGGGCTCAATGAGTTCGGTGCTTTGAATGCTGGCACAGTCAAAGACACCTCCAGCATGGGCCATATGGCCAGTGTCGCGTCATCGTTCTCAAACAAACCAGGCGAAAGCAAGACAGGCTCTTTGGGCAATTTCCCATTCCTCAGTGCACAAGATACTGCTACCACCGGCTCAGCATTTTCTGACTCCATTTTTTCATCATTGTCTGGCCAGCCCACGGGAGCTACATCCATATCTGGTGTCGGTGCATCTTCTCCGCCTACTTCTCCGTCCCTCAAGCCACAAATGACAGGATTCAGCGGGCTCAAAGCCTTTAAGCCCTCATCATCCTTCGGCGCCTCACTCCTGGAATCCTTACCGCCCATCCCTAGCTCCAACCCTGGCACTGGTACGCCTGGCACGGACCCGTCCCCTGTCGTAGTAAATGGGAATGCTCCATTCAAGAATGCCTCTTCTTTCGGTTCACAGCCTACAGGCATGAACGCCCAACCGACAGCGACTCCTTCATTCGGTGCATTCGGCGCGGGGTCAAGCTTGGGCTCTGGCCTCAGGCCACAGATGACAGGAGGGGGAGCGAATCCATTCCGCGCATCTATGTTCAACAGTGCACCAGGAACACCCGCCAATGCCAGCGCGATTGGCGCATTCGGCAACTCAAATCCCATGCCTCCTTTCACGGGCGCCCTCACTGGATCAAATGGATCACCTTTCGGTGCATTCAATGGAGGGGCATTTGGGTCAAATTTTCACTCAAACTCTTCTTCAGGACAACAGCAAAACGGATCACCTTCGCTAATTTAATGATACTTTCCAGATACATTCACTCTTTTCGGTTTTTTTTGCAAGGATTTATTGTAATCATCTCACTCCTTACATTCTCTTTCTATCGTGTAATCCACTTCCTTCGCGTTACTACTCGGTTCCTGGAAGTAATACCACTATTTGCATGTACCATTGTCTGCCTGAGCTGGCACTGAATTGTTTGGTCAAGTTTCACGACGCGTCTGTGCACGCGGACTGCCCAACCAAAACCACCGTTACGAGACTCACTCAGCTACCTCGAGCCCTCTGCATCTCTTCTAACCACGATATGACATCGTATGCTTCATGAACGGTTCTCTGTAGTATCAGTACTTACACAGTCAACTTACAGAGAGCCAGAATCCACCGCCCCTACAGTCGTAGTCCTCTCAACAATTCAAGAATCAATTGACCAGGCAAAACGCGCTTTTGCGCTGAAGAAATACGAACAAGCCGTAGATCATTATGCTACTGCCCTTGAACTAGCGTTTGTCGCGTCACACAGCTCTATTTCACGTCTTTCTGACCTGCTTCGTGTCATGCAGGACAGAGAAGTACGGCGAGGATGCACCAGAAAGCGCCGATCTATACTTTGCGTATGGAAAGGCACTCTTGGAAAATGCCATTTCTCAGTCCAATGTGCTCGGAAAGGATCAACCCGAAGACGATGCGCCTGAGCCAGATGCTAAAGGTATGTCGGCAGGAGGACTGGCTTCGCGAAAATCACTGAGCTGTGTGTTGATCGGCAGCGTCCGGGTCAGGCTCTGGTGGGCCCATTCTGTCATTCTCCGGAGATGCTGAAGATTTGGAGGAGGGAGGGGAGGGAGAGGAGCCCACCGTAGACCTCTTCGCAGAGGCGCTGAAGCGCAAAACAGAAGTGGAAGACGAGGACGAAGAAGAGGATGAAGGCGCCGAGCCCGAAGATGATTTCAACGCCGCCTGGGAGGTACTCGACCTTGCGAGAGCAATATACGACAAAGGCAAGGACGAGAGCGACGAAGTCAAATTGAAGCTGGCAGACACATACATTACATTGGGCGATATCTCACTGGAAACAGGTGCGACTGCTTCCCCATCATCTCTCGCAAATCATGTTGATTTTCGCTACAGAGAAATTCGACCAAGCAATTCTGGACTATGAAGCCGGTCTTCAGCTCAAGCATTCACTCCTCCCCCTCTCCTCGCGCCAAATCGCCGAAGCTCACTACAAGCTGAGCATGGTTCTGGACCTTACATCCGGCCGCCTGTCAGATGCCATCATCCATGCAGAAAAGGCGTTAGAAAGCGTGGAAGCGCGCTTGGTCGAGCTACGCGATGGGCTGACCGGGAAGCTGAAGCCAGAGTCTCGCGGGCAAGCCCCAGCCGCCTCACCCAATGGTAAAGGGAAGGGCAAAGCTACTGGCGGGAAGTTGGTCCGCGATGACCTCGTCCAAAATATGACAAAACCGCAGATTGAGGGCGAGGTAAAAGAATTGGAAGAGTTGAAGGAGGATCTGGCCTTGAAAGTGGAAGAACTGAAGACTTCGCCCAATGAGCCAGGCATAGATGCACCCACGTTGGCAGCGAAAGTTCTGGACCAAGAGCTCAACAGCGGGACTGGGAGCGCCTCATTGGCGCCTGTAGCCGTGAATGACTTGACGTCGATGGTCGTGAAGAGAAAGAAAAAAGCCCCAGAGGCCACTGAGGATGCACCTGCCGCAGGGAAACGAAAAGCCGATGATGGCGCAGGGAGCCCTTCAGAGAAGAAAGCCAAGCTCGAAGCCGCTTGAGTGACTATAATCATACATCTTTTCTATCTACTAATCTACCGTGTCCATCATGTTGAACGTATATCATTTTAGAATGGCACAGCCCGCGCATCGATGGTTTTATGTTTGAACGCCTTCTTGCCTTCGCCCGTCCCGAACTCGCTTGCGATGTGTCCTTTGTCGCTCTGGCTCCGCATCATGTACTTGTAGCTCACCAGCCCCTCGAGCCCCACCGGGCCACGCGCATGTATACGGCCTGTGCTGATACCCACCTCCGTGCCAAATCCGTAGCGGAAGCCGTCTGCAAAGCGCGTACTCGCGTTCACGAATGTCCCAGCTGAATCGACACCCCGGCAGAACGCAGACGCGGCTCTGTCGTTCTCCGTAACGATGCTATCCGTGTGATGAGAGGAATGCGCATTGATGAACTTTATGGCGGCGTCGAGCGAGGGGATGGCTGTGACGGACAGTGTGAGAGACAGGTGCTCCGTGGTATACGCATCGAAGGGCGCTGTTATCGCACGCAAATGTGTCGAGAAGTTCTGCGGGGGAGGGTATATCGTCGTCAAGGCCTTGAGTGTCGACTCATCGCAGAGCAGCTGCACTCCCGCCGCCACAAGCGCTTTCGCCACCTCAGGCCACACTGTATTGAATATTGATGTGTGCACCAAGAGGTTCTCCAAAGCGTTGCAAGCCGAGGGGTAGTCCGTCTGTTTGTCCAATCAGCCGCTGCTCAATGCTCTTGCTATAAGAAATGCTTACCTTTGAGTCTACTGCCACTCTGATGGCCTTCGCGGCATCGGCACTTTCATCCAAGAACATATTACAAATTCCATCTGCATGACCCATCACCGGAATGCGCGTGTTATTCTGAATGTTCTTCACAAGCGCGTTGCTTCCCCGCGGAATAACCAGATCGATATACTGGTCAAGTTGTAGCAACGCAGAGACCTCCGCCCGCGTCTGGATGGTCTGAACATACGTGTCCGGAATAGCTGTCTTCGCAAGACCAGCAGAGATGGCTGCTGCCAGAACCTGCGTTGTCTGCGAAGACTCTTTGCCACCCTTGAGGATCGCAGCATTACCTAACCGTATATCAGCTTGCATGTTGAGGAAATACTCGTAGCAGACGCACCAGATTTGACAGCAAGCGCAGCGATATTCACAACCACTTCGGGCCGGGCCTCGAAGATGACCAGGAGCACACCAATGGGACAGCTCACGCGATACAGCTCGAGCCCATCATCGAGCTCCTTCGCGTAGCT